>SPJY01034155.1:87124-290849 GCA_005191435.1 Raddia distichophylla | reverse complement strand
ACATCACTGCATCTCTTGATGCCACTGCGAAGAGCATAACTGCATCTCTTGAACTCATGACGCGGAGGGGGAGAAAGCAGGAGGCGGCCTTTGCCCGGCGGCTCCTCGCTGCTGCCGACCATCGAATTTGCGCCGCCGTCCCCGCCATCTCAGACAAAATTTCGTGACACCATCAAACAGTTATACCAGCTTCCAGGCTACCACGTTAACCTCGTGGAACCATCAACATTGCACCCTCCCCCGAATACCGGTGATGTATCCATCAGGTCCACCATGGACACAGAATGTATCCACCTGGATTGAGCGCGATTTCTCATCAAATGTATATACTCCCTGCAGTACCAGCAAATTTCTGTGAAAATCCTATTAAAGATCATGATGGTATTTGAATAGCACGCCTATGTCTATGATAACCTACATCAAATCAGTTTGGTACTAAGATGCCAAACCAAATATATTTTTGAAGGATTATAGTGATACATAGCAAGTGCTACAGTACCAAAGTGCTTGCTTGAGTGGCATTTTGTGTGAGCTTTCTGAC
This sequence comes from Raddia distichophylla, assembly GCA_005191435.1. NCBI lineage: Eukaryota > Viridiplantae > Streptophyta > Magnoliopsida > Poales > Poaceae > Raddia > Raddia distichophylla. Next base: position 290,308 of record SPJY01034155.1, on the reverse strand, counting down.
ATTATAATACCTGAGTGCAATGGCAGTCTTCTTGTCCCTGCCCAGCAAACCCACGTTTTAGTGAGGCTACCTCGAACCACCTGCCAGAGTAGCGATTAGGATCAAAGTTCTTGGCAGTCATACCCCTCATCATCAACATCCCTGTGCTGTCATCATCCAAGGGGGCATCAAATTTCAGAGGAACAACAGCTTTGTCGATGGCTGCTACTACTGCAATCTGGCACAAGCTCGGCAGGGCAAAGGTCTCTGCAGGAATAGCCTGGTCAACAAGAAGATTGCATGATACCATGGCACAGGCCTTAACTGGTAAATGGTCATTTGATCTTCTTTTTTTTGTTGATTGAAATTAATGATTTCTCTGAATCAAACAGAAAATGAGGCAGTGTTAAAGCATCTATGCCATTCCTAAAATTTTTTGAATAAAAAATTCATCTCTTCAATGGCATCCAATCTTCTCTCTGAATCAATGTACATGCATCTGTTAAGAAGTTGGTATATATAGGTACCTGACTCGGTGGAGAGATTAACACAAGAGAAGCAGCAAGGCATGACAACAACTGCTTGGATACACCCTTATTCTTCGTTGGCACTATATCATCAAGAGAGCATCTGAAATTATTTCGTCCAGAGAGGCTACATTGTCTCCTATCATGAAGAAATATATGGAGTGTGTAAGGAAATTAACTGAGAGAAAAGGGCGTAGTAAACCACTAAGATATACAACAAAAAAAATCCACATTGGTGGCAGTAAACCTCTATGATAACTGGTAAAACCTCTCTGTCCAAAACCTGGCATATTTACGGGGGAAACATTTTGTTCAATTTAGGAACGGAGATCCCAACAGCAATTTCATGCTTGCGACACTCATACTACATATCATTTGCTGAATGTGGGATTCCATTTGACATCAACAATGATCTAGGCGTGGAGGATGGGAAACTTTGCTACAAACGAAAGCCATAAGCACATAGCACTTGCATTGTGACACTTGCTGCCATCAGCACCTGGAAGAGCGGACAGGGCGTGGGGCTGCAAGAAAGGGCGAGGAGGAGCCCAAGAACAGCACGAGAACCATGGCTTCCTTCCGCCGCCTCAGGCGCTGCCGGCTAGCTGCTGTCCATGGCGACGTCGGCGCGGGAGGAGGCAAAGCCCGGAAGGTCGTGGGGAGAGCCGGTGAGGGGCGGCGGCTCCATGGCCTCCGGTGGGCGGCGGGCCGGTGGTGAGGGGCGGCGCCGCCGGTGGGCCTCAACCCTAGAGGAATCGGGGGAGTCGGGGGAAGCCGGAAGGGGTTAGAGCGCGCGGAGATCGCTGTGGAGACACGTGTGGAGAATCGGAGGCAGGTCCGCAAGGCCAACGGGCCGGCCCGGTTTTATATGGATCGGTTTATTTTAATTAAAAAAATCTAAATAAATTAAGAAAAACCACTATATTTTACGAAAATACACTATAAATTGTGTAAATACACTATATATCATTCAAAATATATATAAATGAATATATTTAATTAAATAAATATGCTACAGTGACGAACCGAACGGGCCGAAACCGAACCGGGCCGGCCTGTCACTATACGAACCAAACCAGGCTGGCCCGGTTCAGTGAACAGTGCGGGCCGTGGCCCGGTTAGTCCCATTTGGCTCGGCCCGTTTGGCCAGCTCTATCTGCAACTGAGCTCACTGCGGACGGTTCGCATAGAATTTTTTTCCTATTTTCTTAGGTTGTCTTCAATGCTAATCCCTAATTTGATTCTCTATAGTCTCATATACAGGGTTCCTTTAAAAAGATTATCTTCGTATATTTCTTCCATCTCCAACAATGTTCCCTATATGGATAATTATACTATAGTAGAAGGAGAGAGAATCCGGACGTATAAGGGAATGAAGAGATTCCCTATTTTAGAGAACGGAATAGAGAACGTTGTTGTAGCACATAGGGGAAGAATTCGTCCCCTGCGTAGAGAGCGCTTTAGGATAGCCTATTGAAGACAGGGGGCAATTCCCCTATATTTTTTAGACTGAAAATGGTGAAAATTAATTTCAGTCGACATGTTTTACAAATACTGGTTAATACCTAAATTTATATAAAGTTCAATGTTGTAAAAAAGTGCAACAATCACTAGATGATATTTTTTATTTGTTGCAAGGTCGTTCAAAAGGAAAAAAGGGTACACAAGAGTCTACCGATATAATTGAAAGTATGTAAGAGTGCGTTAACTTTTTTACGGTTAAACCACACTTTTTACAACATCAATTTATTTATTTACAAGTGTAAATATTGTTTGGCAAGTTCATAGCCCATGCATGACAGGAAAGTTTCACCAAAAACCTTCTGGAGGACACCATGACTTACTAAACAAGAAAGATGAGATCCACATATATGACCAGACAATAGTGCCACTGAGCAAAACAGGTGAAAGTTGGTGTGGTGAGGATAGTGGCATCAGTGGATGTGGTTGACCGAATGTTAGAGGTGGAAGAAGCAGAAGAAGCCGAAGTCAGTAAAATTCCTAAAGACGTGGAGAGTCATGAAGACTATGACCTATACCAACCATAGGCCCTGTTTAGCGGTCCTGAATAGAACAAGAATCAAATTCGGGAATAATATGACAATTTCAATTAGTGAGTTGGACAACATATATCAGTTGCATATCAACTTGTTGGATATGAGAGACAGAAGGATCATGAAAAAGAGAAAGTGTTGAGAGTGCCTCGACTGATAACTAAAAGATGTGTACCATCAGTAGTCCTGATATATTGAAGTTGAAAGACTTAGAAAGCTAAGATGAGTAGTATCATGAGTCCCAAAATCAAAAATTGAAGGCTGAGTCACTACAGGAAATGATCACAGTGTGGTCGGCCAAAATATTAATGTCGGCAGTCAAAAAACAGACGACAACTTTTGTCAATGGTACAAAGAAAAACCGTGGAACAACATATTACCAGGCAACTTCTGGTAACCCAATATAGTCTACATCGGCGGCCAAACATAAACCGCCGACACATACATGGTTGATGTTTTGGCGTGACCGAAAATTTAAATTTCGTAGGCTGCCAAACTTATCTATATCGTTGGCTACCTTCTAGCCGACGACACAGATTGTCCCCATGACGGCGCCTTGACAGCACAAACGAAAGGAGACCAATCCGGCCCCGCGTGACAGACACTGTTATTCACTGACATGTGAGATTAACCATCTATGTCCTGGCAGTTTGTCCTAGTCCACTGTGTCGGCGGCCAAGCTGTGGCCGCCGACACAGGTTGAACTGTATCCGCTGTGTTGCTTATATCGTCGTAACAGGTCCAAAATATAAAAACCCAGGGGGCGCGCGCAGGGCAGCCACTACAAGAAATGATCACAGTGTGGTCCGCCAAAATATTAATGTCGGCGGTCAAAAAACCGACGACAACTTTTGTCAATGGTACAAAGAAAAACTGTCGAACAACATATTACCAGGAAACTTCTGGTAACCCAATATAGTCTACATCAACGGCCAAACATAAACCGCCGACACATACATGGTTGACGTTTTGGCGCGACCGAAAATTTAAATTTCGTAGGCTGCCAAACTTATCTATATCGTCGGCTACCTCCTAGCCGACGACACAGATTGTCCCCATGATGGCGCCTTGACAGCACAAACGGAAGGAGACCAATCCGACCCCGCATGACAGACACTGTTATTCTCTGACATGTGGGAGTAACCATCTATGTCCTAGCAGTTGGTCCTAGTCCACTGTGTCGTCGGCCAAGCTATGGCCGCCGACACAGGTTGAACTGTATCCGCTGTGTTGCTTATATCGTCGTAACAGGTCCAAAATATAAAAACCCAGGGGGCGCGCGCAGGGCTTGAAACCGCGACCTGGCGGGTGAGCACGCTGCTAACCAAGTGAGAGGAATTGTTTTTAGTCAAACTACCCTCTCGCGCAATACTTTTATATATTGGCCTCAATCTGTGTCGTCAGCACCTCTAGTTTCGCCAACAGTGCATAATCAGTGTTGGCAGCTTAGGGTGAACCGCCGACACAGACTGACTTATGTCGGCGGTTAGAGAAAAACCGTCGACACAACAGCATCCCCCTCCATTGACTGACTTATGATTTTTAAGTCATTTAGGTTCCTATACATTTATATGTTTTAAATTTAATTTCATATCCATTTATATTTTTTCAGTTACTATCTATTTAATTTTTTCATTTAATTTAATATGTGCAGATGACAGGGAATTTTAAAAAGGTGTCTAAAAAAGTCAGGAAGGTCTTCGGGAAGGGGAGCAAGTGGACTGCAGGAGAGCCCAGCACGAAGCACAACCGAAAATTTAAATTTTGTACGCCGCCAAACTTATCTATATCGTCGGCTACCTCCTAGCCGACGACGCAGATTGTCCCCATGACGGCGCCTTGAGAGCACAAACGGAAGGAGACCAATCCGGCCCCGCATGACAGATATTGTTACTCTCTAACATGTGGGAGTAACCATCTATGTCCTGGCAGTTGGTCCTAGTCCTCTGTGTCGGCGGCCATGCTGTGGCCACCGACACAGGTTGAACTGTATCCGCGGTGTTGCTTATATCGTCAATACAGGTCCAAAAAATAAAAAACCCAGGGGGCACGTGCAGGGTTTGAACCCGTGACCTGGTGGGTGAGCACGCTGCTAACCAAGTGGGAGGAATTGTTTTTAGTCAAACTACCCTTTCGCACAATTCTTTTATATATTGACCTCAATCTGTGTTGTCGGCACCTCTAGTACCGCCAACAATGCATAATCATTGTTGGCAGCCTTGGGGCGAACCGCCGACACAAACTGACTTATGTCGGCGGTTAGAGAAAAACCGCCGACACAACAGCATCCCCCTCCGTTGACTGACTTATGATTTTTAAGTCATTTAGCTTCTTATACATTCATATGTTTTAAATTTAATTTCATATCCATTTATATTTTTTTAGTTACTACCTATTTAATTTATTTCATTTAATTTAATATGTGCAGATGACAGGGAATTTTAAAAAGGTGGCTAAAAAAGTCAGGAAGGTCTTCGGGAAGGGAAGCAAGAGGACTGCATGAGAGCCCAGCACACCCCAGGAGGAGGTGGAGCCCACCGACACCGACGAGGAGATTGCGGTGTCCACCGACGCCTAGGAGGAGGTGGCGGCGTCCACCGATGGCCAGAAGGTGGCGTCAGCCATCGACTCCCAAGAGGTGGCCGTGGCGGCCACCAACGACTCCGAGGAGGGGAGGGAGAGGAGAGGGAAGAGGGGGAGGAGACCGATGACTCCCAGGAAGGGGAGAGGGGAGGATGCAAACGATGACCTCGGCCGGGGTTGGTGGGCTTAGGCGCTTGAGGAGGGGAGTGTGGATGGTGACGAAGATTGGCAGCCGCGCGAGTCCTCTGGAGCCGATTTAGGGGTTGCCTCGAGGTCCTCGAGGACTAAGAGAAGTCGGGGGCGGAACAAATTGTCCAAAGTCCCCGCAGATCTAGCTGATAGGATAGAGGTATAGGTTTGTACCGAGCAGAGGTATGTGATACAACTACGCGATGTCATTTATCCATAATAAAAAACTTGCTAACCACTTGTTCTACATTATGCGTGTAGGGGCTTGGTTTACCTCAACAAGGGTCCGCAGGAGCCGGGTCACTTGTTAGGGGTGCCCCTGAAGCAGCTCTACCCAGGGCGAGTGGGCAAGGGCGATGCTCGACGCCCAGCGACCGGCTGGAGCGACTACTCGCTCGTGGGGGATGACGAGGGAGGAACTGTCGCTGATCACTGCATCCACGAGTTCTGGGTAATATTTAAAATTTCATCTCTTATTAATGCTTTCATGTTTATAGCTTCACCTTTTGTTTGTTGATATGATTATTTCATTTCAAGAGAGATATTGGCTTGGCCCTGACACGACGTAAGAGGACTACGAGGCTTGCCGCCATGTGCTCGACGCCATGGCGGCAAAGACGGTCAGGGACGCCATCAGGTTAGCCCGCTTGGATGCAGTGACCTAGCATTACAGGAAGAAAGGAATTCAGAAGATGTCGAGGGCAAGGGCAACTCTCGAGTATCTTAAGGCAAATGAATATCGACCTTGTTGTCCAGACTGGATGGACAAGTGTCCACGTGCCTAGAAAGACCTCTGCAAGATGTGGGCGTCGAAGGGGTGGACTGAGAGATCGAAGAGGGACAGGGGAAATAGAGATGCTAACCCCAACATCTACGCCACCTATATAGGAGGACGAGGCATGGGTCACGTTGCGCACGATATTGTAAGTACACAAACTAAAAAACTCTCAACATATGTTTTATTTCACAATTAACATTTTCATATTAAACGACAGGAGATGGAGACGGGCTTTGAGCCCGATGCCTTCACCGTGTGGAGGCAAGCACACACCGCCCCTTGTCCGACTTGACGGCACACAGCCACCCATGGCGTCAGCTGCTCAGGAGAAGCTTGTAAGTGAATAGTTTTACTGTTATCTACCAAATTTCGACTATTTAAGAGCTAATTCATTTCATATCCTATTTATTCACAGGATACATATACTGAAGCTATGAAAGAGAAACACATCGCCGACTATGACCCCTTGAACATGGCGGTGGACCCTATGGTCCTATGTGACCAGTTCGGTGGGAGGAGTCATGGCAGGCTTGGCTTCATGGACTCCATGGTGGCCCATGACTCGTATAGGGGAGAGGTCAGAGTGCGTCGACAGCAAGTCGCCTCCTCCCTTGCCTAGGTGGAAGCCCAGAAGAAGTTGATCGAGGAGTTGCAACTTCAGAGGCAGGCGGAAGAGCGGCGGAGGTAGGAGGAGCGAGAGGGGGATAGGAAGCGGTACGAGGCCCTCCAACAACAGAACCTATGGATGTTCTAGTATTTATGCAGCAGGTATGTAAGATTGTATTCGTCAATTGGTTTTACTTCCCTTTTCAGATGCTAACATACAATTCACAGTCGTTGCAGGGGGCGGGACCCTCCAGCCAACCACACATGCCACCTCCACAGCTGTACATATTTACGCAGACGCCGGGGGCACCGACGACACATGCTACCACTTCCACCCAGTTCGTGCTGCCGGCCACGTTCCCCATTTTCCAGTTTGGCCCTCCACCAGCAGCTTCACCAGGGGTAAGTCATTTTTTCTAGTTATCACAACATATTCATTCAAGTATAGAAATGCACAAACATGTTAAAAATTGTGTCTTCCTCTAATCTTGCAGGCTTCTGGCTCAGCTGCGCCTACGAATGCGACGAATGCTTCGCAGGGAGGCGACTCTAGTGGCGCAAGATCAGCCGTGGAGGAATTCGTCGAAAATATCTTTGGCGATCCTGCCTTAGATAGGTCGCAAAACAATTAGCTAGCTAGTTTATATTTAGTTCTCTCTTCTAGTTTCTATCGGACTTTAATGGAATGTTTTACGCTCTATGTCCGTGTTATAAACTTTTGGACTTTTATTCTTTACCATTTTCCAGTTTGGCCCTCCACCAGCAGCTTCACCAGGGGTAAGTCATTTTTTCTAGTTATCACAACATATTCATTCAAGTATAGAAATGCACAAACATGTGTTAAAAATTGTCTTCCTATAATCTTGCAGGCTTCTGGCTCAGCTGCACCTACGAATGCGACGAATGCTCCGTAGGGAGTTGACTCTAGTGGCACAAGATCAGCCGTGGAGGAATTCGTCGAAAATATCTTTGCCGATCCTGCCTTAGATAGGTCACAAAACAATTAGCTAGCTAGTTTATATTTAGTTCTCTCTTCTAGTTTCTATTGGACTTTAATGGAATGTTTTACGCTCTATGCCCGTGTTATAAATTTTGGACTTTTATTCTTTACCATTGTGGCGATGTTTGATGGTTCTAGTCATTTCGGTCGTTTTTATCGATTATTTCGGATTTTTGACATATTTGGATGTAATGCTTGAAAATATGGTGGCGAGCACCTGTGAATGTGGAATTATGTGTTGATATGATAGGGAAGATTGGGGAATATATATCTGTGTGGAATAGGGTTTTTTTTGCAAGTACAAATTGGTTTTTAAAAAAATTCCTGAATTTTTTTTATGGTACAATATCTATGTCGGCGGCCAACATCATGGCCGACAACAAATATTAAACCCCATTGCGGGTAGAAGACGACGTAAAAGGACCTATGTCAGCGGCGTGCGTACAAGCCGCCAACTTCTATCACGATTGGCTCGGCGGCTGCAACGAAGCCACCGACAGAAAGTTGCCAGAACGGCCACATGACAGGGTCTATGTCAGCGGCTTTACAAAGGCCGCCGATAGAAAGTTGCCACGTGGCACCTAACGGTCTCCCTGCGGGACCCACACGACAGAGCGTCGTCCACGAAAACGTGCCGTTAGGTTGTCTCACTGTGGGCAGCTAGTATTGACCGCCGACACTGTTCGGCTGCATGTGGCCTACCCTGAACTGCTCAAATGTCGTCGGTTTTGTTTATAGCCGACGACAGAGAACATCTGTGTCGTCGACGTTATGTCGACGGACATGTGTCCGCGGCTGGCCGATGACATCACTTTGTGTCGGCGGTTTTAGTGGCTATGTCGACGGTTTAGCCATTGACACATAGTGCGATTCTTGTAGTGAGTATGGGCTAACAACTAAGCATGAAGCTGCTTAAACTTTGGCTGGAAATGACAGAACTTGAAGAGGCGACCGCGATCCTTGTGCTCCTGAAGATGAGAACAATGAGCATAGTCTAGACTATATGGCAATGCTAAGGAGTCGAGCTGATACCACACATAAGTGATTTGCTGGTAGAAGGCATCAATTGTGGAGTCCATCTGATGAATAGTGCTCACTAGCTTGAGTGTAAAAGAGTAAAGAGTATCACTGCTGAACTGAAATTATGCCTTGAAGTGCTCTCACATTGCTTGAGTTGATGGTAAAAAATGGTCCATAACAAGGTCAACCTCATGCTGCCAGTTATGATGCGAACAACACGAGCCTCATCAAAATTTCCAATCCTCAAGCGTATCGGTTGATAGCATCCTGATTGACTACATCCTCGTAGGCCTTCAGCTAATCTTCTACAATAGGAGTACCATCTGCAGGAGGCCTCGACTCATTAGGACGCATTGGAGTAGACAGACATGGACGAGTCCTTGTAAAGTGGCCCCATAGACGGTGTCTATCGAGGCTGATGCAGAGCAAGGTGGACAACTTTGAAGTTGGTCCCATCAAACATCATGACCAGAAGTGGCAACACAAACGGAGACATGAGCTGTATCCATTACTTTTTTTTTTGAAAACTAAATGTCCAGATCTAGATCTGGAGACATGGTTGGCCGATTATGTGCACTACGCCCAAAAGAGACGAAGCACTAGGATAGGTGGTGTCGTCGGCATCGGTAGGCGGCAAAAGGTTGCGACGGTTGTTGGCGGTGAGGAAAGGATGCTTGTGATGGATGGCAGCAGCGTTGTCTCAATTTGCAAGCAACAACGACCTACGATGAAAGATAACGGTGGTGGCCCTTGCCTAGATTGCGATGGAGCAGCGTCACCGCTCACCGATGCACAAGAAGATGACGACGTGTGGATAGGCAGGACAGCGCCGTCGATGCGCGGAAAGATGACGCTTCAACGAATGGCAGAGAGGTCGGCAGCCGGCTTGAAGAGGCCGAAAGATAGCTAGATCTTGGAGAGACCGGATAAAGTTAGATCGAACATAGGAGAACACCGACAAAGAAGATAAGAGGTGAAAGTTGCCGTCGACAATGGTGGCGTTACCAATATGAATAATGTACACGGGACATAAAAAGAATGTCCATAAATACACACAAGACTCATAGAGTGACCCATATACACTGTACATTACCAAATACATCATCTATTTTCAAGTTGATCGATAAGGAGCAAGTCTAACATTCTTATCGCAAAGTCACGTCTTAAAATTTTATAAACAAGTTAACTAAAGTGAGATTGACTTTTCAAACCCATTTTTGATGATGCCATAGCGTTTGTGTAAAGACGTGTTCCTTTCTCACTGTCTTGAGTCTTGACTACATTTTTCCCCTCTTGCGTAAAGACATGTTCCTTTCTCACTGTCTTGAGTCTTGACGAAAGGAAATTCTATGTCATCTATGCCATACAAGAAAGTATGGCACCTATTGCTCTCTCTATCTCTCTCCTCCTCTCTCTCTAGCTCTCCCCCATCTCTCTCTTGCCTCTCTCCAGATGCATCTTTTGACATAGATGCCATATAAGTTTGTTCGGTCTTGACTACATTTTTCCCTTCCTGCGTGTCAGTAGCATCCGTCGCCTTTTCTGCCAAAGCCATTCTTCGTGATGAGCCAACATATGAGGAAGTTGGAAGCTGTTCCCATGGGCTTCACCAGTCCAGCCTTGAGATGTTAGCTGGGCCGTGTGCAGCCGAGGGCAATGCACACTATTCTTGCAATACTATGCTTGACGCAACCAGGCGTGCACCAAATAAAAACAACATTGCAACGTCAATAATCTGGATAATCAAAAATATTTCGGAACAAAAAAATAGATGGATGGTTTTTGAACAGTCAACTGACTTTCGGTTTGTTTATACTACTTAGTCCGATAGTGGAAATTTAATAATTTTGTGATATTTACATATATATAGGAGGATAACAATTATTTAAAATTTTGATGGATTGATTGGTTTGTTGTTTATTTTGCTACATATTTAATTTTTGAGCAGTCAACTGTTTTTTCAGTTTGTGTACACTATTTTTTTCACTTAGTTCCATAGTGGAAATTTAATATTTCGTATTGAAAAATAAACTTAAATAGATATGCCAACACTAAATTTTAACTTTTTTCATTAATTGTTGTAGTAGATATAAACCTGATTAGTAAGTTTTAGATCAACTACGTTCAAATATTCTCTTTCATTTCTATAATATTTTGACATGTATTTTTTTTGTTGTTTCCTACGATTATTAGTTAAGTGGATGACACAAATCTTAAAATCAATCGCCTTCAAAAAAAAAATGTCTCAGCACGACGGCTGCATTGCTAACTAAAAATGTTTCAGGTTCCGGAGCTCATATGGCCACGGCTTCAGTTCAGTTCAAAGCGACACAAAAGAGCATAAATATAGAGCGGATCGACAGGCAGCCATGCATTCGCAGACGGAGCTCGGATCCATCGCAATACGTCGATCAGATGGAGAGCCACATCATTATCTCCGAAGCCGCCAGCTTATACCTCTCTTCCTGCGCCACGCTGTCTCCAGGCTGCCTGCTCGCGGCGTTGATCTGTTGGAACACAAGACCAACATTAATACTGTCAGTAACCAGCCTACCATGCATTCAGGTTGCAACACACGAATATATATAGATTTCATTTGAGTAAAGAACCTGAAATATGTCTAGAAAAAGAACTTGAAATATATTATTGCAAACAAAATGATTGGAAGTCTTGCAAACACGGCCATTAATCAACAAGTGGACGTCCTTAGCGAGTTCAGAGAGAAGGGTGATTTTAACAGGACGTTCCTCGTATCCAATTTCCAAGGATCAATAATATGTGCAGAAAGAGGGAGGTCATTTTTGTTTCTACAGAAATAGAAATAGCTGGGAGGTGTTGTTTGGAATTGAAAAATAGTCAACCATGACACTACCGTACCAAGTATTGTTTGGAATTGAAAAATAGTCAACCACGGCACTACCGAGTACATTTAACTTTAAGGTGATCTACATACACAATGAATTTCTAATCAAAATGTTTAGAGTGATGGCCCCCAAGAAGATAACCCGTAAAGTTTGCACACTGCAAGCCATTTTTGTCTAACTTTACTCAGCCTCTTGCATACTAGCAGCACATCTAATGCAATATAATGGTTAATTCCATCATTACCACGCTTCATAGAATTAAAATAACCAATCCATGCTATCAAATGACTAATTAGAAGACATGGATCTCACACTAATAATCTCTATAAAGGTGTGCACCACAACAAATGGGGATGCAAAGGATTTGGTTCGATTGATCCCAAGATTTAGACTGGGCTGGTCTATTGTATACTAAGCAAGGTCCATACTTCAATAACCTTGGTTTCGACCCATCTTTCCAGTCCTGTAAACCTACTGCACAATAGAGGTGAAAAATGAGTCAAACCAAGCTTTCTTTCGAAACTAACACAATTTAACTCTACATCATTTCTGTTGTAGTTTAAAGTAATTTTATAATGGAGCCAACAAACCGAACTAAGCCAATCTCCAAAGTAAAAATGAAATTGATTCAAAGACAACTTATTTGATAACTGCATTTGAAGTATTTTTTTAGTTGAACCTACCAGCCTAGAAATGTTTTTTTTTCCAGCCCTACTGCACAAACCCAACCTCACATTGCCCACTTAAGCTCTCATGCATATCATTTAGCCATTGTATGCTTTGTCGCCCACCTTACAACACGTGGGAGTAGGATGGTTTAACTCTGAGGTAAAGGGTGTGGAGCCCAGTGGTATGACATAGAGGAAATGAGCAAATTGCGTACAAGCGCAAGCGTCAAGATAGGAGAGAAATAGAGGTGGCCAATGGGCCGGCCCGGTTCAGACCCGTTTGGTTCGTTTACGGTACGAACCAGGCCAACCGGGCCAATGGGCCTGGGTCTCGGCCCAGGTTCGGTTCGCACAATAACCGAACAGAACCGAGCCGGCCCGATTTTACATGAGTTGGTTTATTTTAATTAAAAATATCTAAATAAATTAAGACAAAGGCTATATTTTATGAATATACACTATAAATTGCGTAAATACACTATATATCATTAGAAATATATATATAAATGAATATATTTAATTAAATAAATATGCTACAGTGACGAACCGAACCAGGCCGGCCCGTCACTATACGAACCAAACCGGGCCGGCCTGACGGGCCGAGGCCTCGGCCCTAGTTCGGTTTGGTGAACAGTGCGGGCCGACCCGGTTCGGCCTTGTTGGCCCGGCCCGTTTGGCCACCTCTAGAGAGAAGCCATCGATTGAGGACAGAAGTTATAGCTAGAGAGTTTTTTTTGTTTGGCTAGACATGAAACGTGTGGCCTCAGTGGCATATATCTTATTTGGTAACTCTAGGTCGTTCAATCAAGAAAAAAAGATTTCAATCCAGTATGACTGTATGAGGCTAATTAGCTGTCCATTCCATGTTGTTGAAGGCATGCCCTAAAGTGGGATAGAGGTTGGTGTAGTAGTGTTTAAACTGAAACATCCCTTTTGCAAACCCAATGACAATTAATTAAGATTGTACAGACTTCGATCCTTCCATTTTAGTGAGCCATTTGGAAATTAAAAGTTTACATGAATTCACTTGTGATTAGTTCCATACCTATTGAAGCGAGGATCAAGTCAATCGACCATATTATACCATAATGGATAGAGGCCTGAGTATAACGTGCTGAAATAGTTAGACCACCAACCTTTTTTGCACCAATAACGACAAATATCGTATGGGATCTAACCCTTTCATCTTTGGACAGCTACTCACAAAGTAATAACTTACGTATACTCATTTGAAATAAGTTCTACACCCCTATCTCCTCTACATCTACTCCATGCCTTGGCCTCATGTTATCTCCCAAGCTCTCATGCACCATTGCCACTTGGCCCTTACCGCTCTTGTTTATCACCTTAGAGAAAATTAGTGAGTAGGAGATGTAGAAGGGAGTAGAGGGTCAAATAATTTGGCAGAACATGAACAAGTTGGTTATGTCTTGTGTGGGCTTAAGCATGTTAAAGATAGAGAAACCATAAGTCCAAACAGGAGGCATATGTATCTCCAAGAGAGGCAGAGGTAGATCTTGGCATTTTTTTGTTTGGGTTGCACTATTAGCATGAATAACTTTAGGGTTATCGTCACACAAATATATTTCATTAATATGCTTCTCAACATGTTGATATTGTATGTTGTACACTACCCCACAGTGACGGTCACCGCTGCGGCACCCACCTTAATTAATTTGCTAGCTAACGATGACAATGTTAGGAATCCAATACATACTTGGCGTGCCTTGGATGGCTAGATTGACAATATGCAATGTCAGTGGTGTACATCTCCTTTGACGGATAGGTCAAGCCGATTAGAATCAAGATGATCCATGGTAGGTTTGATCCATGCTAGATTGGAGACCATGGATTGTTCGTCTATGTGGATGCTCAAGATCGAAGGAACCATCATGGCATTCTCTTCCTCGACCACTACAATTATTAAGAGGGTCTCTGGTGGATTGGGCACCATAAGAGGATGTGCTCAAGCACATATCCATTACGATGTTGGATCTTTGTACTAGGGCATATTTGGTAATCCCTAGATTCACCTGCATGAAGAGGTAGAGGAAGAGGTTTGATAGTGGATGCACGAAGGAAATTCTCACTCTACTGGAATAGGGGAGAAATAATAGGCTAATCCTTCCATTTTATTAATTTGTGTGCAACTTTATAGCCTACATAATTTTATTTTGATTCTATTTACGGCATGCCACTACACTGGTTAACACCGTCATCAGCTAGTAGGCCTGCATGGCTACTTGCATGATGGAGCTAGTCACTTCCATTCTTTTTCCCTAAAATTCCACAATTATGACGACCTCCGTTATTAAATAATTAATTACCAGGGGATGTGTTCCCATAGAATGAAAAGACAAAGCACCATCACAAAAGTGAACTCTATAAAGACATGCACCATGATAACCAAGGTGAAAAACATTACCCATTAATGGGTGGGCTTCTTGATGGCATGGGAGCCATTAGATGGAACCACGAGATCTGAACCTAAACCCACACCCTCTCTTTGAAATTTACGGAAAATCCATTTTATCAAATTAAAAAAAGATGTCATCTCCATCCTTTTGTCTGTGACCTTCCTCTAGGCTTGCTCCCTCTGGTTCGGCAGCTTCTTGGTGTCAACCATCCCTACCCATGTCATATTGACCATCTCGTCGTGTACTATTTTTCTTGTCCTCACCATGAAGTTCGGACCACCTATCCTCTATTAGCTTCCTCTATCTCCCTCTCTCATCCAACCACCTCAGTAGTTTTTGGCACCAATCATCGCTAGCTTGACCAACGACACCTCCCATTGGCCTCTTGCCACCGCTAGCTCCATATTATGACATGATGTGGTGCTGGTTGCCACCTGACTTTATCATCAAAAAGGAGGGGGCATAGTCGACTGAACAACACAACATAGGGGGGTTAGATGGGAGGTGATCAATTGGTTGGTAGCCGTTGTGGCGGTGGTCGCGGGTGGAGGAGCAGCGGAAGTGGCAGGAGATAGAAAGTGAGGTCAGGCACTCATCCAATGATTTATCAATGTGGAAGGATGTTTTTGTAATTTAACAAATGACAGGCCCGGGTCTCTGGTCGGGAGGGATTAGGCATTGCACAACCTGGCTGCAGTCCCTCACCCGTGCGGGAAAAGCAAGTTTGTAGCCAAGGTCGTACGGCCTCCTCTTCTCCCCCACTTATCTAAAGCCCCTCGCTAGCCAAGCGCGCGTATCCAAATTCCTATTAAGAGACCGACCCGGAGGCGCGCCGATCGAGATCATCGAGAGGTTCACTTACGCGAGAGTGAATCGTAATCATGCTGCGGGAGGCGTCGCAGGCGATCTCCGACGTGACGAGCTCCATGCCGTGCCTCTCCATCACGGCGGCCACCGTGGCCATGACGCCCCGGCGCTGCGCCACGCACACGTGGATGTACGCGTCGTCCCCCGACACCGTCAGCACCACGTTCGGCCCCGACCAGGTCTGGAACCCCGCCTGCGCCGCCGCGGGCAGGGCCTCCTCTGTTGGCAGCGCCGCGGCCGCCGGCGAGCCTCTCTCGCGTTTGCGCTTCTCCAGATCGGTCACCGTCACCTCCAGGCTTCTGATGAACTCTATCGCCGCCGACACGATGGTCGCTTTGTCAGTCTGAAACATGGATCACACAAATGAGTAGCTCTCTGGCTCTCAGCATCCGCACTGCATGCACAGATCAGCCCTAGTTTACGCGAGCCAAGCTCACGGCTCACTGCTCACCCACCTTGTAGGGGAGGTTGGGGAGGAAGGATTGCAGCGTGGTATACATGTCGCCCATCTTCTTCCTCCTCTCGCGCTCTGCAAAGACGTGAGCACCGTAGCCCCGGTGGCCGCGGCCACCGGTGCGGCCGCCGGCTCCAGCGCCTCCTGCGCCGCCCTTGGAGCTCTGGCCTTCAGATCGACGTTCTTCTTGTTGGTTCTCGACAAGGCCCTTACCCTTGTCGGTACGAGCGCCGGCGAGGTTGCCGGCTTTGGAGCCGCCGCTGTTGTTCCTCTTCCCGGAACTCATGGCGTCAGATTCGGTCGCCGGCGTCATGCTGCCGCCGCTGTCGGAGGTGGCGTCGTGGTGGCCATGGCCCTCCTGAGACATGGTGCAAGGCGTGGCGTGGTGGATTAATTCTCTGATTGTGAGGATGGGTGCTGCTTTGGGGAGAAACACGAGTACATTGTGAAACACTACGGTGGTAGTACCTAATTTTAGACAATTGAACGATATTTTAGAGGTTTTCAAAATCGGCTTGGCAGGATGAAATACAAGGAAATGTTTAAATCAGCTATGCATAAGGAAATAGTTGATCGATTTAAACGATTTAGTCTATATATATTAAAAAATAATAGATTGTAATAAGAAGCCGCTGATTCGAGTCTTTATCCAATAAAAATATGTGTTTTAGTCGGTTTATGTTGGAGACCAATTTCAAAAGATCTCCAATCAATTAATCGAATCATGTCATTTACTTTTTGTGTCTTTTATCGCACTAGATCTAGTTTAAATCATGTAGTTTTGTCGTATTTTGTTATTGATCGACTTGTCGTGAATCGTCTTCTTGATTGACTCACGATACAACCCTAGGTAAGTACTGTGTCGATTAAATCCAATCTTCTTGTTTGGTTCTCACATTCTTTCAGCTAGTCACATCACAACCGGCTGATATGGAACATTTATCATTTGTTCTACTTGCCAGTCAATCATATTGCATAATCTGTAACATGCTTAATTTCCTTTTTCTGCTACTTTGTTGATTTCATTAGCTTAGAAGTAGAGTGTTTACCTAATACTTGTCGTTTTAGGTTTGTCCTAAGTCAAAGTTTTAAAACTTTATTTATAAAAATCTTTTAAACTATTTGGATTGTGTATATAAAAGCCATACATGTAATTTCATGATTTTGTAAATAAAATTCATTAGTTATTAATTGTCAAAGTCGCATTTGGAAGACCGTGTCAATGTTTAAAACGTAAAATATTATGAAACTGGAGGGAGTATTTGCTTATATTTAATTTTAACCGATAGTTTCTTTGTCCTTTTGAATTTGTTAACTTTTTTTTGTTACACTCAAAAATCTTAGTGAGTTCATTATATTTTGGATTTAATCTGCTGGTTTAGATGATTAGTTTCTTTATCTCATCAATTAATGATCTAGCGATCACGCTCGATCTGATCCCTAATTTAATGTTGACGGATCGAAGTTCTGAATCAAGCTCTACATTTGTTTAGAATTCCAGAATAACTTTCGGTGTGAACATTTATGCATTCAAATTCAGAGATGTTTTCTCCCGAGAAGGATGTGTATATAACGCATACTGGCTGGTTTCACGTTAATACTAGCAGATCCATCCAAATGTACAGCCTGCTCATTTATTTAGTGGGGGAAAAGGGCAGTCAAAGCTAGCAAACAACCTTTAGTGAATGATGATTATCTCCATTCTAAATGGCATGCAGCCGCTTAGAAAATGGAAGATGTACCAACGGATACTACTACTCCGTAATTAATGTTCAACTTGTTGCTTATTAATTACTCTCCCCAGCCACAAATTAATATAGATAGATTTGGGAAGAATGTAGCCAAAATTTTAGGGAGGCGCTAGCTAGCAGGCGTCTGCACTGGTGCGTTGTGTGCAGCGTCCCACTCTCGCTCAGCCATGGAACCATGCATTACAGCAGTGAGCACGTCGAACCAGCTAGCTAGCAAAGCATACATGCACAAACAGCTAGCTATACTATCAAGCATGCACAGACCGCGAACCAACTAGCTAGCAAAGCTCACCGTACCGTAGCAAGCTAATAAATAAATCTATAATAAACAAAAAACAAAATAAATCTATAATAAACTAGAAAACAAAAAAACTATAATAAATAAGACCACACGCAAAAAATTCCACTACCACGAAACATTTTTTCTAGTAAATGAAAATGTGAAAAATAGTAGAAATTTAGTGGATTTTTTTGCGCCTGCACGATTTCGCAAGATCCAGACGCCTGCGAAATAGCAAACCCGGAAATTTTAGCCATGAATATCTTTTATATTGGATACATACATACATGAGTATCGTATGGGTAGATTCACATAAAAAACTATACTATAGTATTAATTTTTAAATAAATTTTATTAATAGTTGATTATTAAAGGTTCATTATATTTGCTAGCTAGTATGAAAAATAAGATAGATAAGTTAACTTAAATAAGACGAAGAGAATGAGGCATAGCCATTTTCTCCGGTTATTGCGAGAATTAGTGCAACTGTTTTACTCGTGAAACACTATTCATGTATGAGCAGAGTCGACTTTACACGAGAGTTAAGAAATTTTGTGTGTAAGAAAGCTATCTAAAAATGCTTGTGGCAATCTCTACCACCCTATGAGCTGTATCTAGTGCTATATATAAGTGATATGACAATAGTTAGAGGGAGCGACGTCTCAATTATTACACATGTCCTAATGCGCGTATGCATTGATTAATTTTCATAGAAAAATTGTGAAGATAAAGAGTCAATTGGTTGGTTTGCTGAGGCAGGGGGCCGGAGGTTCCAAGTTCAAATCCAATTTGCTGAGGCAGGGGCCAGAGGTTCCAAGTTCAAATCCTACTTGTATCTTTAATTTTCAAGTGAAGGCAGAGAGAGAATTAATAATCACATATTTCTTATTTTTAAAACAATTTCTTATAGTTTGTTAGGTGTTTTTTTCTTACTACATATTGGTGATAAAAAAATATAATATCTTTTAGACAAGTTAGGTACATTTGGCTAAGTTTAGGCGTGTCATAATTAGACACCAACCAAACATGCTCTTAATGTGAGGGCTTTATCAAACGATTAGAAGCATAGGTTATTATATGTACAAGGAGAGCTCTTAGAATTTAAAGATAAGCACCACGACAAAATAATGCGTCTCTATAATACTATTTTCGCTTGTAATCATTATTACCATGTTTCCTTCAACTTATGCCATGTCACGCCATTTCTGCACACCGATGTATTTTGTATGATACTTTTCCGAACTTCCACGTACGCCACACTATAGATAACAACGAATTAATTAAAGATGTTATCGAATGATTTCACCGCTAAGGAAACGACAACACCAGCGGTTTAAACGGCCAGTGATTGTGTGGACTATCGCTGTTTGTTCTCAAACCGCTTGTAATAATCACTGTTACTTGCGGTTTTATGAGAGAACCGCTAGCGATAGTGGGTGCTAAAAATGCGATTTTAAGCGATGATAAAAGTTTTTAAAAAATATTTTAAACCCGCCTAGGCAACATCCTATTACAACACAAGGTCAATCTCGGTGGAATGTACCACATATGCATCACATGACAAATTAAAACAACTTACTATTTTCTCGTGACAGCCAAACGTTGTGTGCTTGTGTGTCGATGGCTACTGCTATGTGTGTCGACACAAACGTCAGCCAGAAAAACCAGCAAAGCCAGCTTGTTGGACCTGTGTCGGCGGCATAAACAGAAGTCGACGACATTGTTCTGCCACGTGCCGTGCCAACATTCTTTCTGTGGGGCCCACCCATTAGAACGCCATCACCACGCTCGTGCTGTTAAGGGGTGCTTCTGTCGACGGTCCATAATGCCACCGACACAACCCTAAACTAGGAGGCATGCCCCAGATACGATCGACTTTGTCATCGGGGCCGCCGACAGAATCTCGTTGTGTCGTCGAAGCTGCGTGGGCGGAGTAGTGTCGACGGTCAGACGCCAAGATAGTTATGTGTCGGCGGCTTTAGCCGTGAATACTGATCCCGATTCCTTTAATGTGAGATACTGAGATCCAGTTCTTTCCACCTATATAAAAGCACACTTCAAATCGATCCGGTCGAGATGACGAGTCGACGAGAGGTTCACTTACGCGGGTGTGGATCATGAGCATGATCCGAGAGGCGTCGGCGGCGATCTCCGTCGTGATCACGTCGATGCGGTGCTTCTCCAGCACGTCCGCCACCATCGTCCTCACGCCGCGGCGCCGACGCGCCGCGCACACCTTGACGTACGCGCGCGTCGTCGTCCCCAAATAACGGCGTACGTCCGGGCCCGACCACGACTGGAACCTCGCCGGCGCCACGGTGGGCGGTGGCGCTGCGGCGGAGGGCGGTGGCGCCGCCGCTGCCGAGGAGGCTCCGGCGTCGGCTAGCTGCGCCGCCCGAGGCTTGCGGGAGCTTCTTCATCCTCTGCTTCTCCCGCTTGCGTCTTTCCAGCTCGGCCAGCGTCTGCGCCAGGCTCGATCTTGATGTAATCTATGGCCGTCCCCACTATGCTGATATGCTCACCTTGTCAGCCTGAAACATGAGCACCATCACAAATTCACATCGCATCGAGCTAACCGTAGGGCAGCAGCATCTGCATTCATGGCACAGCATCTGAAATTCTGACACGGTGACACCACTGCTCCATCTATTCTCACCTTGTCGGCGTCCATGGGGAGGAGGGCTCGCAGGTTGGCGAACATCTCCTTCATCCGCTTACGCTGCCTCACGTTCCCACCGTTGATCACGGTGGCCAAGATTACGGCGGTTTAAATTTAAAAAGTCTAAATAAACTTAATAAAAAAATTAAAGTAGAAATTTAGAAAAAAATCCATATCAACTACAGAAGTTTATACCAACTATAAATAAAAAACACACATTTAAAAAGTCTATGCCAATTATAAAAGAAAAAAAATCTATTTTACATTTTGAAATATCACGCTTTGTCTATATAACCCATAAATTATGAGACCATGTCTTCTAATCCACAACTATGCAAAATCGGAGCACATAACCTCCTGAGTTGGTTTTAGAGGTGGTTTGCGCCACGTGACTGATGTGACATTCCGATCACATAAATAGCAAAAATAAATAAAAACTAAATCGATATGTCCACTTGTAAGCATCTCTAAACCCATCCTCTTTGTCTCCCCATTCTCCTCTCTCTCATCTCACTGCTCCTCTCTCTACCCGACGGGGTGGGTGGCATAGGCGACAGGGGCACAACGCCAATGGCGGGACGACGCGGTATGGGTGGCGGAGGTGACGCACGACAAGCAATGCTAGGGCGCCCAGGCAGCATGCGGTAGGCTGCGAGCGTCTGTTTATTGGGGAGACCATAATTTGGGGTGGGGTGAGAGTGAGGAATTTCATGGTTTGGGAGGTGGATTCTACCGTAATACAACGGTGAGGAGGTGATTCTTGGGTGGTCGTGATGGTACCGCCGATGCACTTCACACCGTTGGAAATGCACGCGGTGTTGCCACACCACTTGGCAGCGGTGGCGGCTACAACCACGGCTACCGCACGACTACATGCAACAGGTATGGATGTGGCACCACTCGGCTCGTCGATGGCGGTTGAGACGACGCGACGATGCAGAGGTATGGAGGTGGCCTACCACGTGCTAGTACCGGTGATGCTCTGATTGCCTACGAGGAGGAGCGACATGGAGAGAGAGAGAGAGAGAGTGGACAGAAAGGAAAGAGGGAGGAGAGTGAGAGAAGAGAGAGCAGAACGAAGTCATATACACTTACATATCGGTCGTATGCCACAGTGGCGAAACCACTCTCAAAATCGCTTACAGGGGGTTATCTGTACTTTTTTTTGGTTTTACAAGATAGAATACCTAATTTCACAATTTAGAAGTACGTAGACGAGGCGTGATACGTCTGGGTGTAAAATAAATTTTCTATTATAAAACTAGTCGTGCAAACGAGTGTGGTGCTAGTTATTTCCGAAGGAAATACAGACAACACAAAGTGTGAAAAGTTGTTACCAATGTCACATTTTTTAATCGATCCACCGCACAATGTCACGTTTTGGAAAATACCACTTCATGTACCAATGAAACATGGGTTCACATCCTACGTGTCATAGACATAGAGGGAGGGGAAAATCGGGTGTATGGCACCCAATTCGTGCGCCCCATTCCATTCGACATTAAATTCGTCTGCCTTTAGCCATACGACACCGGGCGCACGAATTTCTCTTCCAGGTGACATTCTAGCCATTTTCAGTAATTTTCTCCCCTTTTTCCCTTTTTCCCCTGTTTTCTTTTTTCTTTCTTTCCTTTCTTTTTTCTTTCTCCTCCATTTCTTCTTCTTCCACGGCGGCACCTGCCGAGCTCGCCTCGCCGCCACTTGCCGCGCCTCGCCTCGCCGATGCCCGCCGCGCCGTGTCACCGCACCGCCTCGCCGCCCCTTGCCTCGCCTCGAGTTGATGCGGCGACGGCGGCGTGAGCTCGAGGCGGCGGCGGCGCCGCGAGCTCGAGGCGGCGATGGCGGTGTGAGCTCGAGGCGAGGGCGGCGGCCTGAGCTCGAGGCGAGGGCGGGGCCGCGAGCTCGAGGCGGCGGCGGCGCGAGCTCGAGGAGGGGACGGCGGCGCGAGCTCGATGCGGCGACGGCGGCGTGAGCTCGAGGCGGCGGCGGCGCCGCGAGCTCGAGGAGGAGACGGCGGCGCGAGCTCGATGCGGCGAGGGCGGCGTGAGCTCGAGGCGAGGGCGGCGGCCTGAGCTCGAGGCGAGGGCGGGGCCGCGAGCTCGAGGAGGGGACGGCGGCGCGAGCTCGATGCGGCGACGGCGGCGTGAGCTCGAGGCGGCGGCGGCGGCGCGAGCTCGAGGAGGAGACGGCGGCGCGAGCTCGATGCGGCGAGGGCGGCGTGAGCTCGAGGCGAGGGCGGCGGCCTGAGCTCGAGGCGAGGGCGGGGCCGCGAGCTCGAGGAGGGGACGGCGGCGCGAGCTCGATGCGGCGACGGCGGCGTGAGCTCGAGGCGGCGGCGGCGGCGCGAGCTCGAGGAGGAGACGGCGGCGCGAGCTCGATGCGGCGAGGGCGGCGTGAGCTCGAGGCGAGGGCGGCGGCGTGAGCTCGAGGCGAGGGCGGGGCCGCGAGCTCGAGGAGGGGACGGCGGCGCGAGCTCGATGCGGCGACGGCGGCGTGAGCTCGAGGCGGCGGCGGCGCGAGCTCGAGGGAGGAGGGCGGCGGCGGCGGCGCGAGCTGCGGAGGAGATTGGCGGCGCGAGCTTGAGGAGGAAGAAGAAGGAAAAGAAGAAAGGAGGAGGATGACAAGTGGGTCCATATAAGAAAATGGTGGAAAAATAGAGGAAAAGGAAAAAGAAATAAGGAAAATGGTCAAAAATGATGAAAATGTCACCTGGAAGAGAAATTCATGCGCCCGGTGTCGTATGGCTAAAGGCAGACGAATTTAATGTCGAATGGAATGGGGCGCACGAATTGGGTGTCATACACCCGATTTTCCGGAGGGGGCGCATCGCTCAAGTAAAGTACATGTACACTAATTTAAGCCTTCTTTTTCTCAGCGTATCATTGCGTTAGCATATTACTGTAGCAAATTTGAGAGTCCTTGAAAAAGGTAAAGATTATAAAAAATATAATTTAAAATTAGTTTTAGGATATTTGGAAGGTCTACTAAAAGCCATAAAAAATCGTTACAAATTATCACAACATATAGGTTATATAAAAATAATAAAATTTGCTACAGTAATACTCAACGATACGTAACGCCTGAAAGAACAAGGCCTTATTAAGATGCTCTTAATTGATCCATTTTTCTACTTCTGAACTTCCATTATTTCTCTTGTTCTCTCCTAAGAAGACGGTTATGTCGATTGATTACCGGTAATTTTCTCGTCCCCATCAGCATTTTACTTTACATTTTACAATCTGAAAGAGCCTACCAGCAGCAACCGGGCTGGTTAATTAACCACCGTAAGCAAAGTGTTGGCGTTCTTAAGCAAGTTTTCTTCATTTTTTTCCAGCACCCTTTGAACAATAGAGTGCAACTGCAATAAAACAAATTCTGTTCACGCTTTGCCCTGCTGCGCAACAAATGAAATAAAGCTCTGCGCAATTGCTTCTGTTTCGATGTATCAGAGCTAGCTTTCGAAAAGGCTTGTAGTCGTAGCATTTTTTTCAAGAAAGAGGGCGATCGAGCTTTACAGCAGAAGCAAAGGTTGCATGAAAAGGTTAAGTTAAAAGAAGACAGTTACTCGTCGTCAGGGGCGTTAGCTACCCAGCCAGGTGTGCATCCCCCTGTAGATTGGATTACACAATTACGAGTATAAGGGTGTGCCTGTACTGGTGGCTTGAATCGGTGCTGCGTGTTTGGTTCGAGACGAGACGAAAAGAATGCGCGCGCCGACGTCCAAGCGAGCGATCATGTCCCCACCACACAGCATCAATTGCTTATCTCCACGGACTACGATTTAGAAACCATTATGACCGGAGCTGCGCGTCGGCGGCGGCGGGCCGGCGGCAACCACCGTCGCAACGCGCGCGAGCTCTCGCTCGTGCTACATCGATAAAACTTACTCCGTAGTAAGTGTAGATGTGCTGGCTACTATGTAGTAGCAAGTTGGTGCGTGCTAGAGAGTAGTAGAAGCAGCTAGCTAGCTGGACGGCAATGTGTCAGCCAAAGTCGGTTTAGCTATGGCGGTTAAGCTAAGTCGGTTGTCCAATGTCCTGGCTATGAATAGATGGCCAGCATGCTTGTAATCTTGTAACATCTGGACATGCATGTCATATGCAATTGAAAGAAAGTAGTCTGATGAGTGCTTTGGCCTTCGCTCTGGTTGTTAGGATTTACGTCAATGCAAGACCACAAACAACACCATAAAACACGATGTTTGATAGCGCAGTTCGGCTTACGTCTATATCTGCGGGGCTCTGATATGGACGCACCTCCCTAATTTATAATACCGTAGCATACTGGCTGCCCGGGTCACGGCCACATGCTAACCGTTGATCCCCTCAAGCCTATTCTACTATTATGCAGTCGTTGTCCTGAGTTACACCAGGGTTGCACATTTTATATAATGTAGGCCTGACTAGAGTCCGACTCCTACTCTAAACCAACCCGACCTATTACCACACATAGTCCAATTGTAACTCTCCTTGTACATAAATTCGACACAAAACCTAACACCGATATTTAGTACGTTTGTTTTTTTTTCTAATCTAGAGCCAACAACCCAGACGCCGGCGACGCGCGTGGAGCGCACGGAGGTGGAGGCGGCGTTGCCGCGCTAGGGGGCGTGGCGCCGATGCTGAACAAGCGGCGCACGGAACCTCCCCGCAGCACACGTGACTAGCGAGACGGGGCCGGAGCCCAAACTGGCAGCAACTTCCCATCGGCGTTGGTGGTGGTCGGCGGGTTTGACCCGATCAAGGACTCGTAGCGATGGTACGTCCGCATAAGCTTGAGGGGATGTACAACTCTGAGGCGACCCATGGGTTCTACATCTTCCCGGAGCTCACCGACGCTGCCATGATCGTCAGTACAGTCCTGGACTTCATTGAAGGCAGCAGAAATCGGTCACTCGACGTTTTTTAAAGTTTTGTTTAAATAGAATGTAGAAGAGTCGCCATCTGTTAAAACAAGAAGGAAGAAGTACAGACAGGGATGCAACGTACAGCCCTAGGCCACGAGGGCCGGCAAGAAAGGAAAACAACCGACGGCTAATTTACTTGGTCCTGACCGAATTCCATAAGCGGAAATCGTTTTTAATAAAGTTTAGTAGGACTTGCGAGGAGTATCTTTACTGTCAAAAAATCAAGGAGTTCCTTTAGATATAGAGATTCCAGATGATGTCAAGGTCGACGGAGTTGGCCCGATCAGAGAGGTTTGGGACTAAGTGCAGAGGGCGCAGGATGTCCTCCAACCACCGATGAGTGAAGGCACGAGTGGTTTGTCCAGGTGGATGGGTCGAGGGTGGTGAGATTCAGCTAGGAGGCCAAACCCTACCAGATGTCGTGGCATTCAAGAAGCAGATGCAGGTGGTCTCTAGGTCGTGTTAGCTCAGGGGACATAAATAGTTTTTAGGAAGACGTCGGTGAAGCACCGCGTCTGTCGTGAAAACTCTTCCATGCATGATTTGTCAGACGAATAATTTGCACTTGGAGGGAGCCCAACCTTTCCAAATGATGCAGTTAAGCGGGGTGTTTAAGCTGTCAACGCATTGGAGAATATAGACTGACTTGACTGAGAACCGGCCATCTCTGAAGAGTTGCTAACTTATCTGGTTGCTGACCCCCAGGGTGAGATGCATCGAGGCAGTTGCGGTACAGAGCTAAATGTAGTTAGGTAGGAGCGACGGCATGAAACAGGAATGGAGATCATTGATCCCGTTATTCGTGTCCCGAGCATTTTTACGGGTTTTGTTCTTCCATGTGGAGATGTTGAGGAGGCGCAAAACAACTTCAGCAAGGGCATGGCTCACAGGCAGTTGTCTTGCCAAAAGCGAGTGGAGGAGCCATCCTCTATATGGAGATATTGGTTGACATTCGGAACTAAGCGTGGTCTGACGAAAGGTTCGAGGTATCTGTACTGATCCAAGGCTTGGAGGATCTTAGCGGCCCAAAGCCAGTGGAGGCGGAGGGCTCTCGATAAGGAGTGCAAGTCGAGCACTCCCAGATCGCCCATTTTGATGGCCCCGCAGACAAGTTATGCTTGCCAGAAGAAGAGATAGACCCTCTCCAGATCCAAGCAGGGTGGAGCATGTTGATGTTTTTAGAATAAAGTAGAGGGCGACTGTAGCCGAGAGGATGTAAGTTGGTAGAGAGGAGAAGACCAACTTGAGCATGATGAGTCGCCCCCTTTGGACTTCAAGAGCCCCTTCCACCCTGCCAGGCGGCTGATAACCTTGTCGATGAATCGTTGAAAGTGGACGTGTCGCATCTTCTTGATGGGGGGAGGGGGCTAAATAAGTCATGGGGAAGCCATCTTGTAGCATAGGAAGGCTTCAGAGCACCAAGTCCAGGTCAATTTCCTAGCACCTCATGAGGGCATCTTGGCTCTTTTAGAGGTTGGTGATGTTGCTGAAAAGCTGGAGGATCTACTCGTTGTCGTTTGTTGGCCAAGGAATACATCAGTGTACGGTCACATAGGCTGTTTTCCTTGCCTTTTTAGTTCGCGCACGGTGATACAACAACGAAAGGAAACAGCGGGGCTCGGCAGACCCCGACAGTTCGAGACTTAACGGGTGCTCCTGTTGTTGGGCGCGCAGAACAGGGCTGAAAACTAGGTCGAAACACCGTGTGCGGACCTAAAACTTGAGGAATGGGGTACGCAATCACATGATTGATATGACAAACAATTGTCACACTAACACTATCCCATAAAATTGAAATAAGAAGAAGATGTCTTCGCATTTGAAGACCCCAAATAATTGTACCACGTTTGCAGACATGGCATTAAGTCTAGGGGTGGATCCAGGTCTCAGGCTAGGTGGGCTTTAGCCCGGTCCTGGACCAACTCAACAACTAATCTAGTTGTCCTCGCCTGGTGCCTTGTGCAGCTGTGAGAGCCCGTGCCCTCCAAAACGACCGCCACCACTCGTTCAAATGCTCAACAGCCCAAAGTGTGGAAGTGGTGAAACCTCGACTCCTCTACCCACGTGGCTACTACGAATCCACGATAGATGAAGACTCACATGCATGTATGCAATATGTACCTATATGACTGTACAAGTAAGAGAGGTGCTATGAAACGCTATACCGTTCTAGGCCAAGTAATAATATAGCTCCTTCCTCTTCTCCGACTACTCCCTCTCCGTGGTCGCGTCTCCTCTGCCATCGCCGTTGTGCCTTCCTCTACCTCCACCCTCCTCTTTGGATTGCTCCACGCGTCTCCCCCACTGTAGCAGCCGCCACCCGTGGCAGGAGGCACCCTCGCCGCCTCACTGTGTTGGCCACCTCCATCCCGCATCCTCTTTGGCCCTGCCTACCCTAAATTCGCGGGAAGCTGCAGATCCACCCGTTGCCGTTGCTCAGCCTCCTTCACTGAAGCTCATGGCTCCAGCGACGCCGCCCCCTCGCCCCCCTCCCCGATCCCATCCCCACCGGTAGGGCGCCTCCTCCTTGGCATTCCCCTAATCCCACCGACACAGTGGAATCCCGAACCTTAACCCAAACCTCGGTGCCATGGCGGCCGGAGAGGAGGAAGAAGAAGACGCAACGAGAAGGAAGAAGGTGACGCGGAGATGAAGAAATGATATACCTTTTTTTAGACTTTCTCACAAATAATCCTTTGTTCCTCAATACTGTCACGCTTCATCCATTCAATCGCCTCGTACAATAATCATTGTATTCTCTATTATGTTGTGATCTGCACGGGAAATTTGGCTATTTGTCACTCGTTTCGAGTGGTTTCGCTAAAATAACACTCGTCTCTCAATGACATGTGGGACCATTTGTGTTTATAACAGTGGGGTAAAGTGGCATTTTAGTGAAGCCACCTGTTGAAAGTGACAAATAACCAAATCCCTCGATCTCGACGTTGTTTCATCATTGCTATTGGTGTAAATAATTTTAGCAATTTTCATCTACATTTTAGCACTGCTCCTTCCATGTTAAAAAAAAACCCTACGTTTAAGATGAGTGTAAATTAAAGTTCTAAAACTTTATCTATAATTTTTTACTATTTAAATTTATTGCTTTAAAGCCATACACACCAATTAATCTTGAAAAGCTTTTTGAAACATACTCAAAGATGCATTCCGAAGACATGAGTGTCACTTTTTTTTTCTATCTAAAGTCTTCTTACTGCTTTCAGCGATACCCTGCATCCGCTACCGATGCATTCAACACATAGGGTGTGTTTGGTTGAGTGACAAACTCAGCCTGGCCAAGTGCAGCCTGGGTGAGGGTAAGCAGGCTCAGGGCCTGTTTGACAACAAAGTTTTAGAAAACCATGATTTTGTAATACCATGGTTTGTGTTTTGCTATGACTATGAAATACTATGATTTTTCAATACCATGGTTTGCTAGCACAAGTGAGAAAACTTTAGGTTGGAGTAGAGTCTACAATACTCCAAAAATACCATGGTATTGCCAATACCATGGTTTTCAAAATGGGAGCCTATACAGTACGGACCACCGTTCGAGTGAAAACTAACGGATGAGTAAAAGGACAAAATAGATGACATCATTATGAACCAACCTGAACCTACATGAACCAAGCTGAACCTATCTGAACCTACATGAACCTACCTAAACCTACATGAACCAAACTGAACCTACCTGAACCAAGTTAAAACAACCTGAACCAAGCTGAATTTTCCCATGAAGCTATCTGCATGAACCAGGCTGAACCAACATGAACCAATCTGAAACTGCCTGAACCAATCTGAACCTACATGTTTTTTTTTAAACTAACTGAAACAACCTAAACCAAGCTAAATTTTCCATGAAGCTATCTTCTTTTTTTACCAGAAAAATCCTGAACCAACCTGAATTTTCTACGGAACTACCTGAATCAACCTTAATTTTATATGAACCTAGTTGTTTTTTACCTACACCAACATGAACCTATCTGAATTTCTTATGAAACTAGTTGAAACAACCCAAACCAAATTGAATTCCCTATGAAGCTATCTTTTTTTAACAGAAAAATATTGAATCAACATGAATTTTCTATGAAATTATCTGAACCTACCTGAATTTCACATGAACCTAGCTGCATTTTTACCTGAAACAACCTGAACCAATATGAATTTCATATGAAAATTGAAACACTGAACCAATCTGAATTTTCTATGAAGCTAGCTGAAACAACCTGAACCAAGCTGAATTTCCTATGAAGCTATCTGCTTTTTTTAATCAGAAAAATCATGAAACAACATAAATTTTCTATGAAACTATCTGAACCAACCTGAATTTCACATGAACCTAGCTATTTTCTGACATGAACCAATATGAATTTTATATGAAAATAGCTAAAACAAAATCAACTAAAGTTTCACTCCAACCAGAGCACAATTAAGGAAACACCAACCAAAGACAAACCAGTACCAACAAAAAATACAGATCCACCACAAGTTTAAAACTACTAGCCAGCTGAACCTTCCAACAACCGAATTGCTCCACATCACAAAAGCAAATCTTCACAAAAGACCTCAGGCAATGAAGCTAGTTTCCCACAGACCGCCCCTTTTGACTGGTGCTACCAGAAGTTCTCCAGTTGATTTTAGTTGTTAAATAGAATAGGCAATAATCAAATAGAATTCCTATTTGTACAGTCTGAATTTTCTCTTGACTAAGGGTAACCATTGAATTAGATCAAATAAACATTTTCTCGCAAACAAATATCTTTCTGCCTTGGTTCATTCACTCACCACAGGGTTCTCACATCAGTTAGACACGAAAATAACTCAACTATACACACAAGCAGCTTACAAAATTAATCCGATTCTGATCTGTTACTGAACAGACCAATTTTACCATTCGATATGGCCACCTGATGATACCATGGGTGCGGCATATCCTCTTCAATGTACATGCATCATGTTTCCCATTGCACCACTAAATATTTATTTGGATTATATCTGTGATTAGACGTAGCCGACCGGAGGAAGGCGAGTTAACACCTTTTCTTATAGATGTTTACCCGTATTAGGGAGAGACTGCGACTTTCCCTAGTGCGGGCTAACATTCATATAATCATGTCCATACCCAGTTTTTCCAAAATTATGGTGTTTATTATAAAAGTGCATGCTTATTAACCTGCCTACTTGTTAATCATGTTATACTTATACATGCCTGTTACTTGTAACATTTTTGCCTTTATGACTGCTTTGATTGTCATATCCTTGATTAGCGTAATAAAAGTTTGGTAATAACTTTAACCCTACCTAATGGGTAAAAATGCTTAGACTTTCTTAGGCCCACATAAATTTTCTGGCAACAAGCCACGGAACGGTGAACCGATATTCATCGGTCATTCATCCATTCATTCAAAAAGTTACGACACATGACAATTAGGACTGATAGATGAATGTTGGGTTGGATGAAATTTGATGGTGTGACTGTGAGGTGGTTCAGTCCGGTCTGGTTGGTTGGTTGAGACAGTTGGTACAAGGTAAAGTTATGGATTACTGACCCGAGGGTAAGCTGGTGGATAGATTTGTCAAAGAATGGGAACAATTAAGGCACGGGATGCCTTGTGCTGGCTTTAGCCTGGGCTTACCTAGGAGGGGCGCGGAAGAACACACGTAATGGGAGGGCGCTGCCATCTAAGGAATGGTTTCAACACAACGCGTGGCCATCGCGCGGAGTCTGGGTTTTGGATTGCCAGCTACGTGCGTGTGACATCCTAATAAAATTATTAGGTGTCCCAAGTGTTTTAAAGATATAAAACATAAGGTAAAATTTGGTTTTATTATTTGTGTAGATAAAACCTATTAGAGCTATTATTTTATGGTCCGATAGGCTATTTTATGCACAAGCCTTACTTAAAATTGGGATGGGGCAATGTCAACATGTGTCCTGGGTTCCCAAATATATGTTTTATCTTTTCCTGATTTTTGGGCAACCTGCAGAGCTCCGACTTCTTCGAAGACAAGATAGATGCATATTGCTTCCTAGTTTGCTAAATCCTTATTTACCTTTATTTGTTAATTGCATGCATAACCTGATTAGTATGTGAGTATCTATTTTAAAGTCGTATTAGTCATCAACTAATATGTACTAGCCTTAATTTGTCGAACCCTTAGTGATTTACTAGCCTATCCTTTATGTAGTTGCTTAGATGTGCTTGAGTAGTTAATAGGGTCACTTTTTAAGGTTTCATGATGATACTCAAGATGAATTTGATCAACTAAAATATTGTGTTGTGGAGTTACTTTGGTGAAGTGCTAGGATTTGTGCCGTATGATCGTTCCCTGGTCATGTGCGGGTAGAGAGTACCCGTAGAGCCACTCGACTATCCCTTGGTCGAGTGTGGGCAGAGAGTGTCTGTATCGTTGTGCCGCATGTCCGTCTCCAGTCATGTGTGGGCAGAGAGTGCATGTTCTGTTGTGCTGCATGTCCGTCTCTTGGGCGTGTGTAGGCAGAGAGTGCCTGTTTCATTGTGCCGCATGATCATCTCTTGGTCATGTGTAGGCAGAGAGTGCCTGTTTCATTGTGCCGCATGATCATCTCTTTGTCATGTGCGGGCAGCGAGTGCCTGTTTCGTTGTGTCGCATGATCATCTATATGGGGTCATGTGCGGGCAGAGAGTGCCTGTTTAGCCGCTTGAGCACCCCTTGGTCAGGTGTAGGCAGAGAGTGCCTGTGGATTCCGTGTAATAAAATGTTCACTGGTGTTAACTGAATAATTAATGCTTAAACAAACATTTGAGTAGATAGGTATTGATTTGGCAAAACAACCATCCATCTCTTGTTCCTGCATTCATTGTGAAGGATCGCTTGCTGAATAACCGCGTACTCATTATAGCTATCGCGGATAATTTTGTTATTCATGATTCAATCAGGACTAGGAGAGTCCGAACTCAGGTGTGCAGGACTAGCTGCGGGTGTCCGGGTCAATGCTTGGATATCATCGCTGATGGCTCATGCTACTCTGATGTCCTTTTATTCGTTCTTAACATTTGGTAATGCCGAGCAAGATTACCTGTCTTATTGTAATAGCAAATGATGCTACCTTTAAAATGTTATTTGAATTTAGTTAATGGTACACAGGGATGATGTTCACCGAATTGTCCATCATGAGATACTAGTCTAGGCCTAATATCGCCTCATGGTGTTGGATTCCCAGTGGAGATACCGGGGTCATGACAGTGCGCTCTGCAAAGGCACCCCTGGGACCACTCTCGAAAGGGACCGGCATTGGTCGTCACCTGCTGGTGATAAGGCCACACTTCCCCAGGATGACGTTAGGCTAGTGTGGGCTGGCAACCCTCTTAGATCGTAACGGGAAGTCTATGGCAAGTGTGATACACAACGGGATTGTCAAATCCCGGAAGGATGGCGGGTGCTGGAAATGAGATGGGCAAAGTTAAGATTGGATTGGTCGAGGTTAAAGATGAGTTTGGTGATGAGTTGGGTATGTCGGCTTAGGTTATGGGTATATGGTTGATCAATTGGTGTGATGGTAGCAATGGTTATGATAATTACTCTGATTTATTCAATAATAACTTGAAACATGGAGCTAGATAGGATGATTTAATCAACTATTTCAAAATCGGCATTTCGCAAACAAATAAACCCTTCCCTCCACCCAAATCTCATATATCACTAAGTGCATTAGGAAAAGTGTTAACTAGCCAGCGTTTGGATGACGCTAACCTTGCATACTTATACTCTTTTAAACGACGGCGTCGATGTGGACCCCTATGAGTGTCATGGAGATGGAGACCAGAAATACGGTGGCCATGATGAGGCTTAAGGTCGCTTCATCCGCTTGCAACGTTTCATAGCCGGGAGATATTATTTTGGGTTTATATTTTGGGTATTGCTGCATTACTCTGATTCTGTTTTGTATAAATGCTAATGTTAACCATCTTACTGTAATCGCTAATGGACACAACCTGGCTATGTAATATTCAGGACTCATGCTTTAATCTATGTATACTTGTTAAAGGTTATGTGATCTTATACACTACTATACGGATCCGGGGACTATTATTATATGGAATTCCGACTCTAAAGGTAAGTATAAAATTGAGGATTGACAGTTATGATCCGTTAATAAATAACAAACGACTCGACAACCAACCAAATACACTTGAACAGCAAAAACATATAAAGTTGAGTGTTCACATATGATTTCCTCTCGTTGTTAATGAAACTGTTCGAGCAGATGCGGCTCGTCTACTACTTGCTTTGTCTGCCCGCATGATCCGAAAGGCAGCAACCATGACCACAGTACCGAGTGAAACTGATGATTTCCCAATGTCTCCCATGTTTACAAATGGGATCAAGTATCCCATTGTCTCCCATATATACATAAAAATATAGTCAAAGTACCCAAAACATGCACTCTGCTTCGCAGATAGGCCGTGCATTCTACTACGATTACTCGTCTTTGGCCTATATATAATGTTGCTCTCTCATCAACAATTTTTTTTTGTTCATACTCTTCAATTCACTGCACTTTCTAGAGGACTGTGGTTGGTGCTCCATTCAGGTGTGTGGTTGTGTTAGTAAATGTTCATAGCTGAGCCAAAAAGTTGGAAGATACAAAATGGCATCCGGCAAACGAGCACGTTGTCTTTGAGCCAAAGAAGTGGCTCTATTTGACAGTACACGTTAGGAATTTTGGGTCTGTTTGATTGCTGCCTAATCTTATCTCACCTAACATTAGACAAGTCAGTTTCCTTGATGGTGTTTGATTTGTGCCAAAACTGTGCCTTTTCTGCACATGTCCCACTTGTCATAGATTCAGTTTTTTGACTAACTTTGCCACAAGTGTGGCAGTGAATTTTGGTGCCACACGAGGCCAATGTTAGATTTGTCAATGTTAGGTAGCAACCAAACAGACACTTAGATCTAATAGCCATCCAGTATGAGAGCCTGTCATGAGCCCTTAAATTGAGATGAATATACTTAATGGATGGTTTCGTGTTCATTTTCATATATCCAAAATTTCTCTAAAAAGTAAATGATCGTATGAACACTTGTTTTCTGTGTTTTTCCATTGTCTTTTGAACTCGAAGGTTTTCTGTGTTCATTGATTGCAAGAACACGTATTTTCTATTTTCTACGTGTTTTTCATTGTTTATTGAACTCAAAAGCTCTTATTGATAGTATGAACATAAGCATGACACAGATTTAATATATTAGTTCTAAGAAAGAAACCAATATTGTTTGAATAATCAATTGAAGATCCTTGACAAAAGACAACATGGTCAGTCGTTCCAATTTTTTTTTCTTTATTCATCTGCGATAATTTTGTCTTCAGATGCGAGCATAACTTTTTTCTTTTTTAGAAAAAGAGGGATCGCTATTAACTTGCCTTCGCAAAACAAGTATACGTTCTACAGGTGACAGGTCCATGCAGAATAAACCAGCATCATAGCAGCAATGTTCTCAAGAAAGATCGTTTCGTAATGTGATTAGTATAGTTTGCGCACATGTCGGAGTATTGCCTGCAGAAAGCATTATCTTGATGGATGATTTTAGTTCCTCTCGTCTGACATCAAGACTTCACAATGCCCCTTTTTTTTTCTAAAAAAAACACAATGTCTAACATGTACAGCTTCTTTTTTGTTTTTGAGGGAGTCTAAGAAGTAAAGCTAAGCAACAGTTGCAAATTATCTTCTTTTACTGGGCCAGCTGCTTGCAGCATGTTCAAGGTGGGTAAAGCTTATTCATTCAACTATCTTAAGCTCAGCCAGCTTATGCATTTAGCTCAACCACTCCGATGCACAAATCCCATCGGGTAAGAACCTGCGTACCACATTTCATCCTGCTCAAGTTCTGAATACTTGCTACTTGGCAAATGTCATGATTTGGGGAATACTGCCAGTGGTGGATTTAGCAGAGTTAACATATCAAGATATGAATTTGACAAGTCAGCTAGTCCAAACACGAACAGTTCCATCCACAGAAGACGTCAACATGCAGGCCTTTGTTGGGTGATAACAAACACTGGTCACCTGCCAAAAGAACAAAAAAATAGCATGGAAAAAAAGCAATCTAGAAAGGAAAGGACAATACTAGTGATGGATAAGTGCATTCATGTGATACAGAATACAGATGTTAATACAGCACGAATGAAATTCTGAAAGGCATTAATACCACAGAGCTATGAGCTCGGAAGCTTGCAACAACATCCCCGTCAACCAACTCCCAGAAGAAAACAAGACCATCCTCAGATCCACCAACAACGAATGCATCGTCATTGGTCAGGCAGCAATCCATCTTGTAGGACTGTTCAAATATAAAAAGACCAAAAGTTCAGAATAAAAATTGAACAGAGTTTCGGTTGTGCATTAATAAACATATCCCATTATTTTACAGTTAATAGCTTACTGCTTTCAATATATAAGCATAAAATGTCAGATCAGATTGAACACCTAACAATCTATGTAAGAATCCAGATGTCATGACTATAGAATATCACCAATGCAATCCAAGTATGAGAATGATACCTTGCATACATGCCTCTTATATTCCTGTAAGAGTTCTCCCGTGGACCTATAAATAAATACAATAAAAGCCAACAGGTTGAACTAAAGAATTGGTATGACGGAAGGAAAAATTGCAGCGAGAACCTTTAATTTGCAATTTGGATCAATGAGACCCATTTACTCCACAAAACGGTGCAAGCATACCCTTATTTAGTTTCATAGCAAGAAATCAAGACAACATGCACAGTCACATTAGAGTTAGTGACGAACTCAAGGTAATGTTTGAAGTGCTGAGCTTAACAACCAAGTTTGTTAAGCTGAATTTAAGCTGGACTTCGAGAGGATCTTGAATCTGTTCTCGAAGGTGGTCTACATCGTTCATGTTATTTTAAAAATTTTAGAGGTGGTTTCATGATAAAATAAAAAAAGTTAAACTAAAAAAAACTAGAGCATTTAGCTTTTCAATTCAGATAGGCATAAGCTAAACCTAAGCCAAGATGAAATGAACATGATCGGCTGGCTAGACATTTTTCTTAAAAAGGTCAAAAACTGCGCTTCCATTTGTGACCATAACCGCAAATGTTCCCTTTTATCGTCAATCAGCTGCAAGTGTTGCTGACTCATAAGAGGCAGGGACAACTTAGTTAAGGCACTAAACACACAGTTAAATCAATTGGATTCAAGCTATGCCTCCTAAATTGTAATGTGGCAAGGATTTCTCCACAAATACGTTCTGATGAACACCAGTACCACATCGAATCCAGTTAGCTTGACTTTGTTGTGAAGATCAAGGGAATAAAAATGGTTCATTTGACTAGGGGTGGGCAAAAAAACCAAAAACCGAACCAAAATAACAGAAATTTTTAGTTATTTTGGTTTTTTGGTTATTATTCGGTTTTTATTCCTAAGCAATTCGGTTTAAATTGTTCGGTCCGGTTTCTGGAAATCAGAAACCGAACTAGCCGAATAAACCGAGATATTGGGCCATCCGCCTATACATCTGAGCATTCGGCCTTTTCAGATTCTGTCTCTATATGGCCAGTCCTTGGCCTGGCCCAGCACAATACAACAGCCACAAATGGACTGGGCAGGGCATCACACTCCCACTCCAAGTAGCCACTGCCACGAAGCACGCATCCGCACCCCGCACTTCAGCCCTAGCCGTTGCTGCCGCCGTCGCCACCGTGGAGCCGTTGGAGTGCCTCCTCTCTGTATGTGGTCTTCAACCCTAGCCATCAGTTCAGCCTCCAAACAGCGAAGACATAGATCTGAGAGTTCTCTGACCATCCGCTTGAGCTAGCCGTGTCGTAGGCTCCTGGATGTCCTTCGGCAAGCTGCAACCTTTCTGGCTTCCCCAGTCTCCACAAGGAACCAATTTCCAAGCTGTAGCGGATAGAGCTCACAGGAACAATGGATCACAGGAACAATGGAGCCTAGAAGCAACGTGAAGCTCGTCAACGGTAGTTATTCAGTTAACTTGTTCCTTTGATTCTTGGTTAAGTTTCAACAAATCTGATGCAATTCTTGAATTAGCCATTGTTATGTTATTAGATCGATTTGGGTGTGCTCAATTGGATGAGATTATAATTATTGGTTGAAGTTATTTTTTTATAAATTCTTTGCTTTGGTTGAATCAGTGCATTGCTAGTCTGCTATTGCAGCTCGGCCTTCTAAAAATCGGTTAAAACCAAAAACCGAGAAACCGAACCGAATTAAATTCAGTTAAATGGTTCGGTTTTTGGCTTTCCCAAGAGAATTTTAGTTTCTAGTTTTCAAAAACCGAAATTTCTAAAAACCGATAAACCGAACCGAATAAACCGTATTAACCAATCGCCCACCCCTACATTTGACTAGTTAGCTCAAAGGTTCCCATTCTTTCCCATTCGTCAAGTGAACTTGAAGCACGGTCCATTTGTTGCGCATCAAAAAGAAAAATGGAGTTTGCTCAAAAATAAAAGAAAAATGGAGACCGCCCAAATTTCTATGCTACAATTTTTCAAAGCCGATTGCTTGAGAATTTTGAGAGAAACTGCAGCCACAAGTTTTAACACCTACATTGCACCAATAATGCAAACCACAGCTGCATAGCATAAATTGATTGTTTGACAGATTTGCACAGAGAGCTTAGATGGCCTGACGAAGAGGGCAGTAGATCAGTGGTTTATCAGATTCAAGCAAGAAACGCCCCATGTATGGATCTATTCAAGATGGGGAATGGGATGGCCAGCGCTATCAGGTGAAAGAGTGGGATACGTCTCTCTGTCTGCATATGCCATCACTACCTCTGCCAAGCAAGTACATGCTGCACAAATTACCAATACCAACCATGCCATATTTCTAATGAAAGAGTTTAGTGTCATCATTCTATAAAGTAAAGGTGGTCTAATAACTTAAAATCCGAAAAACCGAGCTTAATTCCTCCAAAATGCTAAGTACAGAGGCCTCTCCTGCAATATTTGTCCATGCTGAATAAACTACTCAGTAACTTGAGAAGATACTTACTTGTCTAGAAGCCTTACAGTAGAATCTAAACAGTTAGCCAAAAGGCAATTCTGGTCATTTGACAAAGATATACAGCTGACATAATGCCCTAGGTTGTCAACAGTCTCCCTGTTAACATCAAGAGGGAAAAAACATCATATAAAATCAATTGAGATATGGGGCACTCGAGTTTCCGTTATGAAACCAAAGAGCAATATTTGAAATAGTTAAACTTAAAGAGTACTATAATGCAATTACTTAGTTACTTACCTACCCATGCGAATGTCAAATGTGCGAATTGTACCATCAACACTGCCAGCGATTATCTCTGTATTGGTTAAGATAACTGACATTACGCTATCTTGAAAAGTATCGATTGTCTGCACCAGGAGAGAACAATCACAATAAAACCACGTATATGAGAAAATAAGAAAAACTATCGCCACAGTTGATGAATGCATATGTTACTTACCAATGGAAAATTACCTGAATTGGATCACTGCTTTGTGACCTGCAGTCAAATGCACGCACCGTACGGTCATAACCAGCAGATACTACAACCGTGTTGTGCTCATTAAACTTCACAGAATTGACCTAAAAAAAGAAGAATGGAGATGGCTGAGGAAAATGGCAAATCATGAAGAATGAAGCGTCTGTTATTAAAAAAAAAAACTGTTCTTTATCTGTTTTTTAGTATCACCAGTGGGTCAAATAATAATCAGATTTTCCATGAATAGTTCAAATGTAAATGGAACAACCACATGTAACCGCAAGAGTACCATAGCAGAGGTATAATTCAGCACATTGATTTGGGCACAATTACAGAAATGTACACAATTCAGAATTTGGCTGGTTGCTACTAGATCGCTACTTCTGGAAACCTGGCAATCACCATATAGCATTCAGCAATCAATAGTTATGAAAAGAGCACAAAACATTGTCCAGTGTACAATAGAACAAGTACTAGTGCTTCTTCTCAACTGCAATAACAGAGCATCACTAGCTGTCTAGTTAGGATTTGTTCTTATCTGATCAATAGTACTAGAGCTCTTTTCTAATTGCCTACATCTTCGGGGCTGTGATTATATAGACACTCCTCCCCATCAACACAGCACACCGGCC
Source organism: Raddia distichophylla (assembly GCA_005191435.1). Lineage (NCBI taxonomy): Eukaryota > Viridiplantae > Streptophyta > Magnoliopsida > Poales > Poaceae > Raddia > Raddia distichophylla. Next base: position 250,586 of record SPJY01034155.1, on the reverse strand, counting down.
ACCCTGGGTTGTGGACACATGCTGGCCACGACCAGCTACGTGCCTATGCCGCTAGTTATGTTATTGCAGGCCACATCAAGGGTGCCCCTTTATATGGGGGCCACGGATATGAGTTCGACTTTAACACGACTCTCCCCTGCCTATTACAACTTAGAGACCCTAACACAAGTCTCATCTACCTATTACAACTCAGAGTTATGTCACCTACATGTAGACATATTCGACACCAACTCAAACAACTGATCGTTCCAAATTCCAACTACAATCGCAAACTGATAGCAGTTAGTAGTGTGGGAATCAGCATCACATTATAACATTAGCGTGAACCGCCAATCCCATTCGTGCCATGTGAACTGCTTCCAAATTCCAACTACAATAGCAAACTGATAGCAGTTAGTAGTGTGGGAATAGGCATGACATCACAGCATACCTCGCTGTTGTGGCCGCGGAACTTGCGAATGACGCGGCCGGAGGCGACGTCCCAATAGAAGATCTGCCTGTCCCCTCCACACGATACCAGCTTCGCGTTGTCCCTGCAGTGCACCAGCCAGCCCCCAAGAACCAACAAGAGAATGGGAAGAAGCAGATCAGATGTGACGAAGGGGACAGAATCGGACGTCGTATAACTTCGTATAATGGAGGTGGTGGGGGTGTGGGGTGGGGATAGGGTAGGGCTCCGGCGCGCCGCGCGCATGCTTACGAGGAGGAGTGGACGTCGCGGACCTCGCGGCCGTGGGACTTGTAGGTCTTGACGTGCGCGCCGGTGTGCGGGTTCCAGAGGCGGAGGGTGCGGTCCTTGCCGCAACTCAGGCAGTAGTTGCCGTCGCGGTTGAAGCGCACGGCCAGCACCGCGCCCTCGTGGCCCGACAGCACCAGCGACTCCGACCGCGGTAGCTTCTGAGCCGCCGCCGCCGACGACATCTTCTTGTCTCCTCGTCCCGGCGGACGGCGTCGGGGGAGGGAGACTGTCGCGCCGCTCGACCAGAATAGAAGCGCCGGGAGGAGGCGCTAAAGCCGCTCAGGTGGAATTGAGGAAACGAATTTATTAGAGATCTAGGTTTTGGCCTCGTTCTTTAAATTAATCGAGCTTGACTTCTGATCAAATACGGATTCTAATCCTAAACAATCTCTTATCTCATTAACTTTTTAGATAATATAACCAGATTGGTTTCCTTGAGGGCTCATATTATACGCATGCTATTGGAGCTATGATTCATATTTGTACCAACCGACAACTTATCAAATCATCGCAAGTTTAATATATAGGATCAATGGCCTTGCTATTTATCTTATTAAGACTTAACATATATGGCCAATCTATATCTATACTATCTATACTATATAGTATTTTTTCCATACAATTGAGCAGTTTTGACTTAAATCCAACTATAGATCTCATCCGTTTATTCCCTTCATCCAGCATGTATAATTGCGAGTTGGATCACTTAAACTTCGCTTAAATTACCCCTTTGCCTCTCCATATTGAATCCATATTGAATCAAATAGTAGTAGGAGTCTATTTGCTGGTAAAAGTATAGCACATGACTTTTTGGATCAGCTCGCATGCAAGGAGGAGAATTCCATCTACGATTGGCGATAAAAAAATTATATGTGGCATAAAAACTTGGATAGCAGACATCTCGATCTCGAGGACGTTAATGCCCAACAACGTGTCCAACGTGATCTTAGCCACGGGGATCTTGACCCGATCGAGGTCGTTGTGCGCAGCAGCAGGGAGGAGGGAGTCTATTTGCTTGTAAAATTATAGCACATGACTTTTTGGGTCAGCTCGCATGCAAGGAGGAGAATTCCATCTACGATCAGTGATAAAAAAAACTGAGCATGGCATAAAAGCTCGGATTGCAGACATCTCGGTCTCAAGGATGGTCATGCCCAACGACATGTCCAACATGATCTTGGCCGGTGAGGGTCCGATTAGTGTCGGTCTCTAACACGGGTATAAAGTTTTGTTGGTTTCTCCAAGATTTAATCGAGCCGGTGGCCACGTGAATTGATGGTCTATATTTTTGTCGGTCTAGATTTTTTGTCGTATTCTGCTCGTTTAAGTGATTTAAGCGAAGTTTAAGTGATCCAACTCACAATTATGGTTGTTGGTTGTAGGGATATGGACGGATGATAACTGTAGTTGGATCTAGGCCAAATCTACTCAATTATAGAGTGGTATAGATATAGATATATATTAAATACAATGAAATAAAATTTTGTTACTTTTTACAAACAAAATGATGTATAGCACTTTGCAGTTATTTTTGTGAAGTTTTAAATAGTTTTTGTTTAAGTTTCTAAAATATGTTTTTATAATTTTTTGGACTCTCCAAAATGTCTATCGAGGGGGTCACAAATTTTCAGATTAAAATTTTCAACAACCTTCAGCTAAAAATAATAAAGCATTTGACCAAATCGTTGGGTCTTTATCCAAACCATAATATCAGGTTGGGTCGAGTCTAGGTTGACGTGCGCCTCGACCTGGCTTGCCCTAACCCATCCAGCTTGGCAGCCCTCCTGCAATCGGCGGCAAGGTCCAAGGTGAAAGACCCAAACTTGGGGTTTACCTGCCTACCCTTAACTTGCCGATTGCCTGATTCCTATTCCCATCTGGTGTCTTGGGTCCTTGACCGAAGCCACGACCCCTCCCCCTTCTGCCCACCATCTTCCATCCCAACGGCAGTGGGGGCCCACCTTCTTTCTACCCTCCGGATTCCACCCAAGCAGCGGCGTGGTTCTATCTCCCTTTTCCCCTCCGGACTTGTTAGGATATGCACCGATGCAAGATCACGAACAAAACCAGAAGACATGATGTTTGTTAATGCAGTTCGGCCTTCGCCTACATCTGCAGGGCTCTGATTATGGGCGCTCCTCCCCAATCCATAATACCACAGCACACCGGCTAAACAGGTCACAACCACATGTCGGCCGCTGACCTTCTCTTGCCTATGCTACTATTATGAGGTCGTTGTCATGGTTACACCAGGGCTGCCTCCCTTTATATAGTGAAGGCCTGGATAGAGTCCGACTCTAACACTAACCAACCATGCCTATTACAACACAGAGTCCATGTAACCTACTTGTACACATATTCGACACAAAACCTAACAAACTCTACCTTGGAAAATATGGTCTCTTCACCTTGAAGTCATTCCAGCGTCTTGCGCGAACCCGTGCACCTGGGCTCTGGTTGCATTCTTCTTTTGCAGCCTACAGCGGGCCGCTCGACGAGTCCTCCTCGAACTCGCCACCTTTTGGAACAAACGACGCCAACCCTGCAAAAACATGCTTAGCAGCTCCAGCTGCAACAGAAGCCCCTTCTAACAGAAGAACCTCCGCACTGTCGCCTCCGGAGTCACATGAGACTTTTGCCACATTAGCGTCTGCTCCCTTTGGTGGACCTGGACAGTCCTTCTTCATGTGCCCCCATTCATTGCATCTGAAACACCGCATCGCCCTATTATTTTTCTTGTTCTTTTTCCGGTCCCATTACCGTCTTGATCACGTGAGATTAGCAAAGCAACAGAACGAGGTTCTTCCACTGCATTTTTATTCTTCCTCAATTGATGAGACATAAACGCCGCAGTAATATCCTTAGTTTTGATACTATCCTTGCCATATGTCCACGTTGTGACCAAATGCTCAAAGAACGGAGGTAACGAACAAAGAAGAATAATTGTCTTGTCTTCATCAGCGATTGTCACCTCTAGATGTGATAGATCCGTGACATACCTGTTGAAACCATCAATGTGTGCTTGCAAATCCGACCCCTCCTGCATCTTCAGTTCATATAACTTCTGCTTCAAATACAACTTGTTGGTCAGAGTCTTGGACATGAACTAACTGGCCAGCTTGTCCCAAATTTTCTTGGGTAATGACAACTTCATGACATCGTACATGACCTGATCTGAGAGACAAAGGCGTATGGTTGCCGCAGCCTGCAACCGCATCTCCTCTCAATCACCGGCCTCCACTTTCTCTGGTTTATTCGCCTTGAGAGCCACCACAATCCCCTGCTGCATCAGGATGTTCCGGACCCTTGCCTGCCATAAACTGAAGATTCCTGTACCGTCAAACTTCACCATACCGAAATTTGTATGTGTCGGTTTCATCCTGCCGACCTACGATTCTACTAACGCCAATTGCTTGTCAATGGATGTATCGCCACCCGACCCGTTCGCTATCTTGAACAGATCGCTAACAGCCCTCCAAGAACGCCTCCCTCCTTGGAATCTCACGCCTTAAAAAACTCTTCCGAAATCTGCTCTCAAAACAACCGTTGATTATTTTAGATTGTTGGGCTTGGCTCCCCCTTGAATCCCTTTTATAGTGGTGAGGACGCCCTATTTTCGTCATGAAAATCTAGTCTAAATAGAACTTCTTTTCCTTCTCGAATTTGGGCTCCTCCAAAAATTTCCTCTGCCTTTTCGGAATCGGCCTGGCACTCTTCCTTCCACACAGTCGGGCCAAACCCTGAGTCGGCCTCCGCTCCCCACCCGCATAGGCTGCCGCGTGCGCGTGCTCGCTCCTGGGCCGCGTCGCTGCGCCGCACCTGGGCCGTGCCAGCCCGGCAGTCCCGCCATGCACGGCAGCGTGCCCTGCACGGCCATCCATGCTCACGGCGTGCATTCACATGCACACACATGCACATCCATGCACATACATGTGTACATGCACACTCCTGGGCCGCGTCGAGCTCCTGTTGCCTCCACAACTTCAGATCCATCTTTTGAGCCCTCAAGCAGGCTTCCCAGCCCGGCACCGTACACCTTGTCCGTGCACAGCAAAAACATGGCTCACCCTGGCCATCTGTATCCACGTCACGGCTTTGTCCTCAGTGACGTGATGCAGCATCTCTTATGCAACATCTGGTCACATCACTGCTCCCACCGTTCCGATCTATCCGGCATCCCTTCGCGCCTGCCGGTCTGATCATGAACGCCGAGGTCGTCGCCGTCGCCTGCCGACCTCGCCGGCTACTTTGTCAGCCCGATCGCCACGTCTGGTCAATCATGCCAACGGTAGCCCATCGAACGGTTCGAGCCTTCTGCCCGAAGTGTCCGACACCACCGATCGAATCGTCGACCACCGCCATGCTCCACCTCACGCCGATAGGGCATTTTCTGCGGCGCCCATGTACGCATAAACCTCGTGTCTCCCCTAGATCTTTCGCATGGCCAACCTCGCCAACCAAGCTCTGATACCATTTGTTAGGATATGCACCGATGCAAGATCACGAACGACACCAGAAGACACGATGTTTGTTAACGCAGTTCAGCCTTCGCCTACATCTGCGAGGCTCTGATTATGCACGCTCTTCCCCAATCCATAATACCGCAGCACACCGGCTAAACAGGTCACGACCACATGCCGGCCGCTAACCTCCTCTTGCCTATGCTACTATTATGAGGTCGTTGTCTTGGTTACACCAGGGCTGCCTCCCTTTATATAGTGGAGGCCTGGATAGAGTCCGACTCTAACACTAACCAACCTTGCCTATTATAACACAAAGTCCATATAATCTACTTGTACACATATTCGACACAAAACGTAACAAGACTCAACCCCAATAGTGGCATGACCCATGGCAAATCGAGTTGGCGGTGACTCCTCGGACCAAACTAGTTTCTTACCTAAACGACAACACTGCAGCGGCTTCTTTCAATCGAATGACACCGACGAATTGAGGAGGTGGACACTAAATCTAGATGATGCGGTAGCCATGCTCCTATTTCGTCACCTCCTCAACCGCGGCGACGTCCCCCTCCCCACGGTGACAGCTACTTTCCCGACAACACAACGTCTAGGTTTTTGCCGTTCTCCTCTCTCTCACTTCCTCTCCTCAAGTCTGGGGAATGTGAGGGACCCGATGGTGGGTCGGGTCGAGTCCGGAATGGGGTAAAGATTTGGGATACCCAACACAGACTGGGTCGGGTCGCATCGACTGATCCAATCCATCTAAATCTCAAAATAATTTGGAGGTAGATTAAGAAGCGCAAACTGATTGCAATGGGCCACGTCGCGTGGTAGGAGAGAAGCAGAGTGGCTAAACACCAAATAACATTCCAGAATCAACAGAAAATATACATTACAACTATGTCACATATATGGCAATTAGTAGTATTTCAAGAGCATATATGCACAAACATTAACTAGACATCCAATTGAAAACAACATAAATAATTAAATATAAACTAACACAAATATAAGCTACTCTAGGTCGGGGTGAATGGCAATTAGGCCCACATGTAATGCTACGGTTCGGTTCTAGGTCTAGATACCCAGGGTCTAAACATAGACACAAACCCAGATCCTAACTTTCATACCTGTTGGTCCATTCTTGGATCCAGATCCGGACCCATCGGACCGTTAAGACTTCTGACATTTTCTTTTCTTCTTTCTTAGTTGTTTTCCTTAAGATCTTATATTTTTCTTTCAAAAATTTTAAAATGGAGATAAAAAGTCTATGTGCATTTTCCTCGGAGCTTCCCCAGCCTCTCCCCGGACAAGGAAGCCAGGGGGGAGCTAGCCGAAGCGGAGCTAGCTCGTCAGCCATTGCGTTGTCGTCCCCTGCTTGGCTTCACCATCGCCAGGACCAAATCGAGCTTCTTCAAGCATGAACACCTTACAGCTGCACGATGGTACCCCTCGTCCTCCCAACTCCCAAGCCTGTCCTGGCCCCCACCCATTGCTCTGTGGTAGAAGCCGCTAGTTCATGCCATCGCCATGGTCGTGACCATTGCCGCCTTCGCTTGTCGCGCCACCGACTCATCACACCTTGCCGCCACGCACTCTCCTTTCTCTCTCTATGCTTTGTTCTCTTACTGATGTGTGGGACACGGCCCTACCGTCAGGATTAGAGGAGACGACCCCTTGCAGTTTACGCCTTTCTAGCGCGTATTATTACAGGTGGCCAAATGGCGAACCGGGCTGGCCCGCACGGCCTAGTTCGATGAACCGAGCTAAACCTGGGCCGGCACTACGGCCCATCGGGCTGGCCCGGTTCGGTTCGCATAGTGGTGGCCCGGTTCGGTTTGATTCGGCCCTGTTCGGTTCGCTACTGTATTATATTAATTTAATTAAACATATGTATTATTTCTCTATATTTTTATGATAAATTATATATTTATTTATTTTATAATGTATATTTATGAAATATAATGATTTTTCTTTTATATATATTTTTAAATAAAATAAACGTCAGCCTCCCCCCTCTCGCTCTCTCTTTCGTTGGGCTACTTCGCTCGTGGGTTGTGCTTGTGCATGCGCACCATGGTGTTGGCCTGTTGGGTCGCTCACCCCGTGGGTCCAAGCCCGTCGATTTGCTGCCTGCACAAGTGTCGAACGAATTTCTTAACATTTTATATTGCGCACAAGGGCTTGGTCAGGCTGCGGTGGCAGCGCTACCCACCAGAGTTCAAACCCTAGGTTTTGCTCTGCGTGTTCCATTTTTCTAGGATTTTTCTAGAGTTGCAGGGGTACGCACACGCATGTGGCATCAGCGTGTGCCTTGATGCCTAATTACTGTCCCTTGGGGGCAGTAGCTGTTTCTAGCATGTGCGTGCGTGTTAGTTTAGGGGTTAGGAGTTAGGGAGTGAGTTGTGTGCGTCTTCTTTGTACTCTCACAACAAAATATTTTATATTATTTTAAAAAAATAAATAAATAAAATTTCATATAATATAATTAAACAAAATATGCGCCTCCCACTAGTCCATCGGATGGGACATCTATCCCACCCTGTCAGGTTTCATATAATCTGCCAAACGAACAGGCGGATTAAACCAACAGTGCAAGGGGAATAAATCTCGTCTGTCGAATTAGCGGGATTTAGGGCGTGCCTGGTTGCCTGTACAAGGCTGAACCTGTATGGGATGGTACATGTTGAATGGGATGGTTCTGTATGATATGATTCAAGCCGAATGTTTGGTTGGTTGAACGGGATTGTACAAGAAGTTGGATGATTTGAGTATTCAAGTATCAGCAAATAACATTTATGTTTTGACAAAATTCAACTTTACGTATGACTTTATTTTGTATGGTTCAAATCCGATTTAATTTAAACTTCACCATTCAAACCAACTTTTGAATTCAACATTCAAATTGGTTTTCAAATTGAAATCTAATTTTAAATTCAAACTACATCTAACATTTGAAATTTAAATTGAATTCAAATTGGTTTTCAAATTGAAATATAATTTTAAATTCAAACTACATCTACTGTTTTATAATTTAATTGGACTCAAATTAGAATCAAATTTTGAACTTGAAATTCAAACAAAATTTAAATTCAATCCAAATTTAAAATTCAACTATGTTTAAAAAATTAAAGAATTAAATTTAAAATTGATATCATATTTCCCAAACTAAATTGAAAATTCAAATTGATTTTAAATTTGGTATGTTACAAAATAAAAAAATAGTCAAGAAGAAATGATAGTTTGTGGGAGAAATTTGCACGCTGTTGTTCAGCCAAATCGGGCAAATGGAACCATACAACTTATTGAGGGAATATTCTAGTTTTCTGTTTCCCATCATTCAGGACAGTTTGGTGCGATTCAACTAACCAAACAGATAGATACATATTTCGTACCATCCAATAGAAGAACCATCTCATACAGATAACCAAATGCACTCTTAATCGCACATACAATCCCACTTTTTCGAAGAAGTGTGGAAGAGGAAGAACACATTGCTCCTCGGTGATGCATGCTGCTTTCTCATCTGCTGATGTGGTGCGGCTGCATGCATCGCGGTTTTTGCTGTATGCCGCTGCTACCTGCTTCTTTTGCTGCATGCTGCATGTCGGCTAGGTTCTGCATGCGCTCAGTTGCTCTGCCAGCTGCTGCATGGCTGCATGCAGCGCCGGCCAATCCAACGGGTGATATTTATCTCCATTTGCACTATTGATTTAAGCCGTCTATTTGCCGCAGATTATATAAAACCCGCTAGACAAATGGCAGAGTTTATATCCCGCCCGATGGACCGGTAGAAGGCATCTATTTATTTAATTATATTATATGAAATATTATTCATTTATTTTAGAGAAAAAATGTTAAAAAATTCAGTGCCGAACCGAAGGGGACAAGCCCAACCCTGCTCCGGAGATTATTTTTCCCATTCTTTATTCTTTTAGTTTAATTTTGATATTGTTTTAATTTCTAAAATAGTTAGAGACTTCAAAAATCATGATAAAATTATGTAAAATACTATATCTGATTTTAGACAAAGGAAAAATGTAGTTGTTTGCAGCATATTTACCTCACTAGAAATTTTGATCAAGCTTAAGACTAGAACTATAACTCCACATGGGGCCCTCATGGATACCCGCGCACCGCGGAGGTGACTCCGGGCCGACATTTCGCGCGGATCCCTCTGAACACCCGCGCACCCCGTAGCCGATTCCAGGCCAACATTTCACATCGGCACTCGCACTCTCCGGAGCCGACTCCATGACGACATTCCATGCAATGTCCTCCTAGACGCCCACACTCCCCATAGCCGACTTCAGGTCGACATTCCACGCGGGGTCCCCTTTGATACCAATTACCAGCACACGTTGGAGCTGAATCTAGGCCAACACTTAGTGCAAGGTCCATCACGCCTCGGAGCTAATTTTAGGCCAACACTTCGTGCAAAAATTCCTCCGAGCGCCTGCATGCCAGTCATTGCTATTAGCAGAAAATTTTGAATTCCCGCTCAAAGCCAACAGTCAAAAGGGGGCAATAAACTCAAACATGCTCCACGCCTGACAAAGCGTGCTATCACTGCAATTACTAGCCAAAATTGACCATTAGAGGAAATCGTTGTTCTACCCGTCCAACTAGGGCAAACAGGGGAAGTGCGAGATCTTCCCCCGTGATTTGTTGTACTTCTATGGGTAGAACAAGCATAACTCATAAGCCCCAAGATGTATATAACAATGTCCTAAGTACCCATTGTAGCTCAAGCTCAATCTGAATCAAGAATTTTTCTTCACATATCTTCGCCTTCTTTCTCAGTTGAGCTACCCTTAACAAAACACCCTTCTAGGCATGGGAGATCCACTACCCTTTTAGAGGGCGCCCTTCCCAAATTTACAGTCTGGGTTGCTCCGACGATAACCCCTATCTAGACTATAGACATATCCCATATGTCAATCCAACCTCAAAATATTCCCTACCTATTTCTCAATTTTGTCCAACAGAATACCCTAATGACATATTCTATTTTTTCACTCCATTATAGTACTAATCTTTTTCTAACCATTTCACGAGTTCCATATCACAAAATACTATATAGCCAATTGCTTCAATGCAAATATTAAAATCCTAAATCGATAAAAGCCCCAAATCCCACCATCGAACTCCACCAACTCCTAAATGTCTCGTCTCCTTCTCTAGCTTTGGCCATGGCGAGGAGTAGTGGTGGTGGCAATAGCTTCCCTCACATCTAATAGCCAAGGCAACGACCACATCTTCCCCTAGCTCGTCCATGGTGGTGTTGCGGGATCGGTGGCCAGGCAGTCTTCCTTTGTCTCCCTTCATGATTGGTTCGCCCACTTCGCCTCATTATCCATCTTGCCTTTTTTTGTATTGCTCCAAACAAACTTTACATAAATATGTACTTTGTTTCTAGCACTTCAAACAATTACTACGTGGGAATATATCTGCTCAATTTTTATATATTATTCATGTGTTCGTGCATTGTAACAAATTATATGCATGTCATATGATCTTTTTATAATTGAAAAATTAATTTGTTTGATTGTTAGTGCGTTGCAACCTTGTAGCGAGTTTCATAGGCCGCGGAGAATTTCATTTCAAATATGTATAATATGTTATATTTGGATGGTATAATTAGATGTTGCTGTTATGTTTGTGGATTATGTGGCCGAAGGCGACACCTTGTAGAAGATTTGTCGTAGCAACAACTATCCACTATTTCCTATAAAGTTATTGACGTATGGATGATGTCACCCCCAGTTCTCTAGGTGCCCTGCTAGTATCATGTTCATTGTGGTTGTTATTCTATTCACCATGTTGTAGTAGCCATTCAATGTTGAGCCTTGCGTCATTTTCACGAGAGAATTATAGTAAAATTGGAGTGCATTAATTACTCAAGTTACGCATAAGGTCGAGGGACTTACACATGATCCAAGAGAAAATCATCTTGGTCAAGTTTCCTTCATCGCCAATCCTAACAACTCCCAACCTACGCATAGAATAGACAGGGAAAGCATGCAAGAAAACAATTCCTCCTACCCAATCCGATCACGAACATAAAAAGTTAACAAGTAGGTGCTAAAGTTGTGTCGTTGGACAACTCTAGAAAGCATGTGTGTGCAGTGATGGAGACAGGGGGGACCGGTGGGGCCATGCCCCCCATGGTATATGTACACAAGAGGGACCCTTATATATATTAGGTAAAATTAATAGAAAAATATGAACTTGTTTGTTAAAATTTTCAAAAATTTCTCCGATGCACATGAAATTGCATGTTAAAATAGTAAAAATTTCTAAAGGATCCTCTATATACATAAATTTGCATGTTAAATTAGTTAAAAACTTCAAAAAAAATCTACTGCATGTAAATTTGTATGTTAAAATAGAATAAAAATTAAAAAAATCAAAAGTATACATGAATTCGCAAGATAAATAGTGAAAAAGTTCTAAAAAATCTTGAATTCATACGAATTTGCAAATTAAAATGCTACAAATTTTCCATTTGATCTTCTCGATACAAAAGTTATTTTTTATTGGCCCCCCTTAATATTTTTTCTCTAGCTCCGTCCCTGTTCATTGCCGATGACATCGCCTTGGAAGAGTCCATGGCGGCCCTGTACGAGCACTGGTGCGCTCGCTATGGGGGGGCGGCGCCGACATTGGCACACGACCCGGGCGAGAAATCTCGGCGGTTCCTCATCTTCAAGGAGAACGCGAGACGTGCTATCGACAGGTTCAAGAGCGGGCGAGGCGGCGACATCCTGGGCCTCAACGGTTTCGGCGACCTCACCTACGATGAGATACGCCTCGCCACCGCATGTGTCTTGGGCCCAAACCCGCGGCACCTGGTCGACAAAAAAGGCGCCATCGCCACGCACGCGTGCGACTACCCCCTCCCGCTGCAGGTGGACCATCGCCGATCGAGAATACTTCCTTCGCAGCCCCTGTGCATGACAAAGGTGAAGAACCAGATGGTTAATTACCAAGGAAACGGGGTCCAATGCGGGAGTTGTTGGGCCTTCGCAGTGGCCACGACGGTGGAGTGCGCCAATTGCATCCACACGGATATGCCAGGGGCCCCGTAATCGCTGTCTGCCCAAATGATACGGGGAGCCACGGCTGCACAAATGGCTTCACTGACAAAGCCTTGAAATTCATCTACAACCATGACGACGGCCTGGTTGTGGACCGTGAGTATCCGTACTTGGGTATTCAGGAATCGTGTCGTCCGATTTTACCGTTGACCCCCACGGTCCCCATCAGTGACGGAGACAGGGGGACCGGTGGGGGCCAGGGCCCCCCTTGGTAGATGTACACAAGAGGGTACCCCTATATATATTAGGTAAAATTAATAGAAAAATATGAATTTGTTTGTTAAAATTTACAAAAAATTTGGATGCACATGAAATTGCATGTTAAAATAGTCAAAATTTCTAAAGGATCATATATATATATAAATTTGCATGTTAAATTAGTTAAAAACTTCAAAAAAATCTACTGCATGTAAATTTGTATGTTAAATAGTAAAAAATTCAAAAAATATACATGAATTCGCAAGATAAATAGTGAAAAGTTCTAAAAATTCTTGAATTCATATGAATTTGTAAATTAAAATGCTATAAATTTTCTATTTGATCTTCTCGATACAAAAGTTAATTTTATTGGCCCCCCTTAATCTTTTTTCTAGCTCCATCCCTGTGTGTGTGGTCTAAACTCCACAACAATCACTATTGGTGAAACTTTTGAAATGGACAAGAAGAAAAATACTTTAGCATGTCTGCATTTGATAAGAAAAAGAGGAAGAAAAAACAGTTCCTCTAATTTGATCTACAACGCTCCTTCTAATTTTTTTAGAATAAACAAATCAAAATAGGAAAGAAAAAGAATGGTGATGTGGGGTATCGATCTTCAAACCTAAGAAACCGCTCTACTATCTAATCTACATCCCCTTGATAGTGGTGTTCTTTAGATAATGTTGTTTACACAGTGATAAAAAACAAAACCTGCTATCTAGACTATATACATATCCCCATATGTCAAGTCAATCTTAAAAGATTCCCTACCTATTCCTTAATTCTCTCCAACAGAATACTCTAATCACACATTGGTTTTTCACTCAAATATAATACTAATCAATTTTCTAACCACCTGATGAGTCCCATATCACAAATTACTTGTCGGGGATATAAATGCCTCGTCTCCTTCTCCAGCTTTGACCATGGAAAGGAGTACTGATGGTGGCAGTAGCTTCCCATACGTCTAATAGCCAAGATAGCGGTCACACATCTTCCCCTAGCTTGACCATGGTGGTGTTGCGGGATCTGTGGCCAGGAGCTCATCCTTTGCCTCCTCTCCATGATCGGCTCACCTCACCTTGTTGTCCATCTCATCTTTTTTTTATATTGTTGTAGACTACTTTCACACACGCACGCACACATATACACAAACACACACTTCATTTCATGCACTTAAGACATTTACTATATGAGAACCGCTCAATGTATTATACTCATGGTTTTAAATAGCGGGCTAAGGCAAATAGCGGCATCATTTTTTCAAAAGCTAAAAGGCTATAGCGAAGCTATATCGGAGCTATGGCAAATAGCGGTTTTATAGAAAAATAATGAAATATTTGCATAAACACTAGTCATATCCATTTAAATAAGAAGCAAACACATTACTTTACAACTATTTAATCTAATGTATACACACAAGATCATAATTAACACCTAGAAAAAGTGATTGCGATATATTCTTCTACAACTTCATTATAGAGAAACTAATTTATGTGAATATTTAGTAATTCAATATTTAAAATGCTACCTTTTATGTGAGATAAAGTAAGAATGAAGTTGAGCATAACAAAATACATTAGTGATAGTTGGAGTTTCAAAAGACTTTGAAAAAAGTAGCATAGCGGCGCTACAGCGGCCATAAAAATAGCGGAAATAGCGGTCAATTTAGCGGCTATAGCGTGCATAGCTCTCTTAGCGGAATTTTAGTGCTTAGCGTAGCGTTTGATTTCTGAAAAAGCTATAACGGAGCTATAGCGCAGCTATAGCCGGCTATTTAAATGCATGATTATACTAGCCATATGGACGTGGGTTGTAACAGATTATATGCATGCCATGTGTTTTTAATTGTTAGATTTTTTTTGTTTGTTAGTTTGTTTCAGCCTTGCAATGATTTTTGAGTAAGTATAATATGTTATATTTAAATGTTTATATATTTTGATTATGTGGCCAAAGGTAATGTCCAAGTAGAAGATATATTGTAGCAACAACTATCCACTATTACATATAAAGTTTTATACGTATGGAAAACTTCACCCCATTTGCCATGTGCCCTGCTATTATCTTGTTCATTGTGGTAATTATTCTATTCACCATGTTGTTGTAGTCATTCAATGTTGGAGCCTTATGTCATTTTCCAAAGAGAATTATATTAAAACTAGAGTGCATTAATTACATAGCAAGTTACACATAAGGTCGAGGGATTTACACAAGATCACAAAGATAATCGTCTTAATCAAGCTTTGTTCGTCGCCAATCCCAACAACCCCCAGCCTACGCACACAATAGACAAAGTAAGCTTATGACCAAATTTAGAAAACCAGCCCTTCTACGCACTCCGAGCAAGAACATGAAACTTCAACAAGTAGGTGCTAAAGTTGTATTGTTGGATGACTCTAAAAACATGTGCGTGGACAAAACTCCATAATAATCACTATGGTTCAAAATTTCGAAACTTTCAAACAGATAAGAATAAAAATAGTTTAGCATTCTACATTTAAATAAAAAAGGGGAAGAGAAAAACTCCCCTAATTTGATCTGTATTGCTCCTTCCAATTTATTTAGAAAAAACAAACAAGGAAAGAAAAAGACTGGAGATGCGGGGTATCGATCCCCGGACCTAAGCGACTGCTCTACCATCTGAGCTACATCCCCTTGATGGTGGCATCCTTCAGATAATTCTATTTACATGGTGACAAAGAACAAAGCCTCCTATCTATACTATATACCTATCCCCATATGTCAATCCAATCCCAAATGATTTCCTACCTATTTTTCAATCCTCTGTAGCGGAATGCCCTAATAACACATTATTTTTTCTCTCCAATATAATACTCTTTTTTCTAACCACTTCGGAGTTCCATATTACAAACTACTATATAGTCATTGATTCAATATAAATCCTAAATCGATAAATAGCCTTGAATCCCACCACCAAACTCCACTAACCCCAAAATGCCTCGTCTCCTTCTCTAGCGTTGGTTATGGAGAGGAGTAGTGGTGATGGCGGTAGCTTTCCTCACGTCTTATAGCCAAGGCAACGGGGACAAATGAAAAGAACAAACGGGGCAATGGGTCGACTAATGGGGATTTTGCTACGAACCCTCAACTATTTGAAAATTGCACAAAGTAATGTTTTCCAGAACGTTGAAAGTTATAGAGAGGCCCCTAGAAGTGTTGATTTGCACAAAATATTTATTCTAATAAATGGGTCTCAAAATCATGGATTTTGATCCTATTGTTGCATTTGCAGCTTATCTTTACGCTATTTATGTTCAATTGGATGTTTATTTATTACTCAAATCTTTTATTTACACTCATCACTCTTCATTATATTGGTTATGCAATTTATCCTTTCCAGCATTTATATGCAATGTTTGTTTGTCAGACACTTGCTACTTGTAATTAGATTATATATTCCTAGATTGTGTAGCACCCTATTGATGACGTATTCATCATTCATTATGGTGCAATGAAGACTATTGTGAGAGAAACTAATACTTCAAGTCCATCATGAAGGATGCTGGCACCATTACCACGATTATAGGAAATGATTAATGCATAGCAGGCTTAGGAGGAGTCGTGGTTGTTCGGCGTGTCTCCTATCTCACTTCTAAAGAACCTTGGTTGACTTGAGATCGATATCTCAACCGTCGACAATTATATATTCCTAGATTGTGTAGCACCCTTGATGACGTTGTCATCATTCATTGTGGTGCAATGAAGACTATTGTGAGAGAAACTAATACTTCAAGTCCATCATGAAGGATGCTGGCACCATTACCACGATTATAGGAAATGATTCATGCATAACAGGCTTAGGAGGAGCTATCCTTATACTACTCAAGGATATTTCATTAAAAGTTATGGAAGCCTGAAATCTACTAGCACTCTCTTAAAGTTTGAAGACATCCACACAAATCGTTTTCACGTAGAAACCAAAGGAGAAAATGGTAAACAATACATATGAATTGTGAAGCACGTGATGTGAATAAATGGTATTACAAAAGTTTCCCTCTCCTGATTCTGGGTTATTCTACACAAAAATTAAGGCACCTACAGTGCATACGTCCTTGAAGACTGTTTTTAAAAGCTCTGAACTCTTCTTCCTCTATCATTATAGATAGGCTACTTTGGTATCAGAATGATGTGGAATATAGTAAACAAGTTGCATGGTCATAGTATTAATGTCAAAAAATTCCAAATCATGGCGACTTTGTGTGCCTTACTTGTGTCACTGGGAAATTAATAACTAGACCATCTGTCATGAAGGTCAAGAGTGAAACCCTTGCTTTGCTGGAATGATTCCAAGGAGACATTTGTGTCCCAATTCAACCCTTTTCAGAGCCATTTTGACACTTAATGATATTAATTGATGCTTTCTTGAAATGGTCAGATGTGTGCTTACTGTCCACTAAAACCATGCTTTTGCAAAGCTGATCTCACAAATCATCCGCATTAAGAACACATTTTTAGATCATCGTGTGAAGTCAATCTAAATAGACAATGTTGATGGATTTACCTCTAAGACATTTGATGACTATTGTCAAGCACTAGAAATAGCAGTTTAGCAAAAGGATTAGCAAAGACATTGATTAAAAGAACAATTATATTCATTAGAGGAGAAAATAAACCTTTAGATGATAAATGATGGAAAATTATATGGCATTCTAGTGGTATCCCCGCTCATGACTCCCGCACCAATTAGGCGAATCAAGAAGTCTGGTTGACAATTTTTCGAGGAGTTGTCTAGAAGATAATTGATTTGCATAACTTAGTAGATGAACTTCCTATCCATTTTTGTGACCTGAAGGGCATGGTTAAGTCGCATGTACTTGCATGAAATGCACTAGAAAGTTTTGAAATACTAACAAAGCTAGAAGGTATACCCAATCTATACTACTATATAATGGAGCAGTTTAAAAAGGCACATGTCAACAAGCCATTTGAGACATCCATCCATCTTATCCTACAGTGCACATTCCAAGTTGGATCATTCGACTAATTATGCTACTTTCCTAGCTAACCTCCCCTCTAAATCGTGCGCCATCTATTAGGAAATCATGTTTTAAGCCTCTTTAAGTGCAATCGTGAATCCTTTATAACGAAATATAACAAGTGTGTCCCAGCTCACTATGAGGGAGTAGCCTGGCAAGGGAAATAAGTAAGGGATGCGATAATTTGAATTATGTCGTACCGTAGACCATTCCTGAGCTTGCCATGAAAGATAAACAAATTGAGGCTCACTTGGGAGAGGGTCGACTCGTGACATCACCTCAATGAATTACAAAGAAAGGAAAAGAGATTACACCTTGCTTTAAAGAAGAATCTAAACCACATCAAAAGGGTTAAAATAGCTAGATTAGATCAACCCAGAAAGCCCAAATAACAATATTGTAAGCAAGGATTATGACCGCCGACACTATGCACAAACATTAGAGGCCTATTTAAAGGGAGATCGATGAAGAAGAAAGGTGAGTTGAAGCAGGGAAACTCATACAAGAAAGGAACACCTTTTAAGATCCACAAATTAGAGCCTCAATCACTAAACATTATTTTTTCCACCCTTTAGCACTTTTTAAAACGACCCAATTTGTACTAAAAAGGCTTCGTGAAGCTTCACCGATTTAAATACACTGGTAATAGAGTCATTATCCTTGTAACAAGAGACCTGAACCAGTATAAAAATCCTCTTGTCCATAAGGGAAGAGGAGAGTTAATTGTTTCTTCCTCATTCGATACAAATAGGCTAAAAGGTGTGGTGAAAATTTTTCTATCACTAGATACCATAATTTTCTCTTGCGATATTAATCAATTACGGTGTAGTTTCTTTAATAAATTTCTTTTATTTGATAATAAATATTAGCTCAAAGTTTCAAAGTCTTAATGCCTATTGAATTGGTGATGTCCTTGGCACGTGCATTTTTGCTAATCCCATTCGAAGACTTAAGAATAATAGAGCTTGAACCATTCGAAGACTTAAGAATAATAGAGCTTGAACTCTGTCTTCTCAAACCCAAAGTATCAGAGACATCTAACAAAAAGAAGGCAAGAGGATTTACCACAACTAATTACGAAAATGCCCCCATATCAAGAAGGGAAACTAGAAGAGACATGACACTGGAAAGGAGCATAAGTAGGCATTCTAGTTTTGAACCTTCCAGCAAAGGAAGTCACCGGTGAAAATATGTGTGCACAAATAGGCGATAAAAAGTTAAAAGAACTAATCCCTCCATTCCAAAATATAAGGCGCAGTTAGACTTTAAAAAAGTCAAACTATGACTTCAAAAAAGTCAAACTTAGTAAACTTTGACTATAAATTAATCAAAGTATATGCATCGTTAGTATACAAAAGTTATACCGATATGTTCATATTTCAAAGTGCTTTTGATACAATATCCTCTTTGTAGAAATTCATAATATATAATAGAGAAATTTAACGATCAAAATTAAGCTTGAAAGACTTTCTCGAAGTCAAAATACGCTTTATATTTTGGGATGGAGGGGTTAAATCCCATGATAGAAACATCAGTGAAGAGCAAGTAGAAATGCAAGAAGCATCCCATGATGAATTGGCCATAAACTATGTATTAATCAGTTGGGTAATGCATAAATAGAGCAACATTAAATATAGATATATATACTTTCCAAAGAAAATTAGAAAGAATTGTGCCATCATCCTAAATGGAGCTAGAATGTATTAATAAGAAAGGAAGTTTTGTGATTCATATTAATTTTGGGAAGCTGCTATTTTCAAGATTGATCCTAAGACAATATGTAGAGTAAAGGTAATGGTCAGGTCATTCGTCACTATCATGGATGGCATAATCAAGTATTACCCCAAAAATCCTAGCTATTGTCCTCATGTCTGGGATGGCTCATGGTTGCCAATTAATATAGTACTTTAAAAATCCAAGCTATTGTACTCATGTCTGGGATGGCTCGTAGCTGCCAATGTATTACTCTAAAAATCCTAGCTCTTGTTCTCATGCCTTGGATGGTTGCTAGTGTATCCTAAAAATCATAGCTATTGGTTCGTGGTGTTATTTTGTTAACATGATACCTGTAATTCAATCATTCATGTCTGGAATAGCCTATTTTATTTATCACTCAAGTCTTCATGTAGGTACTAATTCATATGAACATGCAACACCAGGAGCTATGCACATAAATTCATCAGAAGCTACTCAAGCATCAATTCACATGAACAAGCATCAACCAAAATATTTTCTGCATTAACATCAACCTAACATCATCAATTGACCAGTTACATATATAACACATAATAACAATTCACCAACTTACATAGGACAATTACAAGCCAACAGTTTTATGGAAGAAATTAGGATTTAAATTTGGCTAGCTATGTCGATGTTGAGTATTGGTCCAACCCGCATTCTGGCAAGTCTCAAACTAGGTTTTTTTTTCTTTGTAGTGGAATAACAAGAAGCATATTAACATCAAGTTCTTGTATGCACATGAAATGCATTAGATGAACAAGATCAAAATCTTGCACATTAATTCATGCAAGAACTTTGCATATTTATTTACTAAGTCACTCCTTGCATATACTTTTTGAAGGTGTGTTAGAGGAATAGAAACAAGGAGACTCGTACACGTAAATAAATCTTGAATATGAAGTTCGAGTACCTAAAGTTAATCTGATAGATTGGTTTGAATTCTAGGTGAATTGTACTCTTTCCCATTTAATGAGCTTTCATGGAAATTTCTCACATTAGATTTTTTTTTACGAGGCAATGTGTGCAACGTAGAAAGCATATGCTATATACTTTTTCTCCAAGTATTTTTTCCACTAGATTTTTATAGAGTTTTATGGATATGTGCGTCTGGCAACAAAGGGATGAGGGGAATGCTGAGAAACTATTGTGCCGAGAAGGCCCATGCCAAAACCCTTCACTAGGTTTATATAAAGAAGGGAGCCTCCTCGGTTGTACGTGCAAGATGAATCAGAATAAGAAAAGATTGATACCTTCGTCCCACATATGTATCTCCTGTGTGATTGATTTTTCTCCTTGTTAAGGAGCCTTTGACCTACACTTCGTAGCATTTGCCTCTTAACAAATGTGAACTGCTTAGGTCCAAGTTTGAATTGCAATCTGTTAACGATTGGGAACAAGACCCACTGTCGAGCTTACTTCTTGAATGAGGGGTCAGAAAGCGCGCCCTATTCTTGCTATGTTTGGGGCTTCCAGAATGATGGAAGGGGTCTCAATGTGGAATGTGAAAGAAAAGAGGATGGTGTTATCCTGGTTCATACCTCTCCCAAGCACGGCAATAATAGCCCTACTTCGATGTATTCTTTATGGTGGAATTTAAGTACAAGATGTGAGAATATGTGTTTGATTGTCCTTTTTACTCCACACAGGCAGGGTATTTATAGAACAACATACGTGCCACATACAAAAACACTGTTAATGCCCACGATCTACTTTGTTGACTATGCTACGTCTGTCATGCCTCGTGATTCCAGCGATATCCCATGTCATGCGCCTCGGATCCTGTGATAGTTGTTATCCTAGTTGTTGGTCCTCTAGATGCTCATAGCTTGGGTTCCAATGCCTGGCCTATGGAGCATCATTTATAGGGATGAGGCACGACAAGGTACGAGGCCCAACCTGTGCAGATGGCTCGAGGCCATGCATCAGTAGCCCAGGGAGATCTGCTAGGCACACGTGGCACGTTTATGACGTTGCTTGGAGAAGGCATAATATGACGTTGCTTGGAGAAGGCATAACCCAATCCTCGACATAATTGCAAACTTAAATCCTTTGGTAGTAGGGGAATTGGTATGACATCATATCATATATTGTTGTTATGGACATGAAACTTGTGATTGACATGGCCAGAGGCGTTGTCCCAAAAGAAGATCTACTTGTCCTAGCCACACGACACCAGCTTCGTGTTGTCCCAACAGTGTACCACCTAGCCCCCAAGAACCAAGAAGAGAACTACAAGAAGCACTTGCCAAATTCCCTAATTGTGCTGTAAATCAGATGTGATGAAGGGGCACTTCGGCACACCACGTGCATGCTTACGAGGAGGAGTGAACATCATGAAATTCACGGGCATGGGATTTGTAGGTCTTGACATGCATACCTGTGTGAAGGTTCTAAAGGAGGAGTGCGATCGTTGCCACAACTAAGGCAATAGTTGCCACCATAGTTGAAATGCATGGTCCGCACCGTGCCCTCGTGTCCTTCTCTTCTAGCACCCGTGATTCCGACCAAGGTAACAGTTGCACCGCCACTGCCACCAACGACATCTCCTCCCCCCCCCCACCCACACACACACCACACGGATGACGATGGTGATGGTGGCGACATCGGGATTTATAGTTATGGATCGATGGCCTACTACCACCACTACGATTAGAGGGGATGGAGTTTGATGTAAATAGGGCTAGTTGGCCCATATACTATCTAGCAATTTACCTTTTCTTTGTTCATTTTTTTCCCAAAAAATAGAAATTCTGCATAAGTGTATGAGCAATCAATTTAAGTCGTTCATCAAAGAAATGGACAAGCACGAGTGTGTGCGGTAACATAAGTTGCAGTTACTGGCTGGGGATCTGAGTTCTCAACTAATTGTCCAAATACTTACTCATAAGTTAAGTTGATCCAAAAACTCACTCAAGATTAATTAAACTAAATCATAGCGTTGTTTCAATTTGCAATAAATAAAACATGTTATAGATTAGCTCTCTAGATTGCAATGAAGATGACAACCACTCCGACCTAAAAACACCCTTTGTTCGGCTAACCTGATTTAGCCCATTACAATTGTTAGTAACATGCATCTTGAATCGTACAACATTCCATCAGAATGGCTACATTTTTATTTGATGTCCCGGAGTTATATTTGTAACTTAAAAATAAGAGTGCTCTAAATTTTGATACATAAGTTTCTGATACCCCCCAAACCCTCGACACATGCTAAGTGTTTCCTACTCCACCCACACAAGAAATGCATGATATAGCTCCGCTCTAGCTTGGTAGTAATGCCTCGCTCTCACGATCTCATATATATAGACTCTCATGTGTGTAATCAATTGTCAACTTCTTAGAGCTAGCACTCATTCCCATGCATGATGCACTTGAAACCGATGACATGTGGATGCATGTGTACTACTTTTGTGCATATGGCACATGGACTGGACCACAGAACTAGTACTCGGTTTAATCGCATTGAGACCTGATTTTCGAACGTCATGAAATCACTTTATATTTTTATTATTTTTTGTTTTAAACAACATCTCTTCGGGACAAGATAGGTGTAGTCTCTGCGATCCTCATTACATGGACGTCGCGATCATCGCGGACGTGGGAGCTTTGACATGGGGCGCCGGTGCGAGAGTTGCAGAGTTCGAGACCAAGGTCGATCAATACCACAGCACGGTTGAACATATCCCAGTCGTTGTTCGGCTAACCCCATTACATTGCAACTGCGAATGATTGGTCACGCAGAGCCGCATCAACACGTACTTCAACCAATGGTTCACGATATCGATGAGTTCGAATTTGTCACGCTCAAACAGGATACTCTGATGCATGAGTTCCAGACACCTCCCAAACCCTCACATGCATGCTGGGTATTCCCTACTTTACTCACACCTAGACAACTAATTATACTCGGCTACGATCTACTAATCAGGTAGTAGTGCGTCGCTCTCGTTCGTAGTCTCGTATATATATAGCATTATAGTAGCCTAGCTCTCAGTCATGTGTAATCAGTTGTCAACTTCTTAGAGCTAACACTCACTCCCGTCCTATGTCTGTGACTCTGTCCTATACATGATGCACTTGAAGCTGGCGAACATATAATGTCGCTTCAATTCATACATGTGGGTGCATGTGAGCTTTAGTGCATATATATGCCGCGGGGATTGGCCGGTGGAACTTGTACTCGGTTTTAATTGCGATCCGTTTTCAAACACGATGAGCCCACCTTTTATATTTTCCATTCTTTTTTTAAAAAAATAGCACATTGAAAACTCTTAAGATTTACTACAGGCCAGGCATATATATAGTTGAACGTAGCATGACTTTTCTAATGAACAACTGCAGCCATCAACAACGAACCCAGCAAATTAACGTCAATCCGTTATCACTATATATCATCGTCTCGGGGTTCCTCGCTTACTCCGCACCCTCTCAACATTTTAGAGCTTCCTTTCACATGCATTGCCGGCTCCATGCATGCCATACCAAAGATAAGCTTTGATTGATTGTTTACATGCTGGCATCCACGGCCACTGCTAGCTCTACGTTTATCAATGAACATATTCCTTTTAACCGAAGAGCTACAATAAAATAAAAGTTGCGGACACTTAGTTACATAAATAGCTTCTAAAAAACTACTAAAAGTGGGAGATTTGCATATATGCAACTCTTAATAAGTGGCTTCGCTATTTTGTCACTCGATCTAACCTATTATCATAAACACAGATGGTTCCATATGTAATTGAGAAAGGAGTGGCAAAATAGTGAAGCCAGTTGTTGAGAATAGCATATTCAGAATTTTTTTACTGTTAAAATTGATTTTGAGGAAAAAAAAACTAAGATCTTCACAAAATAGCTAAGCCATAAAGCGTTTGTCTTGTAAGTTTGTCTTGTAAATAGGAATAAATTTACACTTTTGCTAATTATCAAACAACTGAGATTTATTTAACACTTCATCGATTTTCTCACATACCTAAATGTTCCCGTTGAATCTTTTATACATCCTATGAAGGTGTTTGATCTACAGCGCAGAAAATCGATCGAGAGTTAAATAAATTCCAGTCGTCTGATGTGAAGCCAATCCCATAAATTTATGGTTGTGGATTAATTCCAATTACTCATTATCGACTTCTCTCTCATGCCATGAGCGGTGTATATTTACGCTAGGCCAAGCATGGATTACTTTTGATGCCTACAATATGTATAATGGTGTAGATATTTTTAATATGCACCTAAGTTGTTTTGAACCGTTTATATGTTTTGATCAATGGCCCATGTCAGGACATACCCTATAGCGCTACCTATATATACTTATATATAAAGTCCCAAAAGCCCCCAATCCTTTGGACTTCCCATCCACAGATGCATGGATAGTCACTAGTCTGTTAGATCTTCGTGGAAAGTCAAGGGATTAATTCATCGGTTTTGCTGCTTCTCAGAAGACTGATTTTTAAATAAGTCTCAGTCGATTTTCACATAGCTAGATTCTACCGTTATATCTTTTATATGTCCTATAAAGACGTTTGATCAACGGTCTAGAAAATCGATTGAGAGATAAATAACTCTTAGTCGCCTGATGATAAGTCAGTCCTTCTTAATTCATATATGCATGTATGGTAGTGTGACGGGCCCATTCCACGCATGTTAGACGATACTCATGGTCACAATCAAAACTCTGCAATGCATAGGATCACCGTTCCACAACTGGTTATTTTTGTTTAGATCATATATATAAACATTTAAAAAATCTAAAAATTAAATTATAAAGTATTTAATACTCACTTTCAATTGTAATTTTTAAAATATTTTTATTATGAATTTTTTCTTTATAAAAATTACAAACACGAATTAATATAAACTATCTAGAAAACACCGAGAAAAATATATCAAAATTATAGAATATTGTATAACTTTCTAATTTTGTTATATTGTTCGGAAATTGTTATTTTTGTTGACAAAAAAGAAAATGGATGTAGTGATATATGTCCGATGAAGAATAATTCATGATAGGCATAAGTGCAGCTAACGCTGGGGCGTAGTGGGGCTTCACTGCAGCCCTATCATTGGTCCATACAGGGGCTGTTTGGTTGAGTGAATTTGCTCAACCTGATCCATATGATGCAACTGAGCAGTGTTGCCTGTATTCATTGTTGGAGTATGTATGAGATGGTGTAAAAATACTGTTGAAGCCAGGCTGAGAGGAAACGCCGGAGTTGGCCTTCTTTGCGCATGCAGGCTGCTGCAGCTGACATCAACATGATGCAATACTCATTTCCGATTCGTTTTTTTTTTGCTATATCTTTTGATTATAGTATCTTCGATTAGTGAACGGATTTCATCTGTGTTCCTGATAATCTTTTCGAACAAAACTAGACCACACTTGATATATAAATTTCAAAAGTTTAATATTATCATTATTTATTTATTTATTTATGAGACTTTCTTTTGAATTTTTCATTTTCTTTATTTGTTTTTTATTTTCTAGAATTTTTAAAGTATGTTTCATTCCTTTTTGAAGTTGTCCATCCCATTCTCTTCTTCATGCAGTCAAATCCGATTGGCATCATTTCTCCGTCGCAGGAATCGCCATTCTACCCATACATCGAAGGTTTCAACGTCCTTTTGTTGTTATATTTAAATCAACACAACTATTAGATAGTTGTTTCTGTTTCATATCATCGTGATCCATGATATATTGATATGGTATAACCATATATAACTACAGTATAATACCATAATTTACGATTTTGAAATTGTTGCTACTTAGCATTAAAGATTTCCATTTTAGCCCTCCTCCTGGAATTTTCTAGCTCTGGCACTGATGATAGCTGTTGTTGAACTGCAACGCTAGGTTTGATCGCATAGAAATCGTGGCAAACTTCTTATTTAGTTTCCAAACTGCAATAGGAAACGATAAGGAAAAACCATGAAAAAAGGGAAAGAGGGACAATGCAAGCTCACCTCTAATGCTGGAAATGTTAATCCAATAGTATTACCCCTTAGAGTAGGGTGGAGCACCGTCGATCTATTTATACTTTATAGTACTCATCTATGTCACCCACATATAACAATACATATAACTAGCTAGCTCATACAATCATCCACTCTTACCTATAGGGTATGTTTGATTGGAGGGAAGAAACATTTAGGGAAAGGGAAGTTTGGATTTAGGGAAGTTAACTCTTTTGTTTGCTTGAAGGGAACTAGGTGGAGGGAGGGGATTACCACATATACAGAGAGAAGTTTCTTACCTGAGGCCCTCAAGAAATGTTGTTCCCACATTACCACGTATTTCCTACTCTTTCCCTTCCCTATCTGCTCCCAAACATGCAAACGTGAGGACGACTTTACCTCCGTTCACCACATGCCCTATTATTAATTACCCTATTCATGGTGGTTGTTATCCTGCTCACCGTGTGGTCAATTCAATGTCGATGCCTTGTATCTTTTCGAGGGGAGAAATGTATTAAAACTTGAGTGCATTGGTTACATCCCAAACTACACATAAGATTTATGTAATTACATGAGATGAAGCGGAAAAAACATCCTAGTCAAGCTTCCTTCTTCATCAATCCCAAACTCCACCAAACCACCACCCCAGCCCGCAACACCCACACACCCACATAATAGACATAGGAACCCCGTGAGAAAATTTGGAAAAAAAACATTCCTCTACCCACTCTAAACAGGCTAGGAACTTGAAACTTTGGCAAGTAGGTGCGAAAGTTGTGTCATTGGGTAACTATAGAAAGCATGTGTATGGACCAAGCTCCACAACAAATACTACTATTGAAATATTTTAAATGGACACAAAATAAAAAAACTTTAGCATGGCAGCATTTAAAGGAGAAAACGAAGAAAAAAAATCTTCTTCTAATTTGATTGGCACGCTCCTTCCAATTTTTAAAAAAAATAAAAAAGGAAAGAAAAGGAATGGAGATGCAGGGTATCAGTCCCAGTGAATGCTATATCAACTGAGCTACATCCCTTTGATGGTGGCATCTTTCGAATAATTTTAGTTACATAGTAAAAAGATGAAAATTCAAAAAAAATGAGCGAAATAAACTAGTATAAAACTTTGTTGCATCTTACTTAGAGTATATACATATCCCCATATGTTAATCCAATCTCAAAAGATTATGAGCTTATTCAGCACAATACCAAATCACACCCTTTTCTCTCTATTATAATATTAATTGTTTTCTAATTGGTAGGTAAGCTCCATATCACAAACTACTACAAAGTCGGGGCTTAAATGCAAAATTTCTAAATTTCAAATGATAAAACCCTAGACTCCACCAACCCTAAATTCCTCATTTCCTTCTCTAGTTTCAGCCATCGAGCGCTAGTGGTAGCGGTAGTAGCTTCCTTCACAACTGATAGCCATGGCGGCGGCCACATCTTCCTCTAGTTCCTCATAATGGTGTTGTGGGATCCAATAGCCTTCGCCTCCCCTCCATGGTCGTCTCCTCCACCTCATTCGATTCTCTGCCTCATCTTCTTTATATTGTTGTAGATAACTTTTATGTATATATGTGTTTTGTTTCTCGCATAAGACAATTACTACATGAGAAGCCGCTCAATTGTTTTATACTAGCAAGCCATATGCTCCTATGTTGTAACATATTATATGCATGTCGTAACTTTTTAGCTGATAAAATTTTGTTTATTTGATTGTCAATATGTTGCAAGCTTATAGTGAATTTCAAATAAGTATAATATGTTACAGTTAGATGTTCATGTTACATTTGCGAATGATACGCCTGAAGGTGACGTCCCAATAGAAGATCTTCATCTCCCTACCACACGACACCAGCTTGACATTGTCCTTGCACCTGACCAACCAGCCTTCGAGAACCAAGAAGAGAACCACAAGAAGCACTCATAAAACCACTACATGAAAAATTATCTTTTGCTATCGACACTACCGTAAATGCCATCGACAATGAGCCGTTGACATAGAGTTAACACAGAAATGATTGTGAAGGTCATTTGTGCCCTGCTCTCACCGAACTCGAGTGAACCGTAGCCACTTGGCCCTCCCTAGCATGGATCTGAGCGTGTAATATACCTAGCCCCCTCCAGTGTGGATCTAATTGCTCCACCAGAATCGCCCCTCAACCTTAGGCGAATGGCGGATAGGGATTTCTGGCTTGGGGCGGACACAGGGATGCCAGCACTAGTGTTGGCACATTGCAGCGAGGACAGTAGTGCTGGAAGCTAGGCAGATTTGTGATCGATCATCGATGGGAATGGGAATAACCTTACTCTTTTTAACCCACATCACCCTATGTTTGATGCCTAGGCCTTGGGCCATCAACAGTTCAACAAAAGACTCCCTTGCTCTCACACGAATGAACCCATCAAGTCCATAGCCCTTGTGCCAACAACTAGCCACAAGCTATTAACACTACTTTCCTTCCAATCTTTCTCTTTTTTCCCACACATTACTACATAGACGTGTTGTCTCAATGGACATGGGTTCGGCGATCAATACTACTTGTGACAGGCCTGCTAGTGTTGACGAGAAATACATGGATGTCAACACTACTCTCCTTCCATTATATTTTAAGAAGTTCTAACTTGGTTTCTGATTTTTTGCGTTTGAACCAAATTGGCTCCCAAGATGTAAACCACACTAGATTGAGCCCCAACTTCAAAACTGCACCGACTTGATCCTTTGATTAGTCAAACCTGACTTGTGAGTGGTTTTGGATGACGTGTGTTGTAAACTTTGCAATATGAGCATAATGAACAATTAATTCATATAAATTACAGCAATAAGAGTGTCGGGGATAGAATTACGGTCCATTACCATGGCCCACTCCCTGACGGCCCAATCGAACAGCCTACCAGGGCCCAGCTCCCTGGAAGGTTCTATCAGGCCCATGTGCATCCTGCCGAACAGCTTCTTGATCGGCACGGTGCGTAATGACCAAGGATTCCTGTTTGAGTCTGACTCGAACAGAGTTCTGCACGGCTACTTGAAGACCCGGACGTTGGTTTCCCGGATTGGAATAGGAGTCGTGATCCCCAAAAATTGGAGTCTACCTTATCTACCGTAGGTTGTATTTGGCATGTATGAGTTCGTTACAATCTCGTAATTAGCCCGGCCCGATATTCCCTCGGTAGGTCGGTTTGCTCCGCACTATATAAACAAGACCCCTAAGATGTTTAAGGGGACCCCCTGGCCATTAGATTTCACATACTACTCGCCGAGACCTGCTGATCCCACCGAGTTCCACCTGTAATCCTCTTTGATATAAAGAAAGGCTGGACGTAGGGCTATTATCTCTCCCGAGAGGCCTGAACCAGGATAAAAACCCCTGTCTCCTGTTCGTTGCTGTTCGTAGTTGTTTGGCGTGTCTCCTATCTCACTTCTAAAGAACCTTGGTTGACTTGGGTCAATATCCCAACCGTCGACAAAGAGAAATAGCAATTATGCCGTGAACTATATGAAAAATCATGTATTCTCCAGAAATATGCATCAAAGCATATAAACACATGATTAACAACAAAATCAAATTCATGGAAACCATTAGACATGTAAGTTGCCCAAATAAGTTGTCACTCATTAATGGTTTATAAACATGAGTTCTACAGATCCAAAGACCAAACTCAGTTAAGCAAATAGAATTAATGAAGCAATTCTTCAAATTAGGTCACACTTAATCAGCAACATAGCTCAGCTTAAGTTGGAATAAACCAGCACAAGCTCAAGTTTATTTATAGATAGTTGCTCTCGGATTGCAAACTAATGGGTTGCTAAATGAATTTAGCCTTCCATCATTAATTCAACAGTATATCAAAGGCTAATCAAATATGAAATTATGACTAATTATACTAGTTCAGCGCAGCCTCAAACTTGAGATATCAATCAACGACTCAACAATTGGCAAACCAACCAAGGGAAGTGCCAAAAGGAGCAACAGAAACAACACAGGTTTGTGTAAGTACCAAATACAGAGATTAATTGTACAAACTTTGGCAAAGCCAATTTCCAATCAATCCAACACGAGCTATTCAAAAGAGCATTTACATCATATGCATAGATATATAGTGAATTGTAACACAAATGAACAACAAGCGGTGTTGAACAATATCTAAATAGGTCACCAGATAACATATTCAATGTCTCATTCCAAGCAATCATCATCGAGCAATTTAGGAATAGAACATAACACAATTGCAGTGTTTCCAAACTGAGAGAATCAGCACATATCCAAAGAATAGGTCCGCAAATTCTACTTAATTGGTCCACTGCACAATCAACCACAGGGAGTAGTAAACCCGTACAACGCCAGAATCGAGCCGGCAAGAAGTGGCAAAGCGTGAGTATCTCATTGTCCCAGAAATCAAATCGTCGTGCTATACACGCAACCACCGGCGAGAGACCCCGGAGATACGATGCCGTCACTCCCACTGCAGCCAAAGGCCACGAGAGGAGCCCAAGGGGCATAGAGGAGCAGCAGCGAAGACATGGCAACCATCTCGTGGCTGAGAAGCACCAAGACAAGAAAGAGAGCAGCACCACCACCACAACCACCACTGATAAGCTGGCAGCCGACTGGAGCTCTAACGGTACCTCGCCCAAGGACTAGTCCGCAGTAGTGAGTTAGAGAGGGAAAAACTCGGGTGGAAGCTCTTAACCGGAGAGAGAGAGAGCGGCACCCATATATGTAGATGGCGGCGCACCGACTCCCGAGAAAGTCTGCCACCACGCCCACGCATGCAGCAACCGCAACGCCCGGAGAGACAAAGTCGCAGTCACCGCCTCCATGCCAAAGGTTCAGAGGAACCCTAGCACAGGCAAGCCACCTGGGCAGCACAGCTTCCCCCATCTCCTCTTTAGCAGTTCAATGGGCCAAGGCCCATTTCATAGCCAGGCAAAAGCCCAACAACGTGGGGGGTCCATGTGACAATTTTATATGACATTAACATCCGTATATGATTGATGTGGTGAAGTTGCATGTTGCATTGGTGCTTGTGTGGAAGAGAAGATTATGGCCACATGCTTGCCCTCCTTTTCTCCTTTCTAGTGCCCTCATCCTCTTATGGACTCTCTCTCACACACACAATGTGTGTGCTCACGCCTCCTCTTCATCCTATCTAGCGCTGCTCGCTTGAACACCTTTCCCCGGTGCCATCAACCCACCATTTCCTTGCTTACTAGCCGCTCCCCCAGAGTCGCTAGCTCATCGCATCCCCCAACACCGCCCTCCTCATCGGCCTTTCCCCAAGTGATGCCTTTCTCACCAGCTTCTCTCCTAGTGCAAGCGTGAGGTGAGGACAACCTCCCCAAGTACATCGGTTCGACAAGCCTCAACCCTCATCACTGTCATGATGCTCCACCGTCACCTATGAGAGGAGGTGTCGTCCTATGGCATCATCCAATGCGACAGCAAATGATTAGAAATGACGGTAGCCTGACAGTGTTCAAGAGAGAAAGAGTGATAAGGGAGAGCGGATGAGGGGTGGCGATGACTAGAGGTGCCGGTGGGGTGAGAGAGAGTGAGTGAGAGTTGAGAAAGAGGGGATGAGGGGCGAGGAGATTAGAAGCGCTGATAGCAACGAATCTAGAAATTTATCATTGGGGGTGCCTATTTACATATGTAAAGACGACTGTACGTAAGCACCCAATAACATCTCAAAATTTGATAGCCTAATTTTTTTTAAAAATGATACAGTATGAGTTTCTCATTATTTTTTAGAACCAAACTAGATTTCTCTCATGTTTTTACTAGATTTTTCTCATATCTTTGTACGATCCAAAGTTCCCTATCCATTAAATGAAATTGTTTGGAGATAAAGAATCATTTTTCTTCTTTCAATTGGCTTCCTTTGTCTAGTTCTCGGGTGAGGAGGGAGGAGATCTAGATCCTAACCCAACTCGTCGGGTCCTGATCTAACCCAACAGATGGGTTGAGTTAGAGTCTAGGTACACTTATGCCCTAACTCGACGGTCTGCCCCAACCTAGCCATAGTTGATTACCTCGCGCGGTCACACTCTCTCCTGGGCCAACAAGCCAAGGCCCACCAGGCCTAAGGCCACTAGTTTTTATGGGACAATTGTTGAACAACTGTTGTAATACTACTTCATATCTAATCAGGATTTACAATAAGAACAACTGAATGAGTGGAGGTGGAGGTACGCTTCTTGAAGTATGGAAAATAAGTAGCAGTTACATCAATCAGGATTTTTCATCTGCAAGAAAGTACAGGCTGTACAGTAGACTGCGGATTGCCAATCATGAAATAAAATTACTATGCGCTATGTTTTTTTTTAAAAAAAAAGAACCATTTGAACATTGATGTGGAGACCAATATTCAAGTAGCACAAATTTTACACTACTTACTGTAATGGGGCCTATAAAATTAATTCGAGCATGAGCTTGGCAATGTTCACACATGACTAATGTGGCTGGTTATGCAGAGATATGTAGATCATGTGCAACTACATGACAATAAATCAATGCCAAAGTTTCAGGAAGTTTACATTCTCAATAATTGGTAACTCACCAGCACTACACAAGCTGGCGATCATGAAACAAATAGCTAGCTCCTGCGAAAATGTATTTATGCAAAGTATGTCAAGATAAAGAAGGTGATGCCGCAACAAACAGAAATCATGTTTTATTCTCGTTTGCTGTAGTTGAGAATTGAAAGGAAAGAGCACATATGCATCAACACCCAACAGAAGCCCAGGGAACATGTTTGCTACCCACCAAACAGCCACAGCTTAATTCAAGCTTCCCCTACATCCATAATAGTTTCAGCATAAGCACCAGAGCACACGTACTACTGCCCTTGGAAGAATGGCGGGTCACCTTGAGCGACGTCACTTGGCCGCAGCGGAAGGAACGGATACTGAGAAAGGTTTTCTCTGAACATATATCTGGAGAGCACGGTTAAGTGGCCAGCGAGTTGGTAATTCTGCTTCACAACCCCCGCAGCGTCACATTGCAAGAGGATATATGGTGGCTGCACCAGCGAGCTGCGCTCCTCCTCCACGGCGAGCACGGCTGCAGTGATTGCCCCTTCCTCATCGTAACCAAGGTTCTCCTGGATGGCAGCCTCAGGCAGGAGGATCCTGTACTGGTGCGTCCAGACCTGCCCTACGTAATCCTGCAGGACCCAGACATCCACCGATCCAGGGGTGACGAGGGTCATGGCGAGCATGCCGTTGATCTCGAGCAGCTGGTCGCCCTCGACCGGAATCCACGGGCCATTCTCTTCTTCTTGCATGCGAGGGGGCGGCACCCACCCGAACACCTCGGTGACCGTGTCGAACACCATCACGTTGGAGTTGGGCTGGGCGGCCTGCGGAAGCCAGTGCAGGCGGTGCGCGACGACGGTGGGCGGCATCTCGAAGGAAGGAGATACCCCCCTGGATAGCACACGGCCGATGGCCTCCGAGGCGGCCGGGCGGTCGATGAACCTCGACGGCGTCTCTGGGGTCTCCAGGGTGAAGATCCAGTACCTGCAATTGAAATGGCGGATCCCGGAGTGGTACAGGAGACGGTGCTCCGTCTTCTGGAGAGGGCCGCGCCACACGTAGAAGCCGATGATTTCGCGGTCGTCGCAGTGGAGCGGCGGGAGGCGCGCCCACCGGCGCGTGCAGGGGTTGCAGGCGTAGAACCTCAAGTCGTAGGAGAAGAGGAGGATGCCGTCGCAGGAGCCCTCGATGGTGAACATGCGGGGATCGATGAAGGGCAGCGCGGGGTTGGAGTGGGAGAAGCGGATGACCGGCGTGGCCGCGCGGGCGCCGAGGTCGACCGCCTGGAGGTCGACGCGGATGAGGTTGCGGTCCGCGAGCAGGGCGAACGGCACGGCCGGGTGGTTGAGGTCGGGGCGGAAGAAGAAGAGCGGCGTGGGACTGTGGTGGAGGTGGTGCTCGCGGTGGAATTGGTGCAAGCTGGTGACATCGTGGAACAGCCTGCAGACGGCGCGGCAGCGGAAGACGTCGGCGGCCGGCAAGCGGAGGAGGATCTCGTGGGCCATGGCTTCGCCGATGTCCAGGTACCGCAAGGCTGGGGCGCGGGTGGGGGCGACCCCCATGGCGGCCCTCCCCGCCGCCGCCGTGGCCTGCACATGGTCACCTTCATTCTGCTCCATGGCCTGGGGGTCACCCGCATTCTGCTCCACGGCCTGGTCGGGGTCACCTGTAAAATTAAGATTGCTATTGCAAAACAGTGTGACAGTAGTGGTACACAATTTCTAGTACGGCCGACACAATGAAATATAAGTTTGAAAACTATTGGGAGCCCGGCAATGCGAGAGATAAGAATACTAGCCTACCTTTTATTTTAGCAAAAAAAAAAAAACTGGACTAACTAGTTACGTAAATGATCAACTCACAACATATCATCAAGGCTTTGAATTAGTTGTATTAAAAACATGAAATATCACACTTTATCGCTCACACAAATATACGGATCACTGATACGTACATTTAATTTCTTCTGTTATCTCATCGACTCAACCTTGATCACCGTACGTTGGCCGATGGATAGTGGAATGAAACAATTGTCCTGTACGCACGTAGTAAACACGCAATGGGAGGCAAGGTTTATTCCCTGGGCATGTGGAGGGGGGACCGCCCCTCACCCCCTTGGGTTAGGGTGGGCGGCGTCTGCTCGGCGGCGGGAGGCTGGGGCGGCGGAGCGGCCGGCGCCGAGGGCGCCGCCGGCCGGGGCGGAGGGAGGAGGCGGCGGGGACGGCGGAGGTGTGCAGAGCAAGAGGCGGAGCCCGCCGGGGAGGAGGAAGGATGCGGCGGGGGTGGCGGGCGGAGCGGCTGGCGGCGAGGGCGCCGCCGGCCGGGGCGGAGGAAGGAGGCGGCGGGGGCGCGCGAGGAAGGAGGCTGCAGGGGCGGGGAGGGCGCGCGCGAGTGGAGGGGAGGTATCCCGTCGGGGTGGGCTCCCGACGGGATACCGTGGGCTAGTCGCCCCCGGAAAATGGGATGGCCCGAGTCTTTTTACATCATGCCGACTGATGCTAGCCTTCATTTTGACACAAACACTATTGATTGACCTATTGATAAAGTCTTGGGTTCAAAATTGATTTCTCCAAGCTCTTAGCCCACAATATGATTCGCGCCGAGAAACAGGGTTGAAACAAAGGTGGCCCCTAACAAGGAGATTAAACATACCCAAGATAGGAGACATAAATTTAAAAGCACCACTAAATCCTCGTGACATATGGTGCCAGAACTGCTGTTTTATAGGACCAACTGTATTTGAGTCGGGCCATGGTGCAGCCGCCTAACCCCCCGTCACTACTGCCATTTTTATTGCCTCGTGGGCTGGTGAAGCTCGACAGATGGAGGGAAAGGGAGAAGGAATCCGCGAGAAACTGACTCCGACTATGGGAAGAGAGAGGAGGGAGATTCAAGAAGTACATGTAAGGGTAAAATCGTTCTAAAACAAAAATAAGGATTGCTCGCATTGTCAAAAGTGCAACTTGTCAGAATTAATAATATGTTTATGATTTCACCAGTTTTATAAATGACAATGGTGACATTTTCTTGATTCTCTATTCTAAGTGGCACCTATATAATTATGTTTCAATAGTTTTTTATCATGTTTCATCAATACTTTGTTCATGTTTCATCTGTTTCTCAACGTTGTTTCAATCTCATATGAGGGATAAGGACTACTCCCACAGCGAATCCTTCAAAATAAATAAATAAGAAGATGAGCTAAATAAGCTAAATGAGGTTCCGACAATGTAAAAGTTAATCTTTGAGTTTTTGTCATCCAAACTTTGTATATGTTTTCGTGTAATTTTCTGATTTGGATCAGCAGGTCCATCACTCATTTAGTATCGTACCTCAAAAAACCAAGTTTCATGCGTACATTTCTGAGGTTCATCAATATATTGTGCAAATTTTACCGGTACTTTTTTCAGGTTGCATTGTTAGCAGCCAAGTATCACTACACTCTTAAGGTTCATCGGTACTTGCCAAAATTTCAAAAAAAAATTCAAATTTTAACAGTAGTGTTTTCAAGTTTTAGCAGTGCTTTTTCAAGATTCATTTGGTTTCATCGTGTTTCGTATGTATATTTATCAAGGTTCATCAGTATATTTTTTAAACCCCGCTTCGGTCTAAAGAAAAGAGTGGTGCATTATATTTCCTAATATTGATGAAGGGCTTCCTTTTCTGAAAGCTGATATTGTAGACATTTCACCATCTTTTTCTGCTTGAGGAGCTTACTTTTCTATTACCTTCTTTGAAGCTTTCAAAAAAGTCATTACTTTTTAATATTCCATGCTGACGTTACCATGACATAATGAGTCGACGATCCAATTCAAGGTTTTCGCTTCTTTTTTTTTGTTGATCCTAGCAGGTTCCATCTAATTGACCCATTTATTTACAAAAAAATGACCTTACACTATTAAGTTTGAGGACCTTTCCAAAATACCATCCAAACCATTCATTTTAAAATATGACACGTTGTTAGCTCCGTTACATCAATATAGCGTTGACATTAAGTTCAGAAAATACCACCTGCCCTTCATCTCCGTCAGCCGCTCCACATCCTGACGCGCCATCTATCTCCGTCGGCCGCTCTAACGCCCACTGCCGCCCTCCATCTCTGTCACCCTTCGCCACCCGCCGATGTAGGCCTCGATCCGTCGTCCGCTGAACTGAGTGCCATTGTGCCGCCCTGTCCTCCGCCCGTCACCGCCGCCAATCTTAAGGCAGTTCCCTATCTTCTCCTATGCCCACCCTCTGCCATCTACGTGCCGTTAGTTTTGTTAGTTTTAATTAGTTTAGATGGTGTTTTGGATTGGAGAGCTAGCATACGGTGGTATTTTGAAACCGGCGACATTTAGATGGTATTTTGAAAAAATGATTGCAACTTATTGTTACTTGGAGAATTTTATTTTAAATTGCATTATAGGCACGTGAAGTTGACACGAGTTCTCGCTAAGGTACATAAAGTCTGAAACTATGCATATTTGTACATGAAGTTGGTTTTTTCTTTCATAACAGGTCCAAAGTGGTTTCTTGGGGCGGTTTTTTGACGTGGCATCCTAGTCAGCATCTCACACAACAAAATTTGTCCACGTGGCATCCATATTTCCTCACTTCACCTCTCTCCCCTCTCGCAAGACGGGCGCTCTCTCTCCCCTGTGTGAAGTGGTGGCTGCGGCAGCACTGCCCTGGCCGTGATGACACGTGCGGCAGAGGCGTCACAGGGGATGTCGCGCTCGGAGCGGCATAGCGCATGAGGCGGAGACAAGCCGTGTCTGGTCCTTACGGGCTAAGGACGGCGGCGCAGCGTGCCCTTGGTCCAACACACTTTGTCGTGGCTCGCTGGCCGCCACAAGAAAGAGAGGACGACCCCTCTGTCGTCGTTGCACCTTGAGAAGGAACGATACCGGGCTTGGAGAAGAGGGGGCCGTGCAGCACACCGTGGTGGAGTGAGGCGGCGTCTACCGATGGTGTAGGGGGGCAGCGGCGTAGATGACCGGGCGGCGTCTTGCTAGCTGCCAACAGCGTGAAGGTTAGGAGAGAAGCGGCGGTGCGCGGCACGGCTCCTGCACAGTCTTCGTTGGGGAAGAACGGTGGACCTCGGTGGATTGGTGGCGCAATTGGCGACGAAGTCATGGCCTTGGCGGTGGCGTAGCTACACGGTGAGGCAAGGGCGACACCCGTGTGTGGTAGATGGTGATGGAGGATGGCGGCGCGCGGCGTGCCTCACGCTGTTCCGATTGTTGCGCGGCGATGCCCTCATGTTGGTGGAGGATGCCCTCAACGGCGGAACCCGAGCGAGGTGGCTGGTGGCGGCTCCGCGATGCTGTTGGCGAAGGGGCAGTGGCGTGCCCTGGCTAGGGCAGCGGTCAGCAGCGTGGACCAACCGCTACGGAGTGGCGGCGGCGAAGGGGCGAGGGAGCCCAAGCTCGATCTGAGTGAGATGAGAAAAGAAAGGGAGAGGTGGAAATGATGACACGTGGGCCCCATTTTGTAAACTAATAAAAAAAATAAAAAAGTGCCACCTAGACTTCCTATATGGCAATAAATCATCAAAACCGTCTTAAACAAATCTGTTTGGACTTTACGTGAAATAAAAATCTAACTTCATGTGCATCAATATCTAGTTTTAAAGATTATGTATTTAAACAAGTACACGCGCCAACTACATGCACCTGTCCCGTAATTTACTCTTATTTATTTATAGTGTGATGACTATTAATAGGGAAAGAAAAAACAGAGTTTCCGATCGGCTCAGGCAAGATGGCCAACCCAGGAGAAGCTCTTCCCAAAATTCCCCGGCTATGCCGAAGCCCAAGGCGAGGAGGCCCGAGCCGCCACGGCGATCTCCGGTGGCTCGCCTGCGATCCTTCGCGGTGGGTGGGCTGGGGCTGACGGCCGCGGCGTACGTGGGCGTGGATTACCTGCGGCACCTGTCGCCCGCGTGGCACGGGCGGCTGCAGCCGGCGCTATGGACGGCCCTGGCGCTCGCCACCGCCGCGCGCGCGCCCTTCTACCGCAGCTGGGACGTCGAGCTCCGCGCGGCCCCTCGGTTCTTCGCCGCCATGGCGCTCATGCTCGCGGCTTTCCTCTGCGAGGCCATCTCCGTCCGGTTCGTCTCCACCGTGCTCGGCCTCCAGTGGCACCGGTCAGTCCCCCTTCTCCCTACATACATGGGAACAAATGTTCCATATGGAATACTGGTGAGATCAGCGTTTGCGTTCAGGTGGAGGTTTTCCTGCTGCTAGTGGTGCCCATTTTGCTGGCTCGGGATCATGGTTAACTATTGTAGTAGGGAAATTTACATCCATGCTATTTAATTTGCACGCATGTCTCTATATACCATTACTTTCATCGGCTTTCGCCCGAATGATACCGTACATGCGAATTGTTTTTATTTAGCAACCTCAAAGAGGGGCAGGAGCTCTGCCATTTCATTAAAAAAGGAGCAAAAACTTACAACGACCTGGTAAAGAGCACCGAGCACAGTGCAGTGCAAACACTGCCACGACATAAGCCGAACATCTCACCCCAAAGGGGACAACATCACCAGCGGTCGACCGAATACATCGGCAACTCTCGCGACCAACCGAGACATCACACAAGTAGCGGAGACAACAAACGGAAGCACCTCAAACACGGGTAGCGCACAAGGACCGCCATGGCACCTTCAGTAAGGGAACTACGAAGGGGTGCCGCCGCCATGAGGTCACAGAAGGGTTTTCACCCCGGGGACGGGGGAGCGCCTTCAACGGTGCCGCCAGGACGGGAACTCGGCTCCAAACGGCGTCGCCATCGCTGGACACAGGGGCCGACTCGAATTGCTTTCCTATATGCCATTTTAGTCATTTTTTATCCATTTTAGTCCTTTTTTGGTACCTTTCCTCTCATTTGACTCCCTGGCCGCCGACTCTGTCACCCGCTCCGGTTACGGCCGCCTCGCCCACTCCCTCCTCCTCTCCATGATACGTGCGTCACCTCCACGATGAGCAAAGCTGCTGAGGCCAGAGCCCTTCGCAACCAGGCGGAGGCGGCGTTGAGGCTCGACCACAGGCCGTTTCAACGCTGCGTTCGCCCACACCGACGAGCTCGCAACCCAGCACCTGTTGGAAATATAGGCATTATATCTATTCCGAAATTAATTATACCACAAAACAGATGCAAAAACAAGCAGGCACACAACAGGCAATCCATTCTGGACATCACGTAAACCCTAGCCGCGCACTCGCGGCTATTGGAGTCAGTGGAGGATACTTACGTAGGGATCGGCGAAGAGAAGAACGCGAAGAGGGAACGGCCGGACGTAGAGGAAGTAGACGACGTCGAGGTTCACAGGCGTGAGCGGTCGCGCGGATGCGCTGCTCTATCAAATAGCTCCCAATCCCCCATGTGCCTCATGACAAAGGGGTTGGGTAGCTCTCCCTTATAAGTTGGTATTTTTCCCATCCAACTAGCAATATGGTACTATTCACTCATATGCTTGGCATTTTCAGGATGGGCCTAATGGGCCAAAATCCAACAATCCCCCACCAAATGCCACAGCATAGAACGACTCAAAATGCTGTGCTGAATCAGCGTTTAATATACCAGTGTTTTAGTGTAAGTCCCGTACGG
Source organism: Raddia distichophylla (assembly GCA_005191435.1). Taxonomy (NCBI): domain Eukaryota; kingdom Viridiplantae; phylum Streptophyta; class Magnoliopsida; order Poales; family Poaceae; genus Raddia; species Raddia distichophylla. The sequence goes on along the minus strand of SPJY01034155.1, from coordinate 210,255 downwards.
GTTGAACTTGCACCTAGAATAACGATGGGGCGCATGAATTGGGTGTCATACACCCGATTTTCCCCCGGGGACTGGGGAGCGCCTTCAACGGTGCCGCCAGGACGGGAACTCGGCGCCAAACGCTGTCGCCACCGTTGGCCCAGCACAAGCTAGGCAAGGCTTTCGCCTAGCGCCCCCGCGTCCCAAAGTTGAGCCGCCTGAGAGCAAGAGTGAACCAAACCGACGACAAACTACGCCGCAGGAGCCCCGCCGAAGCCAATGCCCGTGAAGCCGTCCTGACGCATCGGGGCTCCCACAAGAAGGGGGGAGCCGAAGGAGGTTGGCCCAGAGCAGAAGCAGCGACGAACCCCCAGAGGATGAAGACGTCGCTGGTGCCACCACGCCCCAAGAGCGAAATCCAGGGAGGGGGAGGGGGATGCAACATCGCCTCCACACCAGCGAAACTCTGACAACCCGAGCCTGCAAGTGACATCCCACAGCCCAACCCGCCGTCTATACAGCAGATCAGACCGCCCGCCGCGCGCCAGAACCGATCCCTGACGACCAGATCTGGCCACCATCGTTGTGAGGGCGGAAAAAACATCCTCGCGGCCTCGCCGTCAAGCGATCTCCCTAGTCACCGCACGTAGAGGGTGCGGGACGCCGCGGAGCCATGTCGGTGCAAGCCGCCACAAGCCCGCCGATGGGGAGACCCAAAGGGTGCGGGCCAAATCCGGCGCGAGCTAAATGGGGGGAAGGCGCTGTCGGCCGCCGGTGAGGGCGCAACCGGACGCGAGGTCGCCCGCGCATCGCCGCCTTGCTCGGTGCTAGGCCACCACCTGCCGCTGCAGCCCGCGCGCCATCGCACTACCACCTCAGCCGTCGGATCTGGCTTCGGCTACGCCGGAGACTGGCCTCCGCGGCCCCTGCCCTGACCAGAACAGTCACGTGCGAGAAGACGGGAGGAAGGAAAGGAGAGGAAGGGAGGAGGGGGAGGGAGGGAGGAGGAGGCAAGGGAGGGCCGGCGGCGGCGGCGCGGGCTAGGCTTCTTGCGGGTGGGTTTGGAGGAGGATTGGGGGCGCCGCTCGAGTCGCCCAGCTCAGGATGACGCGGGGGCCGGCTCAAATTGCTTTCCTATATGCCATTTTAGTCATTTTTTTTTAATCCATTTTAGTTCTTTTTTGATACCTTTCCTCTCATTTGACTCCCTTGCCACCGCCTCCATCACTCGCTCCGGTGATGGCCGCCTCGCCCACTCCTTCCTCTTCTCCATGATACGTGCGTCGCCTCCACGATGAGCAAAGCTGCTGAGGCCAGAGCCCTTCGCAACCAGGCGGAGGCGGCGCTGAGGCTCGACCACCAGCCGCTTCGACGAGGCGTTCGCCCTCACCGACAAGCTCGCCGCCCAGCACCTAGGCTCCATGCTCATGCTCCACAATGGATAAAAAATGGCCAAAATGGTACACAGGAAACCAATTCGCACGCCGGATGTTATTCGGGTGAAGGCTGACGAAAGTAATGACATACCTCGCCAGGCGTGCGAATGGAGTGGCATGGGGGTAAATTTTCCCTGTTACCGGAATATATGAATAAATAATAATCAAGAAAGAGCGAGACCGAGAAATAGTGTTAAATTTGTCTTTAGCAATCTAATTTACTGATATATGAATGGATAAGGTAGACATCTAGCACTGTGGTGCAAATGTCTGTGATGTTCAACTTCTGAATGCACTTAAATTCTGCAATCCCGGGACATATACGAACTCTGCAATCTTGAAAGAGCTGAGCTTAGACAGGTCTAATTGTCTGAACAGATCTACTGCTCCTCTTCCGGACACTGGCCAGTGGTTGCTTCTGGCATTGAATGAGAAGGTTCCTCAAACTGTGGTTGATTTACTGAGAGCACACATTGTCACTCTGCATCATTACTTGATGTTGTTCATCATGTTGGGGTTCTCGGCACTGTTCAACTGCATCAAAGGTCCTGGACTTGGAATAGCTACAAGGTATATGTTCACTATGGCGGTTGGACGGATCCTCCGGACAGTAACGTTTCTTGCTACGATTCTTCCATCTGCGAGGCCTTGGTGTGCTGAAGCTCGATATCAAATACCTGACCATCCTCATCCCTGGGCACAGAAGTATTATGCTCCGTATGCTTCTGATCCAGATGTGATCCGCAAGGTCATTCAAGAGGATATGCCGTATGGTTAGCTCATTCAACTTATCAGCCCCACCAATATGACTGACTTGTAGTAACTAACTGTTGTCTCGTCCATATTACAGCCGTTGTTCCAGATTACCCTAGTGAGTATAGACCTGAGTGGGGACAAATGAGCTTCCTAGTAGATATTTTGAGACCAACCGCTGGAGAGGGGCCTTCATGGTATCATTTGCTGAAGAAATCCAGTGGTGGTTGCAGTGATCTTATGTACAGTGGGCACATGCTTGTTGCTGTACTAACTGCTATGGCATGGATGGTATGTTATATATACATTTATCTTCTCATTTATCATGGCAGAACTGAAACGCGATTCAGTCATCCTATGCTAAAGAATATATGCTACATTCATCCTGTCTATATGATTTTTCTGAATATGTCATCCTGCTTTTAGCTTTAGAGGTGATTCCACATCCTGTGTTACTAGTTGTACTAATTTATCAATAACATCATTAATCAATTCTAGGCACTGTTAGTGTTCTGTCTGTTCCCTAGTTAGTAGCCACTGTATTTTTAATAACATTGTATTATTGCTGTACGCCTGTACCTGTCACTGCATTGTGGTGGAGACTCCAACCTGCCATTGTCAATTTTCCTTAGCTCCTTGTCTCCATGTTGACAGGAAGCATATGGGGGCTGGATATCTGTTGTGATATGGTTCCTTGTCCTGCACAGTGCCCAGAGGGAGATACGGGAGCGCCATCATTACAGCGTTGATTGTGTTGTAGCGATCTATGTTGGAATCCTCTTGTGGAGGATGACTGAGTTCATCTGGTCTGCAAGAGACACTAATCAAACCCGAAGGCTTGCCAAGCTCGTCAAGGTTCAGAACAAACTATTACGTGCTGCAAAGGACTCAGACATCAATGAAATAAGGGACCTGCTAAATGAAGTTGAGCTGTCCGGCCAAGAAAAAAAGGGCTTCTCACAGCATGTCATCTTGCCCTTCGCTGCATCCACGATTGTTTTCACCTTGTTATGTGTTCTCCTCGCATTCACACTAACCAGTGATGGGTGATTTCTTGGCGTCCTTCCATTTCTATTTCTTATTACCAGGGGGGCATATTTTAGTCAGTAGTCCTGGTACTTATGTTTCTGTTTGTCGAGAATTTGGGAATTGGGATTATGTCAATTAGTTCTTTAGCAGGGAGCACATGTTCTGTGGGTGCTCTCTTGGTGCTCAGCGCCTACCTTCTGTTTTTTTTTTTTTTAGCAATCCATGTAGATGTGGGAGATAGTAGAACCATTCAGTCTTGTGTTTCAGTTTACACCCTTTTTTGTGACAAGAAGAGCAAGCGTAGAGCATAAATTAACAAGTCAGCAGGCCGCAGGAGCTTCCCAGCTCAGATCTGCGTGGTTCTGGGCTGGCCTCCGGTGTTATCGCCGGCGCGGGGAGGACGTCGATCTGGGCTGGGGAATGTACGGAGGTAGGAGTAGGGTAGGGGTCAGGGCTGAGTTTAGAGTTTGAAGACCCGGTGGCGGCGGTTCGGCTGCAAGCTCTAGGCTTTGGTGTCCGCTCTTTAGTCTTTAGCTGGTGGTCGCGACCAGTTTTTGCAAAACCATTTTGGAGCTCCTAGCCAGCCACTCTGCGGAGGCGGTTAACCGCGGTAACGGTCAGTTTTTCTTCACGGTTTTGTGTCCAAACTGATATTTGAATTTTAAAAATTTTTGGGCGGTTAGCTGAGGTTTTTGGCGGTTAGCCGCTATTTTTATTTTTTTAAACACAAACTCACATGAAATAATGAGAGAATATTGAATTTTTTAATTTTGTTTAATCCAAAGTGTTTAGAATAATTAATACTATTTTTAGAATTTTAACACAAGTTTGCATATCAAAAATCATTTTCAATATATTTCAAACGTTTTGATCCCCCGGTTTTGCTAGCCGGCCGACCGCGAAGCTCGGTTAACCAGCAGTTAATGTTGCGACAGAGGAGCGGTTGTCAACAAGCTTTGGGGTACTTGCCTAACTGATGTGGCCGTCTAGGGAAGAATAAGTTTAGATTTCTAGACCTCACTACGAATAAGTTTAGATTTCTAGACCTCAGTGACGATTTCGTCTTGTCCATTAGTGGTGGTGCGGATGGTTCGTCGTCAATGAGTTTTTTTGTGGTGGAGTTCTTCCGCCAGTGATTTCGTCCAATCTAGGTGGTGGTGGTAGCGATTTCACCATGCCAACTTTCTCAGCGGCAGCTTGGGCAGATTTCTTCTCTTTCTTTGTGATTCCGGTCGTCGTTCTTGGTGGTCAAGTTGGTTTAGGCCATGTCTGTCTCAGCTTAAATCAAATTAAACTAAATGAAAATTTGTTATTTCTGTATAAGCCTAATGATGTAATAGTTTGTACTCATTTTTGCGTGGTTTTAAATAGTTTTTCTTAAAGTTCGCAAAATATTTTTTTATAATTTTTTGAACTCTTTAAGACGTTTTTCGAGGGGTCATAATTTTTTTTAGATTAAAGTTTTTAACAATTTTCAGTGGAAACAAACAGGGTCTGGATTTTCGAATCCATCGCCGCAGTCTTACTTTTGAGGTCTGGCTGGTTCTGGGCTTCTTTTGTCGTTGAGAGAATTTGGGGTAGTATCTTCCACCAAGTAGTGAGGTCCTGTGAGTATGTTTGCAACTTTGATCTTGTTTAGGGACTGGTTTGTACTCTGGACGTTACTGAACTGTGAGTATGTAATGAACTAGATGTTCCCTTTTTCTCAAAAAAAAAATCTGATTCTTTTTTGAGGAAAGAAAGTCTGATTCTTGATAAGGAAATGTTCAATAGAACTTTTCTGATAATATGGTCAGTCTTGTTGATGGTAACCGTGGCAGGTGTCGAGGAATTTAAAATAGAGGTGCGTGCGAGTTGTAAATGCAGTAATGTATTGTTCATCCAACTAAATGGTAGCTTTCCTATTGGCAGTCTGATCTGAAACACGGAAATGGACCGATGACTCCACAAATTAATGAAAAGAAGTGGAGTTGGCAAAATATGGACACTGTCAAGCTAAGCTGCAACAACCATTGTCAGTTGTTTGCAATACAAGGGTTGACGGTGCCAATTGGCAATTGCCTTTCGTATATTCAACTTCACAGCTGGTGATGCCATATTTCACAGAAAAAATTGTAGCCTGCTAATGTTTAGCTAGTTTCAGAGATGACACTAAACTGTCACCTATATAATATATTGCATCAGCTCTGTAATGCAGGCCGAAACTGGGGGCGTTTTCATATTGATAGTCCTCGTGGCGTGCAATGCGTGCATTCAGACCACTGAAATGAAATCGTCTGGAAGTGAGCTATGTTTTGTCCGCTCTAGCTTCAACTGCCATATTTTTCGAGTGTGACATGTACACGCGCGCACGCAATTCTTCGTTCTGAGAGAAAATTGGTGTTAAGATCTGGAATTAATGGCTTCTCCCAGTGTCTCTTCTACCGCGTGTCCGTGATCCGGGTTCAGAATTAAGCAATTCGTTCGATGCTTAGCATGATAATCACGGATCAAAAAATCATGCATCCTTAGCTCTGAAGAAACCAAACGAATTAACGCCTTAACGGAGACCGGATGCGTCGCCATTTCTTTTCCCTGTCGCCATCCTTACTGATACAACCGGGGGAGTACTTAGCCTGACAAAAAGAAAATCCAATTTAGCGTGTTCGTAACGAACGGAATTATTCAATCTCATGACACCATTGTTCTAACTTCTAACCCATGGTAAATGCTAACAACCATCTTCCATCGATGCTTAATCCGTGGGTCTTGACTTTGCTCCACCTATGTGCGTACTTTCAGGTGAAGAGTCGATTGGCCGCAGCTATCAGTCGACTTCATCCCTTCTATAGTTCTAAGGCAGAAACAAGGGATAAAGACCAGAATTTGATAGCGTGGAACTTGATCCTTAGCATACCGTACATTCCAATGTGTACAGCATTTTGTGTTTCAGTAAGATTCAATGTGATGACGCCGATTTCTAAATAAGTTAAGCACAGTTTTCATTGTTGTTTGATTAATTCAACTTAAGAAGTTGTGGGTCTTCGGGTGCTTAGGGGAAAAAAGTTATGAATAGTTCGTTTTGAGAGCTTTGAGAGAAATAACAGATATTCTATTGTAGAGTATATTTTGATTTTAAGCTGAAAAAAACATGAGTGTTGGATGAAGGGGTTTGCGGAATAGATGAGTTTATTGCCCCAAGGTGGAATATATATAGAGTATAGAAGATGGGTCTCTCCCAAGGCCCATATACTCTAACACTCCTCTGTAGTCTAAAAGGCACTAGGCAACGTTTATACTGATACAATATAAATACACACTCTCCCGCAGTCAACAGCAAAAACAGAAAAGACTATCAACAGAAAAGACCATCACTCCCCCGCAGTCTGAACGGTCGGCGCATAGACGTGCAGATTGGCCCGAAACTCGGTGAAGACCGTCGTGGGAACGCCCTTGGCGAAGATATCAGCGTACTGAGACGACGTCGGAACATGGAGAACGCACACTTGACTGAGAGCAATGCACTCACGAACAAAATGCAGATCGATCTCAACATGTTTATTCCGCTGAAGCTGCACTGGGTTGGTGGAGAGGTATACCGCACTGACGTTGTCGCAGTAGACGAGGGTAGCATGGCGAAGAGGACTGTGAAGCTCTGGGAGTAGTTGGCGGAGCCAGCAAGCCTCGGCGACGCCGTTGGCGACTGCACGGTACTCGGCCTTGGCGCTGGAGCGAGAGACAGTATGTTTCTGCTTGGAGGACTAGATTGTCGTCGAGGAAAATACCATAGCTGGAGGTGGACTTGCGGGTGTCAGGGCAACCGTCCCAGCTAGCGTCGGTGTAGACCATGAGATTAGCTGACGCGCAGCGACGAAGAAGAAGTCCAAGGGTGGGAGAGCCCTATAGGTATCGCAGGATGCGCTTCAGAGCAGCAAAATGAGGCTTCCGTGGTTCATGCATCAACAAACAGACCTGCTGGACGGCATATGTGATGTCCGGATGGGTGAAGGTCAGGTACTGTAGAGCTCCAGTCAGACTGCGGTAAAGAGTGCCATCAGCTACCAGAGACCCATCGGTGGAGAGCTTTGACCCGGTGTCAACTAAGGTAGTACAGGGTTTGCAGTCACGCATGCCAGATTGTCAGCACGGTCCAAGATATCCAGAATATACTGCCGCTAGGAGAGAAGAAGACCACCTGACTAAGACTGGACCGCAACTCTGAGACATTGGTGCAATGAACCAAGATCCTTAAGGGAGAACTGGTGGTCAAGGGCAGTAATAATCTATCGAAGTAGGTCGTCCGAAGAGGTTGTCAGCACGATATCATCCACGTATAGCAGCAGGTAGGCTGTGTCAGAACCATGGTTGTGAACGAAGAGTGAAGTATCCGACATGGCCTCAACAAACCCGAGGGAGTATATTTAGGAGAGAAATAACAGATATTCTATTGTAGAGTATATTTTGATTTTAAGCTGAGAAAAACATGAGTCCTCACTGGGCTCCGTCGGGATAGATTAGTAGCAGACGGCCATATCGAACTCGTGTGCTCCACTACGCGGTAACCTCAACTCCTCAAGACATCTAGATAATCAAATAAGCTTTGTTTAAGTCAATGGGGCCCGATGATCAAGTGGTAAGATAGTCTAAACTACCCCATGATCAAGACGGTGACACCGAGCGTGAACACGCTAGCTTCTCCGCAATATAAATACCTGCAGCTCGTCCAGCTGATCATCCATCGCCTCATAGTCACAAGATCGCAGCAAGTCACCTCCATTCTTCCTCAATTCCTCGAGAGTTCTCCTAGCCTTTTCCTGATTAGCTAGATAGGAAGGTAGCCATGGCGGAGGAGAAGCACCACCACCTGTTCCACCGGCACAAGGACGGCGGCGAGGCGGAGAGCCCCGCGGAGGTGGACTACGAGAAGAAGGAGAAGCACCACAAGCACATGGAGCAGCTAGGACAGCTCGGCGCCGTCGCCGCCGGCGCCTACGCCCTGGTACGTACGTGCACCGCATCCACATGAACCACATCCGCCGCCGCGCCTCGTTGCTCGCCGGCTCGCCGCCGATCGATGATGTGATGTGTGCGAAAAATGTAATGGGGGTGATGCGTGCAGCACGAGAAGCACAAGGCGAAGAAGGAGCCAGAGAACGCGCACGGGCACAAGGTGAAGGAGGAGATCGCGGCGGTGGCGGCCGTGGGCTCCGCCGGCTTCGCCTTCCACGAGCACCACGAGAAGAAGGACGCCAAGAAGAAGCACGCCGAACGCTGAGGGTCGAGGCACGTGCTAGATTGGGCCGCGATGCTTTGCTTCGTCCCACTTGCGTGCATGTATGCGTGTGTGAGCCCACAGGCCACAGAGCCCATGGGCCTCAGGCTTGAAATAAGTGTCTGGACTACACAGTGTGTGATGTTTATACCTCCGGTACTTATTATTAATTGATTTCCTCTTCAATCGAACCGTTCATGCTTTCGATTCACGGTTTTAGTTTAGCGCTGATTTGGTTTAAAAGTTTTATTATTTTTATATAGACTATTTTTTTCAAGAAGAAGATACCCCATTTCCATTATAAAAAATAACGGAACATACAACGTTCAGCCAAAATATAACGCACCAGCTTAACTGTAAAACTAGAAGTCTTTTTCCCCAAGGGAATTCGAAATCCACCACGACTACTCTCACAAACAGGAAATAACAGGGAAACAACAAACTCCACTGAGATTTTAACTAACGGCACACAATCGGCATCCAGATCAACCGCCCAACCACCGATGCAACACGACCAAGCTTTCATCAACAGATCTCTTGCATCTTTTCCGGCGCCATTCAATCTTGCACGCTTTCTGAATCATCCTGACATTCATCAGCGCTTGTCAGGACGCTCCCCCCGCACATCCTAAGTGATCATCAGAGTTGTACCACCTCAGTCATTTTGTTTTTTCTCTAAACCTGCAACAAAATTTTTTAACATTGCGCAACAACTTTTCATCATATCTTTATCTTCATCAGAGTAGGCCCCGGCCCAATAATCCAAAAGAGCATAGCACACGTGTAAAATATTTAAAGGAGAGTGAATCAAAATCGATTCTAAGACAGCTTTGTTTCTACTTAACCAAGTAGCCTAGCAAACTGTTGCCAGACAAACAATGTGGAGTTTTGTACTCTCAGGCCAAATCTTATACAACCACCTAGAAAAATGCTTCAAATCACTAGGTCTAGAAGTCCCTCCACAACATGATATGATAACCCCCCACATGGCTCTGGAGTAGGGCAAGAGAAAAATAGATGATGACTTGTCTCAATGTTATCACAAAAAACAACATCTAGGACCCCCCATCCAATTTCTTCTCCTCAAGTTTTCTTTAGTTAAAATATAGTTTTGATGCACTAGCCAAATGAAAATTTTAATTTTCAGGGGTATTTTAGTTTTCCAAATAGGAAACAAATCCCTACAATTATGCCCTCTTTTCAAAGTTTTTGTAAAGAGATTTGACTGTAAAAGTTTTGTTCTTCTCTAAGACCCAAAAAGGTTTATCAGGCCTCTACCCAAATGAATCTCTAACAACTTATTTAAAATTTCACACCACATCTCCTGATCTGTTTCATTCAACCAACGTCTGAAAGGCAACCTCCAATCTATTCTATGACAATCAGCCACTGAAATGTCTTGCTTAGCACAAACTCCATAAATCAATGGAACTTTATCTTTCAAGGAACTCCTACCTAACCAGCAATCATTCTAGAAATCCACTGATTCTCCATCACCTAGCACAAAACCTCTATGTTTGATATAAGTGTCTTTACATTTCAATAAACCCTTCCAACAGGGTGAATCTGAGGCTTTCTCCCTGACTTGATTTATAGTCACACCCCTCTTGTATTTGGCTCTGACCAAATCTTGCCAGATACTCATTCCACTATCTAACCTCCACCACCATTTACACAAAAGGCTAATGTTTAGCTCTCTTAGATTCATGACCCCCAGGCCACCACTTTCCCTAGACTTAGCTATTCTGGTCCATTTGATCAGATGATATCTCTTCTTGTTACTATTACCATTCCAGAAAAAACCTCTCCTAATCTGATCAATTTGTTTAATAACTGTTTTGGGCAGAAGGAACATTGACATGCTATAGATAGGAATATTAGTCAGGCTTGAATTTATTAATACCAACCCACCACCATAAGATAGTGATCTACCTTTCCAACCATCAAGTCTTTTCGTAACTTTTTCAACCACTCCCTCCCAATGCCTAATTTTTAGATTGCCACTTCCCACTGGTACCCCCAAGTACCTCATAGGAAGAGTTCCCACATTCCAATTAAAAATCTCTACAAAATTTATTTCAGGCCCACTATCCCCATTAATCACATATAGTTCACTTTTATGGAAATTAATCATCGTCCCTGATAAATTTTCATAAAGAAACAGAATGAATTTGAAATTTAGTGCAGAAACCACATCATTTCTCAAGAAAACAATTGTATCATTTGCATATTGTAGAATAACTAATCCTTCTTCATACAAATCAGGTACGAAGCCTTTTATCATCCTATTTCTTTGAGCCACCCTCACCATTTTAGAATTGCAATTAGCTACTACATTAAAAAGCAAAGGAAATAGAGTTTATACAGACTATTCAATGTAATATTTTTAAATTTTTTATAGAGTTTTTTCGAAAATCTCAAAAATATTTTTAATATTTTTTTTGTCTTTTCATGTCTTTTTCTAAAGATACTCAACTTTTTCAACTACAACCAAAACTAAACTAAAACCTTGAATCAAAGAGGGCCACAATCATTCAATCAAAGTGTGCGTAGATGGTCTTTCTCATGTTCAACCAAGCCTTCATCTGACATTGGTTCCGAATAAAAGGAGCAATCCATCGAATGAAGACTAGAGGAATATTGATAATCTACGTGTGTCAACCTATACAGTTTAAAGCGTTGTTCTTTTTGTTTTTTTTAACTTATCTTTAATTTTACACATCCAAAATTAAATATAAGTTAGACAAGCTAAGTTATTTGCAACAGGGTGTCACCACCCCACTTCCATTCATTGAACGAAAGCAACAATTACATCTTACATTTTTGTCAGTGATCTCACCGACTTGTTTACATCTTATACTCTTTTTACAATCTCTCTCTTAAACTCTCACAACACCCTCTTTTTCTCTCCTCAATCCTCCTCCTTCTCCACTTCAATTCAGCTTCATGCGACTTGTCCTCTCGCAACTTCATCTTCCTCTGTGCACGGCGTCCTCGTTCGTGCTTGTTCTTCTCCATCTTCTCTTGCTCCAGCTTTCTGCACATGGCGTCCTCGCCGGCAGTCTTCTTGTCCTTTTACTTCTGCACACGGGCTTCCCCTCGCCGGTCTTCTTGGTCTCTTCCTTGTCCGCATGGTATCCTCTGTGCACGTCGTCTTCTTCTGCATGGCAGCATCGCCGGTCTTCTTGCATGCTAACAATTTTTCCTTTTTTACAGTGGGCGGGTCGGCCTCGAACCTGGGTGGGGGGCTGCGCATCCCTGGCCCAGTTCCCTAAGTTAGACAAGCTAAGTTACCTAAAGCAGAGAACGAGGTCTACTGTCTCCCAAAAAAAAACAGAGAGAGAACAAGGTCTAAATAGGGGTCAATTTATAGTTGTGCGAGTAAATCCACTAGAAATACTCCTTTATGTATTAAAAAATTGCCTATTAACAAACGGCAAAAAATAAATTAAATGGATCTAGAAAATAAAACTAAAGAAGCCGAGAAAATGTTCAAGAACTCGATGGATCCTACACTCAACGAACGTTGACGAAGGAAAAAAAACCTAGCAGGCAACCATTGGAGCTTTGACCAAAGGCAGTCGACGTTAATCGAATAAATGCCACCGTGAAAGTTGATATTTGAAAAGGCAACATATTCGATATTATTCCCACCTTTCCATTTTATAAGACGTATTTTGACTAAAGTGATTTTCTCTTTTTGATAAAACTTGGGACATTCTAATATTATTAGGATGTCACAAAATCGAATAAATGGCATCATGAAAGTTGATATTTGAAAAGGCAACATATTCAATATTACTCCCACCTTTCCATTTTATAAGACGTATTTTGACTTTAAAAAGGTCAAACATTATCGATTTTGATCAACAATTAGTTAAATTACATGCATCTTTAGTGGGTGAAATTAAGTTATACCAACATGTCTTTCAAATTGCTTTGAATATAATGTAATATTATAGAAATAAACAATATATAATAAGAGAAACTAGTGGTCAAAGTCTGTCCCCGAAGACTTTTTTCAAGCCAAAATACGCCTTATAGAACGGAAAGGAGAGAGTAATGTCCGTTAGATGCAAACATGCTAATATCAAACTTGGACCGTACCTCTCCATAGCTGAGTCGCTCCTCATGTATATGATGGCTTAGGTCTGATGTTAGTATGTTAACACCCAATGGACATTGGTATTTAATATGTTGTCTTTAGAAAATATCATATTATGTGTCAATCATAGGGATGGTAGTTTCACACATTTACTCGGTTATCTGTGGGGAAAAAACCCGAATAGAATGACCTTGATGCTCATTTTCTACCCATGAGTACATAAATGGTTGAATTTCTTTACTCGGCAGGTTCACGGGCATAGGTATGGATATGCCTCACACGTACCCATTTTACCCGTTTATTACACAACCTAGGACTCTCAGGCTCTCAGCCCCCACTCGGCCATTCCCTGAGCGGCAACCCTATCGCCGGCCTAGCCCAGTTACCCCCACACTCCCTGCTGATCTGCTTCATGGCACCACACCACTGACATTGTTAGGCCTTGCCACCATCTCCATGCCAGGCTGCGTCATCATCTCCACACGGGGCCATCGCGGTTGCCGTCTCCACGTCGAGTCATCTCCGTTGTCCGGCTCCATGGCCATGTCACGCCGATGTCTTGCCACGCCGCCGCCCGGCTCCTTCCTTCTCGACCTAACTTCTTAGAATGCCCACGGGAATAACCACGGGTGACGGGTTTGGGTACGACTACCCACCTACAATGGTTTGCGGGTATCTTCACGGTTGAGTTTTTGCTTGCGGATATGGGTATGGATAGCCAAAATCCGAAGCCCTCATACTTGACTGCCATGCCTAGTCAATAACATGTAGATTCAAATCCAACATATCATAGACATATGGCTGGCAAGTTTCCTCATCTATCATTGATTCTTCCGGATTTCCTTATTTGCCACTGAAACTTTTACTTTGAACCTTTACTTGTCATTTCCGTCAGTTAACCGTTAGTTGATAGTTAAATTCAGAGGAAAAAGACCCATTATGAGCATCGTCGCATCCATCCAACCCGGTGAGAATGCCAGAGAAGAAGCCTGCTACGGCTGGAAAATAAGCTCGCGGTTCGAAGCTCGGTTTGTGCTCGGATGAGCTGGGCTTGGTTCGGATGGTTTGGAGGTGCGAACGAGCTTGAGGCAAGCTTGTTTTGCTAGCTTGGGTAAATGCCGAGCCAACTCGGCTCAACCATTGAGCGGCTCGGGTCGGTCAAGCTCGATTAGGTGTGAGACGAGCTCAGCCTGGCTCGGTATTCCTGGCGAGCTACAACTTTGGCTCAGCTCAGCTCGTCGGTGGCTCGTCAGCCTCTCTTTTCTTATTCCTCTTCCTTTCTCCCCCTCTCTCATCTCTCCTCTCCTCAGCTGACGCTACCCCACCGGAGGGCCCGCCATCCGAGCCTCAATGAAGAAGATGAAGGCATTTTTTTCATTTCATTATCGAAAACAAGGAAAATCGATGGTAAAGTGGGCGAAAATGGGGAAAAGGCTCACAAATACCCAAAATATCATGTATCGATGAAATTCACATGTCCAATGTCATTTTTTTAAAAGGTCACCGAACTTGATGCCAATTTACCCTGGACACACAAGTTGAGTGTCACTCATTCGATTCCCCACAAGTGTGGTAGTTCTTCTCTGTTGGCTCATTGACTCACTGTTTCTCATTCTTTTATCTTTTAGGGCAAAAACATGCTAGGGACCTAGCTACTCCCATATTGTAGGCCCATTTAGAGCCAAACGTGACAAGATTTTTGTGATGGATTTATTAAATACATGCCACTCGCCACTCGCTGATATGCCATTATCAAGACTGAGGCCTTGTACATTTTAGCTTAGTGTAGCGTAGCGCAGCGTTTCAGTAAAATTTAACTTTTTTTATATAGCCTATTTGGTGCAATAATTTGTAATGATTTTTCTTGGGTCTTTAGTAGTCCTCTTGAAGATCCTAAAACTATTTTTAAATTATTTTTTTACAATATTTAAATCTCTCTTTAAAGGCTTTTAAATGTTGCTGAAACGCTACGCTACGCTACGGAAAGTTGAAATGTTAAGGGCCTGAAACCAATCCAGTGCTATCATTAGTGACCCCATGATGCTATTGGTGCACCCTAAACCCGAACTTTACCGGTGGTATCTGAAGAAGGGAAGGCGGCGATTGCCGAGGAAGTAGACGGTAGCAGCCATGTATGAAAAATCGATTGATTTTGAATTGCGTTTTCAGCCGAACATGGGCTCTTCGCGTGTTCATGGGCTTCAGCATGTAACAGCGGTAGAAATCTTTTTTTTTTGGGTGGGATTGGCTGTGCAGCACTACAGTTTTTTCCCCTATTCTAGATACCACCCTAAATTTTATATGTATAGTTATGTAGCACTTGGCATGTAAAATACTCCCTCCGTTCTTTTTTGTTTGACGCTTTTGACTTTTGAACACGTCTTTGACCATTCGTCTTATTCAAAAAAATTATATAAACATCATTTATTTTGTTGTGATTTGTTTTATCATTAATGGCACTTTAAGAATGATTTAAATTATTTTATATTTGCACTAAAATTTTGAATAAGACGAATGGTCAAAGTCGTGTTCAAAAGTCAAAGGCGTCAAATAAAAAAAAACGGAGGTAGTATAAGTTTTTCTATGGAGGGGAGAGAGAAATGGCGGTGGAAAGACAATTTGCCCTCAGTTTAATATTTACGATGTGATATGGCAGGAATCATTTAGCACATCCATTATGGAGAAAGTGTCCATTTTCATCATTTTTATATGTGATGTCTCACAGCAAAGTATCCACTTTCATCATACTAGTACTATACACTAAAGTAGATTTGTTCAAAGTCTAGGTCAGTGTTTTTTTGTCCAGGCCTGAGTCCAGCCCAGCCCGAATATTTTTTTTTTCAAAAACTTGGCCCAAGAGTAATCAAAAAGCTCGAAGCCTGATTTTACACTGTAGTAAATTTTTTTCCCTAAAACCTGAGTCTGGCCTGGATTTTCTGCCGAGCTCAAAAATAAAGCCTGAGACCGCCCGACAGGCCAGAAAAGCCCAGGCCGATCTAGATTTTTGGGCTGGGTTAATGTCAGGCTACCCGTTATCAGATGTACACTGAAGTATGGGCAAAATTTTCTTTTCTCTCTCTTCTATACGGAAAAACCATATTTTACCATCCAAATTGTTACACAACTATATACGTCAAATAGATTTGAAGAGCTACTATCTAACAAAGGCAAACATTTATAGCGCTAAATTGCAAAATCATCGCAGCCATTTTTCTTTTTTTTTTTTTGCCCCTGGCTCAAGCTCCCTTCCCCCGAGGCTCCCAACAAAGCGGTGCAATGATTCACCACATACATTGTAATAAGCGCGTGAGCGTAAATACAGCCACATGATGACACCATGATTGAGTCCTTTCTAGCGCCTTTGTGCGTTGTAGCATGTGTCATGTACTCTTTGTCTTTGTTTGGGTGTTGCTGTGCACTCCGCACGTTTCCTACGGATCGGCCCAATCGAAAACATGAAGATGCTAAACGGGGCAGCACATGCTTGTGCTAAGCTTGCTTCCACTCCGCGCACCTTAATTTTCTTGTGTCTATTTTCTCGTGGTAAAGGAAATTTTTTTGATCTATTTTTATCGCCTTATTTGACTTACTTGTCTATTTGCATATCTTTGTTTGCTTTAAAAATAATTTGATTTTTCTGAATCCATCTCTTTTATATTGAAGACTTCTCTAGGAGATCTAAAATACAAGTCAAACGAAGCGCATCCGGTTCTTGATTTTATCTCAAAAAACTCTTAGAGTTAAAAATAAGTTAGATAAAAAAATAAATCAAATAAGATAAGCTGACTAGAAGCCTCGAAGAAAATAAGGAAAACACGAGAGAAGTTCACAACAAAATTAATGTTCCCAAATGCAATTTTGATCGTTGTTACTATTGCAATATATTTGTAAAAATCAACTAAAATTATGATATTAAAAAAAGATTTTCATGATAAATCTATATGTAAATTTTTTGTGTAATTAATATACTCCCTCTAGTCACAAATATATTTTGTTGAAGTACGTGCAAGTTAGTTTTACAACTTTGGCTATGATTTTTTTAAAAATTTGTAGATTGAGTACATAATATTACATGGCCATTGATTTTCCTGAATAGTGCTTTTATGATATAATTATTTAATATGCTTTATAAATGGATTGCGATAGTTATTGATGGTCAAATACGTATGTTGAAGACCATGCCAATAATGATTGTTATTATATATACATGGGAGCTCAGTGCATACTCCGTTATTAATATTCTATGAGAAAAGTTTGAACACTTTGCCTTAAAGAGAGTATTCCCTCTGTTTTGCTATATTTATTCACGCTCACCATTACACATAGATCAAGAAAACACAAACTGAAATGAAAAAATCATGGAGATAACCATGCTATTTGTCTACTTCTAATTATTTGATTGATTGCATGCATTTAAACTTCCTTGCAAATAATAATTTGACCAATTTTAATGCAGCCACAGCATTAAATTGGATCTAAAGCATTTTTTTGTTACTATAATGAATAAATATTTTGAAACAAATACTCTCATACCTTTGGATAAATATAGCGAACCAGATAAAGCAGTCATTAGCATTTATCAATGTCACATGGACGCACACCCGCATGGAAAATTATGTCCATTTTATTCAAACTATTTATATTTTTTTACTGTCAGCCGTATTTCTTTTTTTATATTTTATTTTGTGGTTTTAGGAACTTAACATAGCGGGATAGTAATATCGATAGAGAATTGAGATGCCCTAGTGGTTGAGCGCTACAATCTACGGATGGCAATCGGACGGGTATCTCGGGGTATACCTCCATAACCAAACTAGAAATCTGAAAATTTAACCTATACCTAAAATCGAATACAGCCATGAGTATAAACTCGCGCCCATACCCGAACCTGACAGGTACCCGTACCCGAAAATATACAAGTGAGAGGGAGGAAAGAGAGGGTGGCGCGGTAGGGGCGGTGGAGCCACGGCGGCGGTCGACGTGGAGAGGCTGGCGGAGGGGAGAGAAGAAGGGGAGGAGAAGAGAGAAGCTCACCCATGGCGGCGTCAGCGTGCTGTGGAGGCAGAGTGGGTTGAGGGCAAGGCGGCTCCGACGCTGAAGCCTGGGGGTGGCTCGACGGCAGCCTCGCCTGATGCTGCGGCGGCAGGGGCTGGTTTGGTGGCGGCGGAGGCAGGGGGCTAGCTCGGCGGCAGCCCGAGGGAGGGAGAGGCGGAGAGCCAAGGGAGGGGGAGACCGAGGGAGTGGCGGCGGGATTGGGGATTAGAGGGAGTGGCTGCAAGATTGGGGACTAGGGTTTTGCCTTTGGTGTGTCTATTAGAATTCGGGTATCCATCAACCACCCAAGGGTACAAAATAGAACCCGAACCCGACTTATTCAGGTACCCGAACCCGAAAAACCCATGGGTATAAGTTGCGACCCATACTCGTATCCATCGGGTCGGATACCCATGGGTTTTTCTACCATCCCTACTGCTATTGATAGTGGATCCCAGACTCCTATTTGAATTAGGTCCTGTTATTTTGGGTTGCAACTTCTCTAAAAATTGTTTATGGCTTTTGACCCTAAGAAGTTAGGTTTTACAACACACAAAAGTTAAAGAAGTTATCCAAGACTTGCTTCTCAGATCACAGTATAATTTGAGCTTTTAGTGGCTTTTGACTTTTTAGAAGGGGTTGTTAAAACTAGTTGTTTGTTTGAACTTCTGACTTCCGGACAGTTTCAATGCAAGATTTTATAACATCATTTTTATAGGTGCTATGTCACCTATAAACCATATAAGAAATGACGGCTTTATTGCATTTTATCTTAACATTGTTTCCATCATTAATATTTTCTCTTTTCTTTAAAGCCAACTTCTCTCTGCGCATTAGTTTTAAAGATTTGGAACGAGCATAGAAATGGTTACTTAAAGAAGAAACGATCTCCTCCTCTCTTTACATAAATTTTATACTCCCTCCATACTGAAATACAAGTCGTTTTAGGGTGAAGGGGAGATACCAAGACACGGTTAATGGGGGTTTCTCTTTCCATGTTTGCCGTTATTAATTACAGACATCAATTGCTAGCACTAAAGATGTTTGGCTTGGTGGTAGGTTCCTTTTGCTCTGTCCTTGAGGTCCACTGTTCGAAGCCTTCGAAGCCAGCGCTCAACAGCTTTCTCTCCAGCTCTATAGCTTTCTTTTTTTAGTGCCTGAAACAACTGCTTTGTTTAGCCAGTTTATATTTTCACGCACGCGCGCAGCAGCTTCTTTGTGCACGCGCAGTTCGCGCCAAAATAATTTACTCTACCGCCAAAACAATTGCTACATACGCGGAGGTTAAATAGAGTACAGGATGATAAGCTCATCAAAGCCATCAGGCAAACATCTCGTCTTGAATGCTTCCAGTTCTCTTGGTCTTCAACTGGCGGCGAGAATGGAGACGGTGCCGGCGAGAACGGAGATGGCAGCGGCACTGGCGGCAGCGAGGACGGAGACGTCGGCGGCGAAAATGGAGACGGCGGCGGCGATGGCGGCGGCGGCGCCGAGGACGGAGACGGCGACGGCGGCGGCGAGGACGGCAACTGCATCGGCGCCAACTCCATCTGTGCTAGCTATGATTCGTGCGTACTCCAGAATGAGTTAGAAGCAACGTATTTATACTCCAGAATGAGAAACAACTCGCGTATCAAAGGCTCTCGTTTGATTTTTGGGAAGGACGGTGGATTAATGGCCGCAGGTTTCCAAAGCTAATTGAAAATGTAAACATCTTTAAATGAAGGGTAAATCTGGCCAACAAAAATCAAACGTCCACCTTTTCCAATCCTTTTTCAATTCTCTAAAACGACATGTATTACAGTATGGAGGGAGTAACATTTTATCTTTCTATTCTACCTGTCATAGTAAGAAATAAGTAGAGAAACTGCATTGCAAGTGTCCCTCCCTGAGGGCTATAAGGTGGCAAGAAGCTAAGAACGGGAGGGGCTCCATTTTGCCGTTGGGCTACCGGGTCGGCCGATTTCCACCCAAGGACGGCCAGCGTCAGGCTTTGGAATTGTGAAGTGAAAGAAATCATTTTATCTACTAATAGTGGCCAAATTGACGTATTACCAAACCACGCCCCCCATTAACACAGCTGTAGATACGGGTCCTTCAAGAATACGCTCCCCACGCCCAGCGTCGGGGACTGGGTAGTGGGTTGTGCCATTGATGCCACAATTATCGGGCCTAAAAAGGCAGCCTCGGACTCCACGCGCGCATCGCATCGCATCGCATCGGAATCCCATCCCGCCCGCACCGAGCAAAAAGACCACGCCGGCTGCGCTTCAAGCTGCTGCACACTTCTCCTTGTCTCCGCCTCATTAACTCGCCATTACTGCTCAAGAGTTACTCGGGCACGGGATTAGCCAGCCGGGTGTTTAAAGCAGGGTTCAAAGAAACACGGATGACTTTGGGCCTTGAAGCATGACCAATGACGTTGAATTTAAGATAAAATTAACATTATATTTAACATTATTTTGAACTAATAAATGTTGCTAATAAATACGTTAAGTTCGTTACAAATTGAACATCATTTCTCATTCTCTTAATCGAGACCGACCAAACAAAAGAAAGTAAACTCTGTACTCCCTCCACCAGTTTCGTAATTTCTCTCCTTTACAAGGTTTCGTAATTTCTCTCTTTTACAAGGCTGACGTCAAACTTTTATGAGTTTGCCTCTCAACAACTTCTAAAATATTTAGATTAGAACTATGATGATCAAATATATAGATTAATTTTAAAGAGCACTCTAATAAAACTGTATATTTGTTTATTTTGCTATAAACACTCTAATAAAAAACAATGGTCAAAGTTGTGTTTCGAAGACCATGTCGCTATCCAAAATGATATGAATTATGGAATTAGAAGAAGTTTGTGTTAATGTAACATTTGTACGTAACGATGTAGCCTTGTTAGAGTTGGTGTAGAATGAAATGTACAAATATATTACAATAAGTCTCTAGCCATGGAGAACTATGTAACAGAGTACCCTTGAAGGACTGTTTTTTCGACGGCGCCCATCCACTTTTATAATATAAAAAGAACAGCTGTTACGGATGGAAAGCAGGCAATTTACAGTGATAAAACAATCTTCACTTTTTATGCGATCGGAAGACGAATGGGATAAGAAAATTGAGATCAGCAATTGGGAATTCATTCATTTGAATGAAGGATAGGTAATAGATAACAAGAATATGTCTTTTAAATTGACCAGATTATGAGCAAGAACTCAAGTTATAACGATCAAATTTCGTCACCTTTTCACGGTTTTCCAGCGACTTTCTCAACCCCTGCAGCCTGCAGGCTGCTGGTGCTCGGCTCACTAAACTCCGCCGGAAAGGTAGCAGGAGCGTAGTGACAACTGCTTTGTTAGTTCGCTACAGGCTTTTTATCTAACTTTGGCTGCCCCTTGTGTCGTCCATTGGGCTTTGGGCTTTTTCGCTTTTTAGCCTGTGGATGAACCAGCGCGGGACGCACCCCACCACCATCGCCATGTGCCCGCACCCGTGCCCCTCCTTGAATCTTGATAGCCCCACTCCCCCATCCGTCTCCTCAGGTCTCCCACTTCGCTTCCACAGCGCGCGGTTTGCTTGCTTGCCAGTTGCCACCACGTCGGAGCGCCGCCGCCGTGCCGGAGGAGGGGAAGAGGATGGGAGCCGCCGCCGCATTGCGTTGCTGCTCCTTCTCCTTCCTCCTCGCGTTGCTGCTCTGCTTCCGGTTCTTGCAGACGTCGCAGGCGTTCAAGGTACGCACGAGAGCACGAACCGTCGCACGATGTTAGTTGGTCGGCTCAGTGGGTTAATCGGTCATTGTGGTGTCCGTGGCTCCGTGCTCAGCTGCATTATGGTGGTGGTGGCGGCGCCTTCCGCGACGAGAAGGTCCCGCTCACCGTCATCGTGCCGGACCCCTCGCCGTCGCCGGAGCTGTCGCCCCTCGCGGCGCCCCCGCCGGTGACCGGCGCCGACGGCGACATGCGGCCGAGGCTGCCACCGGAGGGCTGGCGGCGGGGCCGGGGCGAGGAGAGGCGCGGCGGCGCGCACGCTCCGGCCGCGGCGGCGACGTCGCGAGCGCCGACGGCGCGCGCCCCCGCGCTGGCCGTCGCGCCGGCGCCTGACTCCGGGAGCGGCGGCACGGCGTTCATCACGAGCAGCCCGGCCGTGCCTGTCCCGCGCGGCGTCACGGACACGGCCACCATCCTGCCCATGCCCGCGCCCGGCGACAAGCGGCAGGTCACCCCATGCCATGCACCTCCTCTTCTTCTACCTCCCTTAAATTTCCTTTGCCGCAGCCGTATTTAACTTCTTTCGTAATCCCATCTCAGACATTTGTTTTCTTCCAACTTCCTCCTCTTCCTCTAGCTAATTTTCGCGATGAATTTTTGGCATGCAGGACGTGGGGGCTGCGCCTACTTCGGTTCGAGCCGGCGGAATGGTTGCCGTGTTGATGATCATGATGGCGTCTTTTGGGGCTTTATGCTAGCTGATCTTCGATCTGCATTCTGCAGTACTAGTAGCACCGGCAGTCTAGCACTCTAAAAGTTTCTTTCTTTCTTTCTTTCTTCTTCTTTCTCGGTTCTCGCTGTGTTCTTCTTTCCGTGTCAATCCCTGCCCTAATCCTCTCTGTAAACAAAGCGAGCTCGACTTTCTTTTACTTATGGCTGCGTACGTACGTCGCTTCTACTAAGTTGCAACGCTAGACAGAGGGTAAAGTTGTTGCTTTAGGCTATGGGTGCCATACCATGCGCAGGATAAAGCGTCGAATGATAAGATACTCGTATATACTGAAAGTCTGAGACCTATGGTGCACAAAGCAAAAGGTACTCCAGCTAGCTAACTTGCCATTCGATCGCCAATTAGCCATGCCGAGAGCAGCAGCCCATTGCATCGCATCGCGCTCCCACATGCTTGCAAAATGTAGCGGTAAGCTGGCTCCAATTTGCAATATTTACGGTATCCTCTTAAATATTATCTCAATTCTCTAAAATTACTTCACACTTTACGCTACACATGAGGATATAAATGGATCACTTACAGTTAGACACTAATAATATTGTATCCCAATTTATTTTTTCTCGGGTGTAGATAGTACTAAATACGGATACAAACACAGATAGTAAACGAATACATATAGGACAAATCTCGTATATTGATCTAATTGCATAAATTTTCAGATAATATGTGAAAACTTACACTAGAAAAGAAGCATCGAACATCCAGACTACACATGTGATATGTGAAAACATATTGTTAAGATCCAGAATCTCTCTCCCCCTCCCTCCCCTCTCAGCAATTTGGCCGTGAATGAGGAGGAGGCAGCGGTGGCGACCATGGTGGCCGACCCAGCTCCATGTCGGCGGCAAACACCACTTTCCTCCTCCTCACCCTCTCTCCCTTCCTCCCTTTGTCCCCCACCAGCCACGCCAGCGCCATCCTCCTCCCCTAGCATGGGCCTCCTCCACCATCAACAACAGTCCCCAACTCCGACGGCACGCCACCCTCTTCAGGAGGGGTGACGACGGAGGAAAGGAGAAGAGGAGGGAGACATTGATGGAGGAGGAGGGAGGGGTGAGTTCGGCAATGTCGGTGCGACGGGGAGATTAAACGGGGGGAGGGGTGGGGAAGGGCAGGCCAACGTCGATGGGAAGATAGGAGGGTGGGTGACAACATCAATAAGGAAGGAGAGTCGGCACCGACGCTCGACGGAGAGCATAGGGGATGAGGACGGTGCTAGCGTTGGTGTGGAGGAGGAACTCATCGCCATCTCCTCGCTACTGGAGTGAGTGTTGCCTCGTGCCGCCCCATTTTCCCATCCCCCGCACCGCTTTTGGTGAAATTGGAGGAGGGAGGCAGCCGCCAAAAGAAGGTGGCAGGGCATCGATGCGTGTGCGTGGTGTGTGAGAGAGAAATTTAGAGAGGAGAGAGATAAAGAGAGGACACGAAAAGAATCCTACGAGATGGTTGTGTGTAAAACATGCCACCAAAAAATACCACATTTGCGTCGACGTACATAAGCAAAAACCGCTCGAGAGATCGATCAAATGCAGTATTTCAGCTTAGCAATTAACCTGATCTAACAGTTGAGAGACCATCGTGATACTTTTTTCTACGATTTGCTTCGTGCTCCGCACTGTTCAATCCGAACGGATGCTTCTACGCGAACGGCTGAAATCCTCTGACGTAACGGCACTGCAATTGCGGCCACTGACATGTGGGTCCGCAGAGGATCAGTGGGGCCGCGCGAAGGGATGGAACGCGCGCGTGTGCGTTCCCGAATGGAATGAGCCCTATTCTCAAAAAAAAAAAGAAAAAGAATGGAATGAGCCCTGGCCCCTCTTCGTTAAGTGCGCTCGCGTACTGCACGTGAATTCACTTGCGCCGCCAAATAAATTCGCCACCCCCCACACGTGACAGCTTTCACCGCAATCGTGCGGTTCACTTGCTCACCACTCGCCACTCGGTTTGTAAGCTGCACGGTTCGCTCCAATGGAACTATATTCCGGTCACTCCTATTCATGCCCATCTTGCACGGCTGTTCACTTGTTCAGGGCAGAGCCGGTCCTAAAATTTTGAGACCAAATGCGGAAATATAATAATATTTGTTGGTAGAAATTTTAAAACCCCGACGCAAAAGTATAACAAAGTTTTAAATAGGACCTGTCACGAGTTAGGAATAAAAATGGTTAAAAAATGAAGACTCAATGCAAAAGTATAACAAGGTTTTAAAACAGGGACCTATTGAGTAAGGAAAAAAATGTGAAAAAAATAATGCTTGTTATGCAACATTCTATTCCACTACGCTACTCGCACTATGTAATTTATTACTGATACGTGACAAGATGTTGTATATAGTTTGTTGAATTATTTGGAATTAAGAACCCTATTTAATTTGTGACCCTATAGGTAGCCCGACCAAATTTTGATCATAACCAAACCCAGGGCACAACCAAATTATTATCAAGATTGTGATATTTGGATTGAAATTAAAATTTTGTAGGACATTAATGGTTATTGTTTGGTTTGGAGCCAATTCAGCTATGAAAAATTTGGCAGGGTTATTGTTCTCTCCTTATCCATAGAGAATAAGCCTATGTATAGACATAAAAAAATCATCTCACTAGTTTGCTATAGTGTTGTATATAGATTCGATATTTTTTCTTTAGTAAATATGTTTGTTTAGTAAAATGGAATTATTTGATACATATTAATTTATTTTCATATGGTTTGGGTAGATAGCAATTTTTGTTGGTACGGTCTTGATGAATACTAAATGAATACATGTAGATGTGAATTACAAATATAGGATATATGGCATATGATACTTCCTCTAGTTTCTATAATACGACGTTTTGAATATGAGCACAAATATTGAAATACATCTTTGAATAGTAACTACCATTGCAATTTATTTATCAAATTTGTAAAAGTGTATCATTGAAGTGTTTTTCGAGAGGAATATATGGTCTTTATGTGCTCGCTCTAAATAATTCAAAATATTTTGACATATAAAATTTTAAAATTTTTGTTTAGAATAAATTTAAAATTTCAAGTTTTTTGGAACCGGAGGGATAACTCAGAACTCGTTACCATAAGTATATATTTTACACAAGCCAAACAAAGCATGCCAAACCGGCCGCTGCCCTATACATGGAGATTGGGGGTAGAGCATGGAGATTGGGGATAGAGTGAGTCAGTGAGGCTCTCTTTTGTTGGCAGTTTGGTTTGGTTGAGATAAAAGTTGAGGTTTTTAAAAAAAGTATATAAAAAGTATCAAAACATGTTATATTGAATGGTCTGTAAAAGTATAAATTATGGTTCAATCAAACAAACCAAACCATGAATCAAAGAAGAGGTGAATCAACAAACTAAATCGCGAACGAAGGAGGATCTGAATCAGCAAACTGGTGGGCAGGCAGCGCCAAGCAACCAGCGAGGCAGCAAGGAGCCATTCCAAAATGCCATCGCCACAAGCACCTACTATCCAGCCCAACAGCAACAGCCAGCGTCAAGCCCAAAGCAACTCAACGGCAGCCCAGCACCCAGAGGCCAGAGTTGAATGATATTTTATTGAGAAAATTGCACCGTAGCCCTTTAAACTCGTAGAGTTTCTTATTTAACCACCTGAATACAACCCTTTAAACTTGTAGTGCTTCTTATTTAACCACCTGAATTTGTATTTACTTTATCGGCCCCTAAACTTGTCTCCGTTTGCACGTTTAGCTTAAAAGAGTTAGGGCAACCGTCAAACACTGACGTGACGGTCTAGGTAACCGTTAAATGCAGAGGTGAAAGCCACGTTGCAGTTAAATACTGACGTGGCTAGCCACATGTGTAATAGAATAAAAATGAGTCAAATTTACTACAATTTTTTTAAAAAAAATTGAAAATTTTGAAAAAAAGAATACAACATTGATTTTTTTGAGTTCCAACTTCAAATTTTTCAAATACATAAATATGAAATTTTCAAACTTCAAAATTCTAAAATCATATAAATTCATTTGTAAATTCTAAATTCGAATTTTGGAATTTCAAAATGCAAGTTTTGGAGTTTGATTTTTGAAATTCTGAAATTTTGTAAATTCATTTACAAGTTTTGAGTTTACAATTTCATAACTCAAATTTTTGAATTTGAATTGTCACATGTTATGAAATTTCAAAAGTTTATATTTGAATTTTTAAAATATTTTGAATTTTGAGAACTAGAATAGCATAACAGGAGTTCCAAAATTCTAAAAAATTTAATTTGTTTTTTATTTTTTTTTAAAAAAATAATAGTGGATTTCACATCATCCTTAATTTTTGTTCATATCTGGCTAGCCATGTCAGCATTTAACTGCAACGTGGCTTTCATCTCAACCTCTAAAGACCACCAAGACAGTCACGTCAATGTTTGGTGGCTGCCCTAACAGTTTTGGGGTAACCGTGCAAATGGAGACAAGTTCAGGGGGTCGAGAAAGTAAAATGCAAGTTGAGGGGCTAAGTGAGAAACGTTGCAAGTTCTGGGGGCTAAGGTACAATTTTAAAAAAAGATAGTGCTACAACCATTTAAATAAATTGTTGCGGTAAGATAACATAATATGTTGTAATATATAAATCAAAATATTGCAAATTTGAAATCAAAAGTTGCACCAAATGACAAAAAAAAAGTTGCAATAACCAACTGCTGCACAAAATCAAAACGCAGGCACATTGAAGAAGTACCGAAACATTTGAGTGAAAAATTGAGACATTTTGAATTAGAGCACCGTAATATTTAAAAATAGTTGCTGCCACGTTTAAATTAGAGCAATGAAACATTTGAGGAGCACCACAACATTAAAAAGTAGCTGATGCAATAATTAAATTATCGACTGAAAACAATGAAACATTTTGAATTAGATCAAAATATTGAAAAGTAGTTGTTGTGACGATTAAATTAGAGCACTAAAACATTTGAGTGAAAGCACTGAAAATTTGAATTAGAGAACTAAAACATAAAAAATAGTTGATGCATATTTGAATTAAAGAACTACAACATCGAATTAGAGCACTAAAACATCGAAAAATACCTGCCACAATATTTGAATTAGAGCGCTATAACATTTAAATGAATTCACTGCATCAATTGATAGAAACGTCGCAACATCTTCTTTGAAAAAGGAATAATGTTTTAGGCCGACTTTACATGCGTTTGGTTCGGCTTTAGACCTAGGTGGCAGCGTTTGTGATGCATTGTGGCCCTTGCGCTTTGCATTGGACGGGTGCTTGTATTTTACTCCTCTTTGAACGAATGACGGTGCTTCTGTCCTTAGTTAAAAACCTACTGTTCCTTAAAAGACGGTTTTGCTAAACAACAGTCACCTTTTCTGAGTTTTGACAGGCAACTATTTTTTTATAGTTAGTCTATATTGTTTTCCACTTATTTTACTATTTCTCTAGCCCCCCCCCCCCCACCCCACTATTTTTCTACTTAGTTTTGTAGTAAAAATTTAGTAATTTTGTGTTGAAAAAACTTATATATGCATTGTTAGCTTTTTAATCGTCACACATAACATCGGAGGAATGGTATTTGGTAACGTAGTTTCGCACCATTGA
This sequence comes from Raddia distichophylla, assembly GCA_005191435.1. Taxonomy (NCBI): domain Eukaryota; kingdom Viridiplantae; phylum Streptophyta; class Magnoliopsida; order Poales; family Poaceae; genus Raddia; species Raddia distichophylla. Next base: position 182,613 of record SPJY01034155.1, on the reverse strand, counting down.
CTACGTTTGTGGGGCTCTGACTATGGACCCTCCCTCCAATCAGCACAAGCACACCGGACCACCCGGATCACGCCCACAAGCCAACCGCTGACTCTTGCGTGCCCTACGATATAGTTAGATCGTTATAACCTGTTACACCATAGGTGTCTCTCTATTTATAGTGAAGATCAGGATATGAGTTCAACCCGGACACGATCCTCCGATGCTTGTTACAAATCAGAGTCCACGTATTCGACGCAAACTCTAACACGTAGGCTTAACCTTTCGATTTTTTTTATTAATGTCTGTTTTGAGATTAAAACTGATTTGTAAGTTTTTTTATATTAACTATGTTCTGATATTTTGTTGAAGTTCTGTATTTTCTTGCATGTGTGTTTTATTCTATAAGATTATTAGTTAAGCATAGGAGTGACAGAAACAACCGCGTGATACCAAGTCGGTCAAAAAAAAATAAACAGCAGTGTGCAGCGGTCTTCAGACTGCAAATACTACGGATTGCCAATAAAGTCAAGGGATCAAACGTTCCACCGTCTAGCGCCACACACACACAAAAAAAACAAAAAAAGAAAGAAAAAAACATCAGACTGGTGCCTCTGCAATACAGCACGCAAAACATGATCGGGATCATCAATCTCACAGCGCTGAGGATTCAGCCACCATGAGATACACAGCGCACAAACACTCCCAAATCTCTTCGTCTTTCAGGTTGAGGCATCGGCGACCTTGCTTTCTTCAGCAGTCGTAGCAGCAGCTTGAAGTGAACCAGGATCCACACCCTTCTCTTCTTCTTCTTCCAGCGCCTGTGCATCAGCGCCGACGCCGCCGCCGCCGCCAGCAGCAGCAGCAGCAGCAGGTTCATGGGCGGTCTCCGGCTTCCGTTTCTCATCCGTGTCTCGCTCCTCCGCGACAGAGTGCTCCTCAGCTGCGCTAGTTTGATGATCCGTAGCTGCGCTTGCTGTTTCGGCCTCCTCCTCTGTGTCTGGAGCCTCCCTGTCACTCGTTTGATCCTGTGGAAATGGAAGAGCGGACAGAGCTTATTGATTCATCTAATTGCAGGCTTTCTTCCTACACACCAAAAGCTGGCTTATTCTACCCTAAACAGGCTGCACGTATGTAATCTCTGCACAAGCTTATTGTTACCTTGTTGGAGTAGCTAGCTCTGAAGAAGGTTAAGGTTAGCTATCGTCAAGCTGCTCAATTGATTACCTCTTTGAGCAAGTCGCTGAGGGACCTCCGGCGGCTCACGTCGGCCGGGTCGGCGGCCTCAACTCCGGCGGCCTTCTTTTCCCCACCGGCGGTGTCGTCCACGACCAGCGGCGCCTCGCCCTTGACCTTGAGGTCGCCGGGTCTCGTCGCGCACGCTCCCATCGCCGCCGCTGCCGCCGCCAGTCGACCACCGCGAAGCAAGCAAATGCAAGATTTTTAACTAGGGGAGACAGAGTACGTGGGAGGCGATGCGCGCGCCGCGCGCGTCTTATGTAGCGTCGGACGTGCCTCAGTGGGTGCGATCATCGAGGCCGAGAGGGGGCTGGGGATGCAAAGCAGCAACAAGAGGCCGGCCCCTCCGACAAAACGTCCTGGGGCACAGCGACCCGGCAGCGTCTCAATAACAAATCATCGCTCGCCTCATTCGTGCATGCATGCTGCACATATCATACACATCTACAACGTATGTGTATGTATTTTTGTAGGTTGTTTAAAGTATATAGTGGGTATATTTTAGATATGATCGAACACTACAAAAGGTATCAGTGTTTCCATTGTGGTTACGGATAGGTAAGAAAGGTATTTGCTATTAGCCGCGTCAGGGGCGGACGCAGGCAAAAATGATAGCAGGGGGCTGAAGTTTAGTTTAATACCCAAGTTTAAAGTTTAGCACCTTCTTCCCTTCTATTTTATACTAAAAATTATAGGTGGGTCTAAGGTGGGGTTCCACTGTCATAGACAGTATAGGTGGGGCTCGAGCCCCACCTGACCCGGTGCTGGGTCCGCCTCTGAGCCGCGTCATCCTTGATCATCAATTTTAGGTTAGCTAGAACATCTCCAATGATAGCGTTAAATTAGAAATCCTATCTATTATTATTCATACCTATTTTTACTATTCATTTTTTAAAAAACATTCTTTAGAACTTGCTGGTATAGCATTGAAACAGAGTCAGCACTAAATATGCACAAGCTTCTTTTCAAGTCTCCTCCAATTACGTGAGTGGTGAGCCCCTTGGACTGCAGCGCCTAGTCACGAGAACCCATTTCCCGCACGAACTCCTCTCCCATAAGCATCATTTGTTGATGCCTCCATCGCCGAGGCTGCCACAACGCCTTGCCAATGCCATCCCAGTTGGTGTTCAACTCAGACCTCCACCACGCAATTACTATCGGAGGATGCTAGGAATGGTGTAGTGTCCCAACGAGATAAACGTGCCACGGTGTGTCGTGAAATATGTTATAATGTGCGCCGTGATGCGTTTTATGTATATCTCATAGTGTGTAGTGTGCCATGGTGTTTTGGATTTTCGGTGCCATCGTGTTTCATAGAAAATATAAAAACTAACGGTTAAATATAATCTAAAAAATGTTAATAAAAATAAAAAGGCATTTGAAGGATTTCAAAATGCAATAGCTGGTAAAGAAAAGGGTGATTATTTTGTACCACATTGCAAAGTGAGATATGTGCCATTACAGGCTCATCCATGATATTTTGGTTGTCTTTTGTTATCTCTTGTATGTCATTATTGACTAGATTCCGCCAATCATACCATTTTTGGCATACAATATGATCCTTTTGCCACTGACCTACAAACCATTGTTGGCCTAGAAATTTGAAATTGTGCTAGATTAAAAAATTATAAATTTAGTCGAATGCTAGAATTCGAAATCTGGACAAATTGGAATTCGACCGAATTTAAAATCTAAAATCTTTTGATTTCGAAAGAAATCTGAATATGGAATTTAGAAATCTAATTAAATAAAAAAGTGAAATGTAACAGAATTAAAGAAAATTGAAATCTGACTGAATTTTCAGTTGGCCAGATTTGAAAATCTGACCAAAATTTGAAATTTTAAATGGTCAAATTTTAAATTTGATAAGATCTAAAAGTTTGGTCAACCCACATGGAAAAGAAAATAAAAATAAGAAAAAAAATGGAGAGGCTACCAAGTAGAGCCAAATAATCATAGACATTCAACATGGGTAATATATGCATTATACTTGGTTCTAGCGGTGCAAACTGACATAATAGCATATGCCCTCTTTGATTCGCCGTTCTGGTTTGGTTTTTATTATAGTTGGAAAAAATGAGGGGCTTTACAAAGAGACTCGAAAAGGCTATAAAAATTACTGAAATGTTTTTTAGATGTTTGAGCAACACCAAAAGTGTAATATGAAAAAGTCATATCTTAAAGAGTTCAAAAAAATATTAAAAAATGTTACATTGAATGGTTTGTAAAAAAATGAAAACATTTGTAAGCCAAATCAGAACAAAACCAGAACCACGAATCAAAAAGGACCATAGAAGACGATGATAATAAAGTGCAATGACATTCGATCACGGTGATTATGCGATGGCACAAAATGACATTACAATTCAAACTAGTGACATACATGGTATTTTCTCTAAAAAGAAACTTGTATGCTATCCCGTTGGGGTGGTATACCGCCGTACCGTTGAGTAGTCTTTTCGTTATGCAAAATATACTATCGAAGCATAATTACTATTCCGCCTCTATATATATTGTACTCCCCAGACCGAGTAGGCGGAGGTATAAATAGATCCTAGTCAATCTAACATATTCGATGTACAAGAATAGAGGCCTCATGTCAAATTGTGAATTCTAATGTCTAATTTCCAGTAAAGTAGCCCATTTTTCGACCTGACATGCACATGACCGTATGTTTCTACATGATATGACCATATACAGCATATGAGAAAACAAAAGGTGATGCCTTTCAGGTTATGCTGCTGCCTGCTGGTCAACGGCAGGGCAAGCCCCAGAGTTTGCTGAGGTATTAACACCGAATACCAAGGCCAGCGCCCTCCCTGGACTTCCCAGTTCCCATATATACGAAAAAGAAAAGATGGTGACTTGCATTCTTGCAAACTACTAGCATTCGTGCATCCGACCGGGGCCGTTTGTCATGGATATGATTCAAGGACAACAGCCAGTTTTTTTTTGTTGAATTCATTTGCCATCATGGATGCATCCAGGACGATGGCAAGTGGCAACCTCCTTCCTGCCTGGTATGATTATATCTCAGCATGATTAGTAGCTGCTGCAAATGGGTTTAAACAAAGCATCAATACAATTCTTAATAGACAGGAAATGCAAAGAGAAACAACCTAACAAACACACACACAAAAAAGAGAAACAACCTAGTGCTAGTTTGTCCTGACAAGCATCTTTCCAGACGATAAGAAATTGGCATTTTCTGAGGCTCTGCAGCTGCAAAACATAAGTACTGTACAAAACTGAAATACAAGTGCTCAGCAATTCAGCTTCCTTTTTGTTTTGAACACATTTAACTACGCTCTTTGTAGACGTTTTTGCCAGCAATAATGAAAAGCATGTCATTTTATTTTCATCATCACCAATATTCGCCTTCTCCACTGCTGGAATAATGAAAAGCAATGTTTTCTGATGGGCATAGAAAGCAGCAGTTGGACCTGAAAGACAGGAACCCTTTATCCCTTTACAACAAAACCAGGAAATCTCCCCACCACACCACAAACCATAGCCAACTACATGCACACAAACCTTAAAACGCATAGTTAAGGACAATAGACAATAATTAGAGCGCATGACGAGAGCTATAGTACATCGGTTGCCAAAACGAATGCAGGAGCTGCCCAAATGGTAAACATAGATGCTGGTACCACTGATGCTATAATGACAGGTTTTTCTAGTCCAGAAATATGGTTGAAATAAGGACAGGCTCACAGGAGTCCCAACTCTGCTTTCCCCAAAATCTGCGGGGGGAAAAAGAGTGCAGGCTTGCACCACCTTATATCAACTCAACCTGGAAAACATGGTTTACTTACATAACAAACTCTTCAGTGGTCCTAATGCCATTTACATTCCCACAAGTACATCGAGTTGACCCCTCAACATGTTATAGCAGACTTGTCGTACAGGCCAGAGAGGACCCAAAAGAATTGCAAAGGCATGCCAATAGAATGACAGCAGCAGCAAACAAAAGAAAAACCGCATCTGCCAATGGTAAGCGGTAACAAAAAAAAAATTGCAGTGGCATAACTGTAGAATTGTAGAATGATAACATTAGCTTGCAAGTATCATCACATTGTAGGTCACGGAAACAACTGTAAACACTTAACAACTTGAATAGTCATTCATTTAACCAATATGCAGTTAGCTCAGATAAAATTTAAACAAGGGGCACAGAACAATATATAGAAGACCCTAGATATGTAAGCTCCTGCATGCAAACAAAAGGATTACCAGCAATTCTAGCCTTTCTAGTTCTACCATTTCTAGTCTTGAGTTCCTAAATCTTTTTTGGTTTGATCCCCATCTCTATTTCTTTAAGTTTCAGCTCCAGCTCCAACCGCTCATTCTCCAGCCTCATCTTTTCATTCTCCAGCCTCATCAGCTGCAGTTCCCTGTCCTTCTCCTTGCTGAATCTCAGCCACTTGAAATGTCGTTGCTCAATTTTCAGCATCTGAGCTTTTATCTTCAGCCGCTGCTTCTCGATACGAATCTCATGCATACCAGGTGAATTCTTCTCACCAGATGGACCGCCCAATCCCTCGGATAACATTGTGTTCATGTCAATAGCAGCAACTTCTGACATATGAGACCCAAACTGTGACTCATGATCAGGCTTCAGTCTCTTTGCACCTTGACTTCTGTGATGACGATCTTCAGCACTGGCCTCCATGTCATCATTGAATTCATCATCTTCATCGTCGTCATCAGAAAATATCATCTGATCATCCTCATCATCATAACCAAATGAGCTTTTCTTTCCATGCTCATCACTAATCCTAAGTGCCATATGCAGTGACCTCTGAAGGTCTGGATCATCAAGTAGACACAACCGGTTCCGGTTGTGGTAGGAGCACATCTCCTCATAGTGCAGGTGCTTCGAGCTCAGGAGCTTCCTAGCCTCTTCCTTGAGCTTCCCAGAGAGGCTCACCCCTTCTAGAAGCAGAGGGTTCTCGACAATTTGGCATGTCGTTCCCCGGCCAAGAATCTCAGTCAGCCTCTTGTACCTCTTGTTCAGATCATTGAACTTATCCTCACACTGCTGTGGCGACACCGCAAGCCCCCTCTCAGTCATCGCCGCAGAGACCAGCTTCCACTTGCCCTTCCTCTTGAGCAAGGCGTGCTTCCTCCTCCCGCTTCCCGTGCCGTAGTCCAAATCGACGTCCTCGTCGATGTACGACACGGCCGAGACAAGCAGCTTGACCATGTCGCTGGTCCACTTCACCCGGTGCCACTGGGAGGCCGCCTTGCCGCCGCGGTCAGGGTGGTGCCCGTCGTCGGCATCCTCGTCGTCGCTCAGGGAGGCCTTCACCGCATTACCCAAATCCTGCATCGGGGGATTCGCCGCCGCGGGGACGGGGAACACGCCCTGCTGAAGCTGGGGCTGCGCGAACTGGAACTGCTGCTGGTGCGGCTGCATCGGCGGCTCCACATCGAAATGCCCTCCGGGGAGCAGCGTTCTTGGTGGCAAATTCCCCTCCATCTCTGAACCTAACGCCGCCAGATTGAGCCTCTCCCAAAATCCAAACTCTCGCGGCGCTCACAAGAACCGCGCCTCCCCCTGAAAAACCTGGAGATATCTGCCAAAAGATGCGGCTTTTGTTGGACAGTTTGTGGAGGGAAGCAGAAATCGCCAAAGCTTACAGTTTTTTTTCTCTCTCTCTCTGGGAGGGAGTTGGCAAAGCGATTTCTGCTGCAATCTGCAGCACGGCAAGTATAGCAAGGCCAAGAACAGAAAGGGGGCGGGAAAAGGGGGAAGAAATACTGGGCAGGCAAAATCAACCCGGGATCAGAACAGCCCACGCGAAATCCCCCGTTCTTGACCACGACAGCTTCTTTTTCTTCCCGCACAGTCGATTCAACCAGAAGGGGGAGACAAAATCAAGAAAGGGGACGAACCAGGAACAGTGGCAAGAGCGCCGCAACCGCAAGGTGAGATTTTTTAGGCCGATGCAACAACACTCCCTCCTCTCCTAATCGGGAGGAATCAGAGCGGCGCCGCCATGCGAACCCCGTCAGCAGAAGGAGCAGGAATCGCTGCAGCCAATCTTGGCGGAATCTGGGTGGAAACAAATGCGGCGAGGTTTTTTAATTTTTACTGCTCCCCTCTTTTCGGCTGGCTTGGGTTGGTGGCTACTGGCAATAAACAGTTAAACACGCACAGCAGAGGCAGAAAATACAACAGAAAGCGAGGAAGATAGCAGAGGCGCTAGCTAATAAGAATTCATAAAAAGTCTGGATGCTTCCAAGATCACACTAGAAAAAGGAGAGCGAAAAAGATCATGAGGAGGACGGCCGGAGCCCGGAGCGTGGAGGTAGGCAAGTTGGCCGCACGGTAGGGAGGGCGATTGCTGACATGTGGGATTCGGTGGGGAGCATGTGGCGCCATGGGGCAGGCGGAGTGTGCGCGGCACACACGCACGGCGGCAGCTTACGCTTGGGCCCCGCTTGCAAGTTGCAAGCGTGACTGGTTGACAGCGGCAGGCCGGCAGCTACGGTCTCCGTGTTGTATCGTCCAATAGAGACCCTCCGCTATGATTTCATGATTCCAGATGGACACTCACATAGGAGAGAGCTGAGAGCCTTTCCCCTGCTACAGGAGAGAGCGGAGAGTTCCTGGCGTTTTTTCCTCCCCAAATTCCTGTCGGCTCCTTCGCCTCCGGCGGCCGCGAGGCCTGCGAGGTGGGGAGTCGACGGGGGATTTGGGGGGCAAGGGTGGGGTGTTAGGAGTTCGAGCTTAGATCAGCTAGTGAGGGCGCTCGTTGGGTGGTGGAGTTCTTGCGGGTTCGGTCGTCGTCCTCGTCGCCGATGGCCTGTGGGCTGCCGGGGGTGGGGATTGACGCCGAATCCGAAGGATTTAGTGTATAGTTTTGCTAGATCTGAAGTAGGATTAGTCAATAAAGGCACTCTGGTGGTGGAGCGCTCAAGCCGGGCGGTGCGGCGGCTTTGCTTTGACGTTTCGCGTTGGGAAGCGCCGGCGGCCCGTCTTCCGTTGTTCTGAGCTGGGGTTGGCCACCTAGTAAGACCTGGGCGGCGGCTTCTTTTGGAGTTGCGGCCTGTTGGTAAGTTAGACTCCCCACGTCGTGGTGGAGAAAGAGTTGGGGGTTGGTTTGGTGAGGCTCCAGCGTTGGTGTTGGGAATGAGGGTGGTTGGCAGTGGCGGCTGCTCTTTGTCTTCTTCGTTTCAGGCTTCGACGGAGGTTTATTCTACAACGTATATTCTTGAGGATGCTCTTCTTCTCCGCAACCCTGTGTGGTTTGTGCCTGAGGAAGACCTGGTGGTGATGCTGTTGCTGGCAACGTTCGTCTCCGGCGCCGGCATAGTGAGAAGCGGGTTGCTATTGTAACTGGAAGTTGCAAGTGGAATGAATCTAGTTGGTTCCTTCTCAAAAAAAAACACCTTCATATTTTGGTTGGCGTTGGTGAGTACCGAGATCGGCGGTCTTTTTGATCGCAATGAGTTCTCCCTGCAGCTGGTCGATCCTTGTGTGTAGGTGTTCGATGTAGGATGTAGCAGCCAACGGGAATGGATCATCCATCCACTGTGTGAACCCGCAGTCGGAATGCTACGAGAAAAATGACATATGAGTGAAAGGATCGCTATGCCGCCTAGAGGGGGGGTGAATAGGCGAATAAAACGAAATTACGGAATTAATAAACTTGAACAGTAACCAGTCGGTCGGATGTTCCGATGCAGCGTCGGATGTTCCGACGTGGTACAGTACACCCTCCGTCGGATGTTCTGATCCTGGGTTCCTGTATGTTTCAGTTTAGTGTAGTATAGCGTAGAGTTTTAGTAAAATTTATACTTTTTATATTGTCTATTTTGTGTAATAATTTGTAATGATTTTTCTTATTTTTTTAGTAGTTCTATTAAAGATTCTACAACTATTTTTAAATTATTTTCTATGATATTTAAATTTTTTTAGAGAATCTCAAATTTTGTTAAAACGCTACGATAAACTGAAATGTACCGGGCCTATCTATAATACTACCTCGACCACCTCCTTGGCTCCTTCGTCCCTTCTCTGTGTGCGCGCGCATGCAGTGTGCCAGTCACCGCTCACTAGCTCCCGTCGCTTGGCCATCATGTCGATCCAGTCCCCTCCTTGGTCCACTCTCTCTCCATCTCTTGGTAGCACCACCATTTACCGGCCCCCGATTCCCAATTGGAAGAAGTTCAATTTACCTCCCTTAACTATTGCAGAAGTTTATTTTTCCTCCCTCAACTCATTTGTGACCGTTCGATGCAAGATTGGACGGCCAGATCTCACCCATTTAACACAGAGGGAGGAAAAGTGAACTTTTTCAATAGTTGAGGGAGGCAACGTGGACTTCTTCCTTCCCAATTACTTCGTCGAAATAAGCCCAGTGGTGGCCTTCTTTGGACGCGGCAAGTGCAGTCAAAGCAGCATCCTCGATAGAGCTATGTGCAACAGCCATGGCAAGGAAACAACAGACCATGGAGTTTTGGTCTACGACTAGACGGAGCTTTGGAGAGAAGATGTTGCAGGGAGAGAAGAGGAAGGTGGCTCGGCCATCAACCTAGCCACTGTTGTCAATGAGCGACATCGTGCCCACATCTCTCGAGCCCTCCCCTATGTTGCATATGATAAGAGAAAAGGGAATAGACGGAGAAAGTAGATTGGAGGTGGGAGACATGCAAGATGAAAGAGAAAGTGCGTGTTCATCCACCTAAAACTACTATAAAGTCATGTTTTCTTAGTCAAGGTCCAAGTTAGCATGGTTAATTTGAAAAATGCACGGATCAGTCTCACCCCCTTTTGTATTGTAGGAACCAACTTTACTTGAACACAAAGGTTAGGGACCAAATCGGTAATTTTCTTTTTTTAAATTTTTATATCTATTTTTAATGGTTTCTCAAAAACTCATGTCCCAAGATAAACATTATCAAATATGACTTGGATTATGATTTTATGATTTTTCAAAGCCATTGGTTAAAACAATATAAAGTTGTTTTAATACATAATCAAATAGTTGCAATGCTCTAGACCCTGCTCTATCTATCGTGAAAGTGAATCCATGTATGTAAGACTAGGAGTGGCAACGAGCCAAGTTTGAGTGAGCTAGATGCTCGTATTGACTCAGCTCGCTAAGTGAATGACCTATGAAAAAGCTCGGTTCAGGCTCGTTCCGGCCTCAGATTGGCTCGTGAATCATAGAGGGAAGGAAGTGGTTGGGGGAACAAATGGGTGACAACCGATGGGAGGAGGACGGAGATGGGGTGGGGAAAGACTGGGTGGAAACACGTTGAGATGAAGACGGGGGCTGAGACGGCGCAGTGGTCTGATCGGGAGGAGGGTGAAGGTGGCAGTTCAGCCACAAAAGACGGGCGGATAGAGGATGACAGGGCGACGATCAGATGAGAGGAGGACGGATTGAGGGGGCGGCCGACCAAGAGGAGTATGATGGAGGGCGGCGGTCCAACCAGGTGGATGATGAGGGCGCCATAGATCTGGAGTGGCCAAGAGGGAGGAGGACAAAGCCGACCTAAATTTGGCAAAGAGGGAGTGAAAGCATCTAGACCCCCAAAGATTGTTCTTATTTTTTTGTTTCGATGACGGTAATTCTCGAGGAAATCATGGGTTTCATGGACCCCTACGAATTTAATTTTATTAGCATCAAGCACGAAGACGAAGGATGGTTTAGTGGGTGGATCAGAGTCAAATTGGTTCACTCTTAGACTAGGTCTTTTTCTTCTTGCTCTTTTGTCATTATTAAAAGGGGTTTGATGCATTTAATCCCTTTGGGTCACCTTGGTCGGAAGAACAATCCTATTTTCTTTTCTCTTTCAATGTTCGGTGAAGTGTTAGTTTTGGCTCGTAAGTCGTTGGGCTAGGGTTGCAGTTCGTGTCTCAGGTTTTAGAGCACCGCTAGGGGTGATCGAGAGCTAATCGGCTTAGCCGAACGGTCTAGCTGGCTAAGGCGTCATAGATGGTCATGCTAAGGCGTCGATGGAAATGAAGAGTGTTGTTGGTCGCACTGAAGACCAAACCACCGAAGCTGGCAGGGTGAGACGACCCTCCGAATTACCACATGTTAATGAAATCTTTAAACTAGAATCATGAGGTAATTGAGTGGTTGTCAGTATATACACCCAAAGTACATAACTCCGACCATGTCACTTCGAATGCTTTGCTCAAGTTAGAGTATTGCATAAGAACAATAATTAAATAGAGTCTCATACTTAATTACATCATGATGCCACGCAGGGCCAATTGTTTTAACGATACAATTTAGTCTCTACTTACTTAAAACATACATGGCAATAGTACACTGTCTTTTATTATAACACTTATCATTACGCGAGGTGCTACTAAAGTTAATCTTCTAGAGGGCCCATATCTTCAGGATATGGCTCCATCTCGGAATGCCCGCCGACGATAGGGTTGTCATGGCATTCATTTACGTTGCCATCCGGGTTCACATCTATACAAAGGTTTAATAGCAAGAGTGACTACAGAGTACTCAGCAAGATAAGAATCTATGTAAAAAAAAAGGAAAAATCTTCTTCTTACAGGGCGTACCTACTCCAGCCTCTCTCTTCTACTTTTAACTTTAAGGAAATCTACTAGCACCCGAATATGAGGCGATCTTAGCCTCCGTAGCCTACATTCCAGGAAACAGGCATAAATTTATGTTTTTACCCTGTGTAGGTTTGTACCACTTTACCATAGCCGCTCCAAACAACGTCGGAACTTAGAGTGTTTAATCTAATTTTGGTAGGTTACATCTCCAACCCTGTCGTAGAATAAGATGGCAAATAACTTTAGACGTTCCTTAATAACTTTAGACGTTCCTTACTCACAACCTCGTCCTCCAGCACTTATCCTCGCGACCATTCTACTCATTCCTGACACCGGCCAATGAGTATCCTCTCGGCATAATATAGTGTCGTCAGTGGGGGAAAACAATGGGTCCGCTCACCCACCCCTCCTAGTTACTTATTTACCCAATGTGGAGAATGTAATCACCAGGGCGTACCTACTCCAGCCTCTCTCTTCTACTTTTAACTTTAAGGAAATCTACTAGCACCCGAATATGAGGCAGACTTAGCCTCCGTAGCCTACATTCCAGGAGACAGGCATGAATTCATGTTTTTACCCTGCGCATGTTTGTACCACTTTACCCATAGCCACTCCAAACACGTCGGAACTTAGAGTGTTTAATCTAACTTTGGTAGGTTACATCTCCGTCCCGGTCGTAGAATAAGTGATGGCGAAAAACTTTAGACGTTCCTTACTCACAACCTCGTCCTCCAGCACTTATCCTCGCGACCATTCTACTCATTCCTGACACCGGCCAATGAGTATCCTCTCGGCATAATATAGTGTCGTCAGTGGGGGAAAACAATGGGTCCGCTCACCCACCCCTCCTAGTTACTTATTTACCCAATGTGGAGAATGTAATCACCTCATAGACCAACCTTCTCTGACCGCATTGCGAGACTAAGGTTGATACGCTTTATTATGGCTTAGTGTACGAGTGATAGTTATATGTCCTTATATTCTACCATGTGAAGGGTCCCGCCTTTCCTCATGCACCTTACCAGGGCACCCTTCACCCACCATAGATATACCTCCAACGGCTCGATCGCTCCATTGATCGTGTCGTTACTTCATTCATCTTCATTGCGATTTATTGAAGAAAAACAAGTGAATGCAATAGATGCTAGAGGTACATAATTAAAGGAGATACAGTGTACACTTAAAATACACAACTGAGGTGGTCAAAGGAAAGCTTGCCTTCTATTTCAACCCAGTAACCGGCACTGTTCTCCGGTTGATCGCTCTCGATAGTGTGATTTAGATCAAATCCTGAAATTTAGTTAATCGGCTTTAGAAAACGATCAAAATTACATTTTTTTTAGAAGAGAATCTATTTCTTTAATGTTATTTAAGGGTATATATAATTTTAGGTGATTTCAATTTTATTAGAGGAGGTTTAGTATCTAAGCACCCATTTTACCCGAGCCGTTCTACCATTAAGTCGGAGCCAAGCCGAGCTTACTGAGCTATGGCTCATTTCCAGGCTGAGCTCAGCTATACCGACTAAAATCTCCCCCTTCTCTCTCACTCAAATCCCTAATTTCTTTCCCAAAATCCTCCTCCTCCCGGCTTGTTCCTCTCTCTCTTTCTCTCTCTCTCTCTCGGTCTCTCTCTCTCTCTCTCACGATGGGTACAAGGCTGCTGCGGCTCCAGCAGCCGGCCGCGCCCGTGGTCGGATATGCCCGTGGCCGGCGACTGGAGGTGCAGCTCCAGTCAATGGCCACGCCCGTGGCTGGCCATGGCCATGCCGACGGCAGTTCCAGCGGTTGGGGGCCGTGCCCATGCTAGCAGTGGATCTGGCGGCTAGGAGGTGGCTGGCCGTGGCCGTGGCTGATCATGCCTGTGCCCGCGGCAGATCTGGCGATTGGGATGGCGGCAGCTGGCTGTGCTTGCAGCGGCGTTGGCTCCGGCTACTCCCCTCTCTCCCTTCCTCCCTGTCCTTCTCTCTCACTTTTCTCACACGGCAGAGGCTAGTGATGGCTTAATTCCTTCTCTCCCCTAGGCGAGGTGTCTGTCGGCCGTGCCTTCTTGCCGACTGCAGCGCGGCTCTTGGCCAGCGACGGCAGTTGCAGCTGCGGCTGCGGCGGCTCGGCTATGCTCCTGCCCTTCCCCTCAGTTTCCCTCCCCCTTCTGATCATTTCTGATTAGCTCTATGATGATGATTTATTGATTTAATACCTGTTGTTGCTTTGAATTTGTTGAGTGCATGAGAAACCCTGAAATGCTTAAGCCGGTACGATTTGAAGAGAAATGAGATTTTTTATGGCAGTAAAAAGGAGCAGTGCTTTGAAAGGGGGATTTGAGCAAGGTAGGATGGTTGCATGTGTTACTTGAGCTTGCTTATGCGCCCGGGAGCATGTAGTAGCCTCTGAGGGCATGTGCCGGCAACAACCCTACGGTAACCTAGTTTTCTAGCACTGAGTTGGGTTGGGTCGGTTACTACTCTCTTATTTGTTATCGATGTTGGGATGCTGACATGCATGGATAATTGTTGACGGTCAATTTCAATAACAATTAATATGATTACGACCGTCAACATTTGGTGAAATGAATGGAACCTGAACTAAAATTGTGCAAATTTACAAAATTCCACGAGTTTTGGTAAGATTTTGCATGCAGGGACCCACTGAGCGAAAATGGGCCCGAGCCGGGCAAAAGAGTGGGTCGGCCGACCCACCCTAGGCTGGCTGACCCAGATCTCTCACCCAGCCAGGTCAGGGTCGGACCGGGGCTTCTACAAGGAATCCTAGAGCACATCTAAGCCATTGATTTCAGTCGGTTTGATCCAGAAAGAGGAGTGCTTCACAAATTATGCATAGGATTCTAAAGGAATCCAATGCTACCGGTCTTCAACTGCCAAACCGACCTAGGGAGATGATCTACACCGCTCAAGGAGCATCCTAGCCAAATTGGAGGGCCGGGATCGGCCAAAGGCAGGCCGGCCGACCCACCTTTGATCCCTTTGGATTCCCCCTTCGGCGTGGATCTTGTGACACCTGTCCCAAGTCGTGGCAACTCCCTATTGGTCACGGTGGCGTATAAAAGGAGGTGATCTCCTTCATTTGAAGATGAACAACAAAGAGCAACACAAGTGAGAGAAAGCGAGAGTGAAGTAGAGTTGTGCTACTCTCAAGTAGAGTAGAAGAGAGGAGAGTTAGTGTAGAGGAGGAGCCGGAGTGTCGGTATCCCTCACTAGAGCTCCAGAGCTGAACTTGGATGCGGGTTCTGCTTCCGTCTTCTTTCGGTAACACTCAGTCTTATTTTGTCTGATTATCAAGTTCATTCTATTTATTTTGTCTCTATTGGTATTAGGCCCGTACTATTCTTGAGTGTTAAGATCTTTGTGCTTAATTGTTCACCTAGAGATTAGTATAAGAGGTAGTAGGGGTGCCTATCGAAGTGGCTTCTTGGTACGTATTACTACTAGGCACAAACGTGGTGTTTGAACTAGTTAGTAGCCGGTAGGCACCTGCTTCAACGGACGTGTGGTAGGTAATAGGTGGTGACAGCCCTATTATCCGGCTTAGACTTTGTGAAATCCGTCCCGTTAGTTGCAGACCAGTTGAGCCCTATCGGAATGATCATAACCATTCGGGATTCCAATTTAGGATAGCGGGTGTAGTGAATGTCCGAGCTCCGATTCAGAGTCGCAAATTAAACAAGAATAGAACTTGAACCTTTCTGACTGGTGTCCGAAGAGCCTCTTGATCCGAAATACATTTATACCATTGTTGTTTGAAAGCACCATATTCATATCCATCCGGGTGAATAAGTGCAGAGAATAGAAACTTCTCGTTCCTCGTGGGAAATCGATACCTTAGAAATACTCCAGGGTGAAAGCTACTGCGATATCCGTGCGCTTGCGGATTAAAACACTAATAGGCATAAGAATCGCCAACAATAATCGAGGGTACTGAGCTTACTGGTTATGATCTGGAAATGACATGCAAGAAGGGAATTTAGGGGGGCTTGATGTATGGATGTATGTGCATGCATGTAGTTAACCAAGATGGTGCTTTGGCATGTACGTTGACTTTCAGATGATGATCTGATCAGTAGTTAAGTAGAAATACCTTCAGTTTGATCTTGTGGTTACTATACTGCTTGCCTTGTGACTTCCTTCCTTCTTGCTCCTAGATGCTTGCCGCCACCTCCTCCTAGCTTCTCTTCTCGTACATCTTCTCTATCAACTCTCTGAGGCTTCCCCCCTGGTTCTTGGGTGGCTAGCTTGAGGGGAATGGGTGCTGGCCTTACAAAAGAAGGTAAGTGGGAATGTGAGAAATAGTGGATGTGTGCTGATTACCTTTACTGGTGTTGTAACTTGGCTGTCAGGAGTGCCAAACGTGTCCCTCTTGCTGCCGGGTGTTGGTGAAAGGGCTGTAAAGTGGTTTCCAGATATGGAAACTATGGGCTGGGTGGTTTTTATGGGGTAGCATTGATCTGTACTGTTGCCTTGGCATCTAGCTGCGCATGCATATCTCTACATGGATTCTTGCTGCTCTAATTGTCTTATGTGGTTGGGTGATGTGCCTTTTAATGGGTATTACTACTATGATACACTGCTCTATGCCCCTCTTTTATTGCTGGGCAGATTTTGGTTGAAATGCAATGCTGCCATTGATTTGGAATGGCTGTTTAGAATATCAGGTTGGTATTATTCGCCGGATGATGAGAATGTAGCAGTGAGGGAGACCGACCGGCCCTGGATGGCCTGGTGTCCCGATGAACACAGTGCTACTGTAATTCTGACAGCCTACAACTTCTTTTAATGAGAGTTAAATTTTTAGTTGGCTTAGTTACTGTTGATGGATTGATAAATTAATTGCAATGTAAATTTACTTCGTGTTCTAGTGATGTGGAGATCGACTTGGATAGGCGGAGTAATGTGACGGCACGACTAAGGCTTGGACAGACACAAGGCCACCGGATTGTTAGATAGTAAAATATGTAGGAAAAGAATTGTAATTTATATTTTGGTCTTTATTGTATTAAAGCATGTATTGTTGATGATGGTTGTAACTTAGATGACACTTGTATCCTATACAATTATTAAACAAAATTTTGTTACTCGTGGTTTTAAGCTTATGTTGGCGTGATAATTGTGGCTTTATATTTGAGAATGTGTTCATATATATTAAGTCATATGCAGTTAACGTATCAGGGTATTTCACAGGGCCAGATAGGCTGTGGTCCGTGGCATGCTGGCCAAGAGCAGCAAGAGCATGCGGGTGAAACACCAAAGTGATGTGTGTAGGACAAAGGATGGCGACCCCCCGTAAGAATTATGCGGTCAGACATACATTGTACTCCGTACCTGTCTAGGGGTTAATGAGGGCGGGAACGGTAAACTGATTGGCGGCTGGATGGTCGCTTGAATACAGCGATGTCCTGCATTGATTGGAGTTCTGGCAGCTACCACCATCGAGGCAGTGAATCTGATTGTTGTTGGAGCCACGACCACCACAATCGCCGCTACCCCATCGGAGGGACGCTAGACGCCGAAAATGGGAAGGGCGGTTAGACGGTGGGGGAGTGGTGACAAAGGCGATGGACGGGGAGGTGTCTATGTTGAGGTTCCATCTTGAGCTCCAAAAGAAAAGTTGAGACTGAGCTTCGACAAAGGAGGGAAGCGGCTCTTGCGTGGTAAGAAGATGCTTTAGGATATTGAGCCTCTCGTTGAGCCCATATAGAACCAAGAGAACAAAGGTGTGATTGTTCACCTATTCGCTAAGATTAGCGAGAGAGTCTTCCATGCTCTTCATCTCGCGGTAGTAATCCGTAATTGAGAGGTCACCTTGGGTGAAGGTACGGAATCCAGCTGAGAGGTGATGGGAGCGAGTCTCTCGTTTGTTGTGAAACTGTTGCTCAAGAGTCATCCAGACCAAGAGAGCTTGTCGCTGTAGGTGTTATCACAAGCTCAATAAGTTCGGTCGAAATTTGACTGTAGATCTAGGAGAAGACCAAGATATCGGGACACCCCCAATTGATGTTGGAGGAGGGAGTAGTGTTGATGAGGACATGATCGGAGATGATGTAGAGTCCAAGGGCGACGAGGAAGGGACCTCGCCAATGACTATAATTGTTGGAGGCAAGATCGAGGACGACAGGGACAAAAGTGGTGATGCTCATAACAACAACCGCTTAGGCGTGAAGGGCAACAGAAGAGGTGTTGTCGACCGTGGTGGTGATGTTGGCATCGCGCCTTTCAAGGAAGACGGCCTCCCTGGCCCCGCGCAGAGTAGCCACAACGGCAGCTGTCGTGGCAGCAACCACGGCATTGGCATGATCGATAGCATCTAAGAGAGTGCCTCGGTTGTTGTCGTTGGTTGCCATGGCCTAGGAGGGAGAGGAAGGGGAGGGACAGACCTAGCGGGGTAGATGGAAGCATCCAAGGTAGATGGCGACAACCAGGGTACAACTAAGGTTAGGGTTTTGCGGAAGCGAGGCATTGGATCATCTGTCCTGATACTATAATAGCGGGATTAAATCGGAGATATTGATCGGAGGAGAGTAAATCAATGTGTGTGTGTGTGTGTGTGTGTGTAGATATATATCTATGTGTGTGTGCAATAAAAATATTTAGGACTCCATAGAGTCTGTGCTCCGTACCTAGTTTGGAAACAATTAATTGTGCATTTATTGCATTCACACATTTGAATGATAAATGATAATATTGTTGTGCATGTATTAATTTACTTTGTGTGCATGAATCTTAATGAAATCCAACGGCAACAAAAAATGGAGCACTGACTCCATGGAGATAAAAAGATCCATGGAAGCAACAATGATTTTTCAACCTTGTTGGAACAATTGCAATTGCTTGCCATTCTGATCTTCGAGAGCTTTGACAGACGACTTCAAAATATCTAAGGAGACAGTTTTCACAAGCCAAAATATTTGGGGCGACATATATAGTGCAAATGTTCATTTGGTACTAACATGATAACAGCAGATCTGGATCATCAGATCTAGGAGAAGCGGCCAAGATCTGAAAAGGTGTAAGCCCCTTATCTCATTTAAACACTTTCACAAAACCCCCTGACTTTCTAAATGGAAAAAGGGCTCCACCTTTTTAGATCTGAACCACTGCTCATAAATCTGAGGACCCAGATTTGTTATCAACATGTTAACACACAATGAACATTTACACTAGATATGTTACCAATATTTGGGTCGAGATAAGTGCCCTTCCAATCAGTTTAAAAAAGAGAGAGAAGTATATCAATAAGCGATACCAATCAAGATAGGTGATTGCATCAAGCAAAACGGTGAGTCATCACCAATAGGGAAACATCGTTACTCAGCTCATTCAAACAGAAAATAGAAAAGAAAGCAAAGATAATGATAAACAGTTCGTGCGTTTGCTAGTGGGGCGTTAAGCTAATTGTCCATATGCGCACGGAGCCGCCTTTGATCTGTGACGCAACGATGACTGAACCATCCGCCTTTGATTGGGCAACCAGCGAAGCGCGACGAATCACCGAATCCGGGCGTGATTCCTGTTGGGAAACCCTGGGGAGCCCGGCCCGGCTCGGGCCGGCGCGGGGCAAGGCGCGGTTAGGACCGGCCGACAGCTCCCTCATGGTGGGTCCCACATTGGATCTGGCCTAAAACCCTAAGCAATACTATAAAAGAAGAGGTGGAACACCTATTGTATAACAAATCTGAGAAATAATAAAGAGAAGCTCCACCCTATATTTCTGCGTCCGCTGTGATTTTTGTCTTTCTCTATGATTGATTGTCCACGTTTATACCTCGGACTACACCCGGTAGCGAGGTTTCGCAACAATTCCTTCTCCTTCCATGGCAGAAAAACGAGCAATACAAACCAATGGGTCTTAAGTCTTAACTTTAGTGTATCTCCATAGCAAACAGAATAGTATGGAAAGAAAAATAGATGAATAATATAAAGAAGATATGAATAGCAGTTTGACGCTCCAAGTTAGAACATCACTGTTGGTAACCTCACAAGGGTCGTTTATACATCAGAGTGTATGGTTAGACTTGGACCAATCTAATGCATGACAGGCCCTTACATGATTGATTTTTTAAATAGATTTTATTTCGATCTATACACATAAAAATCTAGGCAACTGAAGATCTTATAAGAGTTTTAAAATATAATATAACAAAATAGAGATTAAAAGAACATAAACATGTGAAACAACACATATATACACTATAGTCTATTATTCACCGTCCAACCATAACAATTATTTAAGAAAGAAAAAAGTCTATATTACACTCAAAATTATGATCCTCCGTCTACATACACTCATGAACTAAAAAGCCAGGTATTTCGCCTTTTAAAATATGAGAAAAGGCGCAAATAACACCCCGCAATGGTTTTGAGTGTGGTTTTTTCCACGTGGCGGGTGAGTTGGCAATTTTGTCAGAAAAAATAAATAAAATTAAAATTAAAATGCAATGGTCCCGGCTGTCATCCTATCTTCTCTCTCCATCCCATCTCTCTCTCTAGTCTCTCTCACACTTCTCCCCCCGCACCGCCTTACGTCGCTACCTCCTCCACACGCCGCGGCCTAATCCCCACGCCGCCCCTCCCCCTGTCGCCGCCTTCTCCCCACCCCTCCCAGCGCCGCTGCTCTCTCTTCCCTATCTCTCTGTGCCATCTCCGCCGCCTCCTCCAGCCCTTCCCCGCGTCTCCCCATGCCACCGCCTCCTCTCCCTCGGCCTCGCCCGGCCACACCGCCACCCTGTAGGAGAGAGAGACGGGGGAGAGGGAGAGAAGAGCAGGAGAAAAGAGGAAGAGAGAGGATGACAGACAAGCCACACCCTTTTTTGTTTTTTAAGCCCTGTTCTTTTGAGCTGATCTGAACGGCTGAATGGCTGAAATGACTTAACTTCAAGAGCTTCTTGAGGTAGTCTCGATATTCGGATACATTTCGTTTGACTTGCTTTTTAAAACGTTAGAACCCACCTTCAAAATAGTGAAAAAACGGACTAAAAAAACTCAAATCATATGTGTTTTCAAAACATAGATAAGTCGTTAAGATGTTAAGCCGTTAAGCTGAAAAGAACTAGGCCTTATTTTAATGTTTTTTACTAGACTGCCACCTCATCGGCCATGCTGGCAAAGCCACGCTCAAACTGCCATCAGGGGTTATTTGCGCCAGTTTCGTGGTTTTTGGTGGCGGAATGCCTGGTTTCGTAGTTTAGTGGTTATGTAGACGAACGGACATAGTTCAGAGTATAACATAGACTTTTTCTTTTAATAAACTAAGGGGCGGATCTAGACTCCTTTTTAGTTTGACACTTCTTGTCTACCGCTGTCTTACTAGTATATATGCATATAAATAGTTTGAAACTAAGCTATTTAAAATTAAAGTGACCCCAATTATCCTGACAACTTGTTTCCTTGGATCTACCTCAAAACTTAGTAGTCTTGCCTTATTCGTAGGCGAGCGCCTGCGTCCGGACGTTAGTCCAGATGCGCGCGCGCCGAACCAACGGCGATCATCCGATCAGCCACCCCGTCCACGCGCATGTTGGCTAGATGTGCTAGGTGTGCAATTGATCGTTTTTCAATTAAACTTCTGATTTTTGTATAAAATTCAAACAGTGTTCAAAATGCATAAAATAAATTTCATAAATCTTCTAAAATCGAGGGCAACCCATTTTAAATACTTTTTATTTTTTTTGAACTTTTCACTTTTCATTTTTTTTATTTGAACCTAGTAGGACCCACTTATGAAACTTGATACGTATACTAGTGAAACTTGGTCGTGTGCTGATGAACGTTGGCCCACGTATTGATTAAGGTGAGCGCCAGATGAAACCTGATGAAACTTGGATAAAACTTGGAAATAACCTGATGAAACTTGGATGAAACCTTTTGAAACTAGAAGAAACTTGGATTAAACCTGATGAAACTTAACAGTTCGACAAGTTTAATGAGTATGAAATCCAAGTTTTAGTAGGCGAAACCCAAATTTCACCAGGGAACATTGAAGTTTCAATAACTTGAGAGCCTGTTGAAGAAACTTGAGAATTTATTGATGAAATTTGATTATCTACAAATGAAACTTGAGAAAACGCGGTCAAAATATATAGCAACATACGTCTTGTTTTGTTCATAAAAATACAAGGAACGCATTGGTGCAAACGGTTGGTGGATTAGATCTCCAGTCAAATTTTATGGCCACCAAAAAGAAAAAATACTTGTGGGACCCACCCCTGCAGCATGCATGCCCCCACTGCAGCGTCTGCGCGTGTCTAGCGCACGCGCTCGCGCGGACGTTCGAACTATAGCCTTTTCGTTATTCTTAATATCTTATTTGATTTATCAACTATTCTTTATTTAAAATATAAATAATTTGGTTCTTTTAATCTATTTTTTCTATCATCAAGCTGTGTTTAATGGCTCTCTAAAACAAGTCAAACAATGGGGACTCAGCTCGTGAGTTCATCTCAAAAAACTCTTAAAGTTAGGAGATAAATCGAATAAGATATAATAGAAAGAAGATGTATTTAATAATGTCCGCACGATCATTATCCTTTTCCATGTACTGTCAGTTTACTCTTCTGGCGATGGGAGGCACATGCAGAGCTTTTAATCGTCCAATACAAACAACCCAAAAGTTCGTAAGACTATAGCCTTGCTTGCTTCAGTTTAAATTAAATTAAATGAAAGTAATCAGTTTACGGTGGAAGTCATGCTGTCCTTGAGAGGAAATAGAATTCTGGCGCACGGCTGCAGGTTATAGCTCGTCTGTTCAAGACCTCTAATATATGCTAGGGATTGTAATTTTACTCATGGTTCGGGTACCCGATCCGATGAATTCGGGTATGAGTTTCATTTTATACCCATGGGTTTTAAAATTTGGGTTCGAGTTCGGGTTTGGGTTCAGGTTCGAATTTACACCCATGGGTATCCGAATAAATATTAAAAATTAATAAACCCTGACATATGGGCCACACTTGCATACTTGGTGTCATGTGAAACATTACCCATCGGCCATACTAGGCTCACAGCATCCCTTCGGTCCTCCACCCTCCTATCTCCTATGGCCAACAAACCCTAGCCGCCAGCCGCCCTCGATCGTCGCCGCCGCCGGGTGACCGACGCCGCTACCTCCTCCTCCGGTGGCCAGCGCTGCTTCCTCCTCTACTTCGGTGGCCTGCACCGCCTCCTGTTGTCTAGCCATCAAGGTAATCCCCATACCCGCCTGTTGACACCCAAATTTGGCAGAAAATCGGATATTCAGAAAAAGGCTGAATATGTTGAACCAAATCGGAATTGGGCTTTATTAAAGAAGAAAGAATACATATTGCAGAAGCCGATGAAGACAGACTTCGGAAGAAATACGATTAGATCAAGCGTGGCCCGGAAGAATAGGTCGTATCAATATCGAATTGCTAATAGTATAAATAGGGTCTTAAACCTCGTAGAGAGACCTACAAAAATCTCAATACACAAAATACTCTCTCGAATCCGTTCGACATCGTCGAAAGGCTTCAACTCGCAGGTAGGGCTATCTCGATGGAATAATCGATTCTCTCCTTGTAACCCGTATGCATGGCGGCATCAATTTGATCTCGTGTATACAAACCATGTTAGACTGTCTCGGGATTTACCGATCTTTAACATGTTTTCACATATTGCACTGTCTCGATCTGATCGATCTGTAATGTGTGCTTATCCTGTAATACCGATTGTTAGATATCTCACATGCTTTTTCCCGAATTTGATATGTGCAACTGTCTCATTCAATCGATCTTGTATATGTCGTGTTTAGGGTTTCTGCTCATGTTTGATAGGGTCGTATAACTTCGTATAATGTATGCTATACGAAGTTATTACGGGTGAACACGCCGTCAGGCTTGTATCCAGATTTAGACTTGAATACTGTCTTGGACTGACCAATCTATTCAATCTGTTTCTTGATTAAATCCGATATATTGATTTTAGGGTTTACTGCTGATATTATGCCAAAAATACCAAAAAGAAATAAGAGCTTTAAATTTAATTATTATTCGCTCTATCGGACATAAAGCCGATAGAATCTATAATCGGATCTTTCTATTGATTTACAGGTCAAATCAATTGGCACGCTTGGTTTGAGTTGCGACACGATCACTGAATCGACGCTTCTGCACGTGTGTTCACAGAAACCCTCGTTTTTGTGTCAACACCGCCCATCCATTGCTGCCTCTGCTCTTGCTCCCAACCTTTGCCGCCGCCGCAACGCCACTCCTAGGCCCGGCCTTTGCCACCGCCACCATGCCTTGCACGGGCAATCGGGTTCGGGTACCTGTTCAAGTATGGGTACCCGTCGGATTCGGGTATGGGCATGGGTTGATGCCATGTCCCACTTCGGGTTCTGTTTTTTTATCAGAAAACCGTAGGAGAGACTCCTACAATATATATAAATTAAAATAAAGAAATATTTACAAATTTACAAAGTCACAAAACTGTAAAAGAGTTTTGCCAAGAAACAATAGAAGAAGCTAAATCACACTCTTAAAACTAGAAGAGCAACATCCGAATCAAAACCGTCCTTCCACAGGTGCATCGAATGAGGAAGATCATCAAAGACTTGCCGATTCCGAATCTTCCAAATATTCCAACAAGCCAAGATATAAATATTCCAAATCTTCGGGGTTTGGGTTTGGGTATATAGTTCAGGTTTCAGGTTCGGGTCTAAGGGAGGTGTACCCAGAGGTACCTGACCCGATTGCCATCCCTAATATATGCGACACCATCTTAAAAAAAAATCACCGAGACCGTGGAATTGCATGGCCGCAGCCCCTGGCCCTCTTTTTCTTTTTGAGAAAAGGGGCAAAACAACTTCCTTACATTGATCAAAAGGAGAGATTACAAAGAAAGTACCGGTTAGGGGAGAAATCGACCCCTCTCCCAAGGGCTGTCGTATGGTAGGTTAACTAATTACAAAACGTGCACCCGCGGTTGTTCAGAGACGTAGGTCATCTAACAGGAGCTGACGAAAAACAAATCTAGAACTATTGTCTTGCCGAAAAATCTGTTTGTTTCGTTCCAGCCAAATGTGCCAAATGATGGCGGCGACAACTGAAAGGTGGCTTGGGAGGTTACTGTGAAGGATGTCCTCCCCCACCATCGTTAA
Organism: Raddia distichophylla; assembly: GCA_005191435.1. NCBI lineage: Eukaryota > Viridiplantae > Streptophyta > Magnoliopsida > Poales > Poaceae > Raddia > Raddia distichophylla. The sequence continues at coordinate 157,722 of SPJY01034155.1, read as the reverse complement.
GAGGTTACCGTTGAACGTTCATGAAGCGGGGTTGATAAACGGCACCCCTGGCCCTCTGCCCCGCGCACGAAACACAGGAGACTGGCTCAATCGTCTGCGTCTTGCACGAGTACTAATCCTGATCTAAAGCGGATTTATGGCGTCTAAAGCGGATTCGATGGAGACATCGCCAATTACAGGAGCTACAATTATTGGTGCGCCGTGTGCGTCGTGTGAAAAAACAAGCTACGACAACCAGCCGAGGATGAACGGGAGCATCAATACGAATGCTTAACAACTTTGCATACTCTAAAGTTATATGAATAAAATCCACAAACATATGTAAAGATTTTTCATTCATAACTATGGTTGTTTAGTGTCCAATCAAAAAGGAATTAATTCAAAATTTGTTTCATAGAAACACCAACAAAAAAACTAAATCTAGCTTAGAAAAAGTAAAATAAGAACAAATCAACCAACTAAAACTAGTTTAAAAAACAAAAAGAGAACAATCCAAACAACTAGGGCTACTTTAGAAAAAATAAAACAGTTTTTTACAAAAATTTGTCTCCCTTCACGTAAGTGAACCGTGGCATAAATGGGCATTAAAAATTATGGTAATTCTTTTACCTATGTGTGAATAAATTAGAAACTCTCATCCAAATTTTAGATACAAACTTCTTGTACAAAAAATATGAAAATTGAGGTCTACCGAGAACTTCAAATAGAAATTTTGGAGCTTGGTTTTAACCTCATGGCTCTCAAATGATGCATTCAATGGATTTCAAATTTTTATGACACATACATGTGTGAGTCACACACCTTATCCAGCTGAAAGCACATAGAAATGTTTTTTTCTAAAATTTTTTAAAAATCCATCCACTAATTGCTGTGCATTGGAACGTTTTTTGAACAGATTTGCAATATAGAGCAAACTTGATCTCTAGTCTACCAAGGCTGCAAGAAAGGTTTCAAAACATATGATCAACATCAAGGTATCATGGATTAGCAGCAAGAATAAGTAGATGAAGAAAATAAATTAGTTGCAAATAAGAACATCAAAGAAGCAAGACCAAACATAAGACTAGATAAGAACTTGAATGAACATTTGGTGCATTCTATTGGTTTGGTTTTTGGGATATTAAAAAGCCACATCAAGGTGGGCAAATCACTCACAAGTGCATCACAAACACACCCAAACCTCAGCCCCAACTATCACAAATGACTCAAGTGAAGTTGGAGACACCCCTCCTCTTCTTTATAGCCCAAAAATACATTTCAAACACAATTCAAATGCAACTTTCAAAATCCATTTTCACCATAAAACCCATTGCTAATATGTTCATCACACAAAGGTGATTTCCACATGGTTGCACACTTTTTATCTTCAAGGATGGTGTTTGTGTGTGTGTTCACTTCTTCGTGGCAATTGGAAACCTAGAATTAAAGGTGGAACCAAGTTCGTCTTGGGCTTATTTGGACGAGCAAATGGGCTTTTCTAGGATGGTTCAAATAAATAAGTTAGAGAATTATCTTGACTCGGGCTTGTCGCAAGCTCGAGCTAGGCTCGCGATCTCATCCATTGGAAACATGGGAAGAGGTTGTTAGGGAGGATGGAGAGAAGGGGCAATGGGATCTTTTGTTGTTTCATGCGACATTGTGTTTGACACACACTGAAGAAGGAGAAGATGACCTCTTGTTGGCAACAATCGTCGCCATATTCGAGTGGAAAGGAAGGCAAGACACTGAGGAGGGAGGCAAGGACAGGGCATCATGGAGCGAAGCTGCTCAACGAGGAAGACAGTGAGGAAGGTAGAACCGCACTGTGAGAGAGGCGGACTTGCTTGGTGACTTGGATCAGAGGTTGGGGGTGGCCCCAATTTGGAAACAACATAAGTGAAATAAGCTTCAGCCCTCAGAGCATATGTGATGCTAGCCTAAATATTGGTGTAGTTTTAAATTTTGGGGCTGTGAATTGTAAATTTAGGGCCAGTTTGGTTTGTGCCTAAGCTTGACTAAGCTAACCTTAGGCATGCCACGGGTTTTCAGGTGGTGTTTGGTTTGTGTCACAATTGTTGGTTGCTACACTTTTTTTAGTCATCTGGTCCACATGTCATACATTGCCCTACTTGTCACAAGTATGGCACCAAATTTCTTTACCACAAAATTGTGGCTTGCCACACTTGCCTAATATTAGATCGGACAAGTTGTGGTTGCAATCCAAATAGACCCTTAGAGCATTTCCAATAGTGTAATCAATTACTGAGCATGTACAATCGTTGAGACAACAATTGTCTCTAGCTATTGTCATGTCACCTAAAGACAACACTACAGATGGCTTAGAGACAGAATTTACAATGGTAGAGATGGCTGCACATTTTATATGTAATTTCCTTACACACAAAGTTTCTTAATTCTCATGTAAAATCAACTCTTTCACAAGGGCATCTCCAATGGTAGAGCTAACTAATAGCTATAAGAAAACTTCACATCATATATAGATAGCTTGTAAACAACACCTTCAATGGATTAGCTATAGCATTGGCTATTAAATTTAATATGGACCCATATGTAATAGGTGCAATGCACCTTGTAATCCGCTATAGATTGGCTCTTAGTTAAGAGCTAGTCTCTATCTCAATCCTCTTTTTCTCTCCTCCACATAAGCAAAAATGTGAGGTGGACTGCTTATAGCTAGCTGATTTGGCACCATTGAAGATGCCCTAAGAGACGGCTTAAATATCTATGCACACACTCTCTCCTCCACATCATCAATTTATCTGACATAGCACTACTTAAAGATGGATTAGAGACTGCTAAGGTGAACTGTTGTACATGCTCTAAGTAATCTTTATATCATCAATAGGTATCTTATAGACAACCTTCACAATGGAATAGGTTTAACATGATCTATAAAATTAACTATGAGCCCATATGTAATACAATTGCGTTGGAATCAACCGTAGATTGACTGCAAATTAGTAGTTAGCACACTTTCTTTCTCTCCTCCATATAAACAAAAGGCTAAGTTGAAATCATTATAACTAGTTGAAGTGGTAGCATTGGAGATGTCTTAGATATGTATGTAGCGAAATTTTGGCAGCATTTGGAGGTTTCGGAGACATGCCTAGTGCTTGTGGCGTGGATGGATGAGCTGCTCAAAACGCTCAGCGCTCACACCCGGACCCGGTTCGTATCAGCGAGGCCCAAATATGTGGGCTAGGCAGGACAGTTCGGCGTGAGGTGGGCCTTGGAGCATAACGATCGGAGAGGCCTTTTAGCGGCCCACCACACATCTCGCAGGCGAGGCCAGGCGACGGCCGCACCCTGCACCGAGAAATTGGATCTTTTGCCCAAAGTTGAGCTGCCTTCTATTTTTTTCCCTAAGTTGAGCTGCTTTGGATTTTTTGCCTCAGATGAACTAACCCCATATAGTTTTTGCTTCAGGGGGCTCTTTACAAAGTAGCCAACAAACAATCGCTGCAGCGGGGAGGGTGCCGGCCATGGCGCCGCCGCCGGTGGCGGGGAGGACGGCGGTGGGGAGACCGCCGGTGAGGAGGGGCCAGCCATGGTGCCGGCGGCGCCGGTGGGGGGACAGCGGCGGTCTATTTGGGAAGAGAAGGTAACTTTGCAAATAACCCCTAGAATGAAAAGAGTAATGTTTTGGTCTATTTGAGACAAAAAAATCCAAGGCAGCTCAACTTAGGAAAAAAAATACAAGGCAGCTCAACTTTGGGGAAAAGATCAAATTTCTCCCCTACACGACGGCCGGCGGCGAGCGGCGTGCCTTTCCCGGCCGCATCGCTCGTAGCTGGTTCCCTCGAGATTCACAGCGCCCTTTGGTTTCTCGCACCAGCTCCTTGCCGGCGATGAGCTCCCCCTCGCCAGAACCCCCTCCAGCTGCTGCTGCTCCTCATCCTCCTCCTCCTCCGCCGCCGCCTGCACCATCAGGTCTCCCTTCTCTCTTCTCCCCGGTACCTGATTCTCTAGCCTTTGCGCTTGTCGATGGATTCGTTTTCTAGGGGCGGCCGTGCCTGGGTTGTTCCTCGATTAGGATGCAGTACTCCATAAGGAATGGATCTTTACCCTGCTTTATTTAGCTTGTAGAAATAAAAAGAAAGAAAAAAATGTTCGTTTTCTTTACCGTAAGATAGAATGTGTCAATGTGATATGCACCTAGGTTGTTGTCGTCCAGCAATAGCACTGGCGCTGTATAGCTACTTCATCAGTAGTTTACATAGACTGTCACGTTACCTGTTGGCTGTTGCAGATTTGCAATTAATCAAACGAGTTGAAATGTCGAATTACATTCACCAAGTAAAGTATACTGCACTTGGTAACCAGTAAGTGTTTAAAATACATAGGAATGTGCAATTGGGTTGGCTCTTCAATTTATATTGTTCAACGCAGAAGTTTTAAAAATCGACCAGAGTGTATTATGTTTAATCCTTTCTGTATTGATACATTTTAGAGGACACAAATGGGGAGGAGAGCGAATCAGGTCGAAACATCGTGAGTCTTCGAGCGGTCGCTGGGGATTATACACCTCGTATGGATCAAGAGTTTGTCTCTGAACATGAAGCATATGAGTTCTATCGGTATTATGCATGGAAATTGGGATTCAGTGTCCGGAGAGAATACGCAAATATAAGCAGGAAAACTGGTCAGATAACCTCAAGAAGGTTTGTTTGTTCAAGGGAAGGGTTTAAAGCCCCGGATAAAAGGACCAACCATTCTAGGACTCCACAGCCTGATACAAGAACAGGATGTCATGCTAACTTGGTTATTAGGCGTAAAAATGGTGATGCCAAGTATACAGTCTATGCTTTTGAGCCACAACATAACCATCCTTTATTTATTGCATCCTGTGCTAATCCTTTGCAAAGAAAGCTAAGTGATGTCCGATCTTTGGAAACTGATAATTCTGGTAATGTGGTGAATGCCAGTGAACACAAAAGCAGAAATTTTACTCCTGGAGAGAACGCTGTTAGAGTAGAATGGCAACGGCCCCTGCGAACTAGGCGGCAACGGGAAATCAAGTATGGGGAAGCTGGTGCTCTGTTGAACTACCTCCAAGACCAATCACGGCAAGATCCTTCGTTTTATCAGGCTGTACAGCTGGATGCCAAAGATAAAGTTGCGAACATTTTCTGGGCAGATGCGAAGATGGTCATAGATTTTGGTCAATTTGGTGATGTCGTCTCCTTTAGTATTGTCTCCAGAAATAATACGAACCTCCGTCCTTTTGCTTCTTTTGTTGCATTTAACAATTATGGAGAAACTGTTTTGCTTGGAATGGCACTTATGTACGATGATACTATTGAATCATTCCAGTGGTTGTTTGAGACCTTCCTGCATGCAATGTCTGGGCGAGCACCTAGGACTGTTTTTTCACATCAAGACGCAATTGTAGCAAAGGCTATTTCATTGGTGATGCCTGACACAAGCCATGCTATATGTACATGGCATCTGAAACAGACTGCAAAATTGAACCTAAATCACCTTATTAGAGCAGACTGTGATTTTATCAAGGAATTTAAGGCATGCATCAATGATTATGAGGAGGAGACGGAGCTCCTTGCTTCTTGGGAAGCTATGATCACTAAGTATAACCTTCATGGAAATTTGTGGTTGCAAAAGGTGTTTGAAGAAAAAGAAAAATGGGCTAGACCATACATGAAGTGGATATTTTCAGCCGGGATGAAGAATACACAATTGAATGAGTGTTTGCATTCTGATATTCGGGATTATTTGAGGTCAGATGTACATATTATTTTGTTTTTGAAGCATCTTCAAAAGGTGGTCAATGACAGACGGTACAGAGAATTAGAGGTTGAATTTAGTTCAAGGCTAAAGTTGCCAGATTTCAAGATTAGAGCTCCTATTCTGCGACAGGCTTCTGAGGCCTATACCGATATGATATTTCAGCTTTTTCAAGAAGAGTACGAAGAGTTCCAGTCTGCTTACATCGTCAATCGTGATGAAAGCGGTCCCTGCCGTGAGTATATTGTTGCCACTCTTGAAAACAAAAGGCTGTATAAAGTTTATGGAAACCTTTCTGAGCAGACTGTTTCATGCTCATGTAGGAAGTTTGAGACACTTGGTTTCCTGTGTAGCCATGCTTTGAAAATTCTAGATACCATGGATATAAAGTATCTGCCAGATAGTTACCTGTTGAAACGATGGACCAAATATGGGAGATGTTTGCCTGCACCACAGGTTGAGGGTCGAAAGGTTCAGGCAGATACATCATTAGAATTTTCTAGTCGCTACCAATACTTGTGCTCAATATATGTTCGGCTTGTTGCTCGAGCATCAGAATGCGAAGAATCATACAGAGTGTTAGACCAATTCTCAGTAGAACTGGGGAAGAAAGTTGAAGCAATCGTGCAGAAGCAAACCAGCATTGATGCATCAGGCTCTCAGCCTGATACTGAGGATATCCAGATATCCTTTTCCAACATCACTGATAATGAGTCTGAGAGAACACTGCATTATGCAAGCAGCACAAGAGCAAAGAGGCCAAAAAAGAAATGTCGAAAAGTTAAAAAACAACTAAAAAGTTGCATTGAAAAAGGCTTACAGAAGAAGGTGCAGCCGGTACCACCTGCGATGCAGTATACGATGTTGGATGCTCCTACCCAACCTGGAAATGTTTTGTTTCAGGTAAATTCCAGCATAGTCTTTTACTATGGTGGTGGATTTACAGTATATACCTATTATAAAGCACTGATCATATAGTGATTTTAATCAAAACAGCATCAATAATACTTCTATGCTCTTCTAAAACAAATCTAAATTGCACATATTCTAGAGCAACTGCTAGTATTGGAGTATGCTGTAGACTGGTTGTTAGTTACAAATCAGACCCTTAATGAGCTTTATGTTAAGTTAGGAAATCTTTTGGACTATTTCCTATTTCCAGATTCATTCCAGAACTTCTGTGCAATCCTGGAAAGTTTGTAGCACTGTTCTTCATTAAAAAAAATTGTGTGTGATGCATCCTATATATTTCTTTATTATTTTGATCCTGTGCCTGTGCTACTTGTTTCAGTTATATGTGGGTCTTTGCCCTGATTTTGTTAGTCATATGCAGAATTGTGAAAACAAAAACTGTTTCTAGATAATTTAAAAGGTCCCCTCAGCTGTTTCTTTTCAAATTTGAAATTGGGATTTAGGGCAAGTTTTTGTACACTAATTTCCCTTCTAGTTGTGCTTAAGTTCTGTGTTTGCAAGGCTTCTACAATCTACAGCCCTGACCCATACGCCATCTTGATTTTTCTTTTTTCAAAAAAAGGTTGGACCTGAGAGTACCAAACGTCACTTGTGAGTGGCTGAACCACAGCAGAAAGCAAACATAGTATAAACTTGACAAAACACCCATGTGCATTTTATCTTACATATTTGGTTGCTTTATCCTTCACTTTTCTATATCCAGGGGATTGACCTTTCAAATCCATTTCCATTGGGGCAAATGAATTATGAAGGAATACAGCCAGGCTTAAGCCCTAGCTTCCCCAATATATCAAGGGTAAAGTGAATTGTCCTTCACTCTGTACGTGGTAAAGAAAATGTGCCCTTCATATCTTACTCGAGTATTGGAAAATGTATTTACACGGTCTATGAATTTCAGGAACTAGGTTTTGCTGCGTATCATGCTCCACAGTCATCAAGTAACAGCAAACATAACCAGCAGGTACACAGTAATAAAGTTTTGTGGTTGCTTCATAGCTTTTGTCTTAAATGAGCACATACTTTTGTTGATCTCTTGGCTCACTTCTTCATTGGCCAATATAAGCAATTAATGGAGTCTTAAGTTACCTGTTGGTTTCAGCAGTTTGTTTTCATCTTTTCAGGGCTTGTAGAAACCACAGCTTTGTTGCAAGGGATGTGTATATTTGGTTTGGATTGTAAGCGATGGAATGGATACGCTCATCTTGAAAGTTGAATTGACCTATGAAAGTTGGATGTTATGTACGTATCAGTCAGTAATTGGTGGCTGCTGACAACCATTTGCCTGGCACATCCATGATCAGTATGCACAAGCCATGAAGCATACACAATGCAACCGAGTGTGATAACTCTCTTGCACGTTGCAAGTGACAGGCTGTGATTTCTTAAACCCAGATGTCTGTATTCATCAGCAATTGGTGGATTATTCAGATGTTCTCTGGTATCAGTCAGCAACTGTATACTGCTGGCGACAAGCATTCACCTGGGCGCACCCATTGCCCATATGTGCAATGGCAGGGCAGCATGCAGGTTGTAACATGTTACTAGTGTAAATAATCTTGTAGAAGCATGTAGGACAGCGTAGAGCTTATAGCAGCTTAGCATGTCTTATGGATGGCATAAGCCTAACTATTTAAGGAATCATCTGTATGTATGACATTATCTTGTTTTGATAGTAGTTAGTGGATCCCTTGCTTGCAGATTTTTGCCTCTACTGTCACGTTGGTTGATCCTTATGTTAAGTTACTGTATGACGCATTAAGTCCTGGAATTAATCTCCCAATCTGGTGAGAAAGTATGCAACAGCTAGAATGGTTGCCTAAATTGCAAATTGCAAACATGCCATCACCAACCCGTTGGAACGGAGGGAAATTCTAAATCTAAAAAACTTCATCCAGGCATTCCAGATGAATGAATACATGATATTGACAAGAATTTTGGCGGATGCAAGGACAACACATTTCAACATAATTTGAGAACAAGCAAAGCGCATTCCATTCCCATTAAAATCAGAAACGATTACAGCATCACAAGGTAACGAGAAGGTTACCCATCTAACATCAACGAGCACTCCACCCAACCCTAGGTACGAAACCCAGCAGAAGCACACGAACACAAGGATGCGGATATCACTCCTAGCAGGCAGCACAAGGTCGACGACGGCGCGGACGAGGCCTGCCGACCTAAGCCCTCTCGCCCCTGATGCGGCGGGCGAGCTGGATGTCCTTGGGCATGATGGTGACGCGCTTGGCGTGGATGGCGCAGAGATTGGTGTCCTCGAAGAGCCCGACGAGGTAGGCCTCGGCCGCCTCCTGCAGCGCGGCGACGGCGGAGCTCTGGAAGCGGAGGTCGGTCTTGAAGTCCTGCGCGATCTCCCTGACGAGGCGCTGGAAGGGGAGCTTGCGGATGAGCAGCTCCGTGCTTTTCTGGTACTTGCGGATCTCCCGGAGCGCGACGGTGCCCGGGCGGAAGCGGTGCGGCTTCTTCACGCCGCCCGTCGCCGGCGCCGACTTGCGCGCCGCCTTGGTCGCCAGCTGCTTCCGCGGCGCCTTGCCGCCCGTCGACTTGCGCGCCGTCTGCTTGGTGCGGGCCATCGAGAGGTCGAGGAGGACGACGGCGGCGAGGGGAGGAGGCGGCAGGGGTTTGGAGAAATTGAAATTGAGAGGAGGCGGATTCGAGCTGTGAGGTTGGTGGTGGTTTTGGGTGGGTTATTTATCGGGTGCGATGAGGCGGGAGTCGCAAAATTTTGCGAGGGTTGGAGAGGGGAGGGGAAGCCGTTGGATTGGGATGGACGGTCGGGATGAGGTGGCGTTCGGCTGGCCATCCGTGGGATGGGGGTTGGTGGATTCCTATTGGCTGGGGATGGGGTAGGCGGGATCGTTGGGCCTACCAGTCAGGGACTCGAGAGTCGAGAGGAGGCGTGGTCTGCTCCTTCGCCAGTCGCGGAAATGGGAAGGAAGGGCGCGGGCACCGGGCCTCCGCGGACGGTAGGAGGGAAATTGAAATTCCGAAAACATTGGGGTGGTCATCTTGTTAACTTCCCTAAGATGTTAGAATGTACTGGAAATAAGGTATATTCAACGCTACCTCCTAAATCTCATCACCTATAGCTGTACTATATAGGATCCTCTTAAGCATTCCTTCTTCGTATCTCTCCCATCTCCAACATCATTCGCTAAATCTCATCTCATATAGCTTGTCGATCATTTTTTACACCCATATTACATAACCGCCTCTTATTTTTATACATGTATTTTGTGTCGTATAATTTATACAAGTAATAATAATATATAATGTATTTTTTCGTGCGAACAATTATATGTATAATTAAAAACAAAGACGTATTTAACCTAGGAGTAATTTTTTTCCTTTTTTTATGGGCTAACTTATTGCGAAAGGATACTTCTAAACGAAAGAAACAATGAAGTATCTTATGAAGGAAGAGCAACTGGTCTGTGTGTCTTTCCCAGAAAGGAAGAATTACTGCTCTATGCTTACCTCTGCAAGGACAAGAGAGTGCCTCTATATAAGCCATGGTGCGCTCACTTCAAGAAGCCAACAGAGAGCATAGCCATGGTTTTCTCATTTTCTATAGGATTTTTTTTTTAGAAAACCATATTGGCTAGGGATGCCATGTTAGCCAAAACCGGGTGGTTTTGCCTGAGGATGCAAGTTGTTTGGTATGAAGAGTTTGGTATGGTTGCCTGGTTTAGGAACCGGATTCATCTAATAGTTTAGGCGGGCAAAATAGTATTTATCCTTCCCTAAATACTACTCCTTCCATTTCATTATATTTGTTCATGGCATTGGAAAAATACATTTCACAATGTTTGTCCATTTCAATTATCAAGAGTGTAGTTATTGTATGGTTTCTACTCTTTGCCACTAATTAAATGCTTAGTAAGAAGAAAAGTAGATGTAACATACTATTCCCTCCATCATTTTTTTTTCGCCATTGACTTTTTGACATGTCCTTTAACCATTCATCTTATTAAAAAATTTATTGCAAATATGCAAAAATATAAGTCATGTTTAAAGTATCTTTAGTGATAAAATAAAACATAAAAAAATAAGTGATATTTAAATAGATTTTTTGAATAAGATGAATATTAAATAGGGGTATGATACATTTGCACGTTGTTTTTTTTTATTGGAACTATTATTTTTTTGGTTAATACGAATGGTATGGTACGGACAAATATAGCTAAACGGAGGGAGTGTAATACTGATTTGCTACGAATGCATTGAGTATTGCAGAGCGACAACAAATCCTAGATGTATCAGGTTCACCAATCTACACGGCATCAAATAAAACACAACCAACCAGTTGACAAGGATCAAAGCACATGGTTCAACAGATTTCCCCCTCGGAAGCACGGAACAGTAAAATTGCAAGCTGGAAATAAAAAAATACCATGTTTCTGTTTTGTATTTCTATTTTTCATCCCAAGCATTTAAAGCATAATAATATTCAGCTAGTATGTATTAAGGGTAGGGTGGAAACGAGCCGAGCTGAGCCTAGCTCGGCCGAGCTCGGTCGCTATCTTGGCGAGCCCCAAAAGTGGGCTCGGCTTGAGCCTGATAACACCTCCGAGCCGAGCCGAGCCACGAGCCAAAGGCGTTTTCACATTCAAAAGATGCCAACGAGCCAAGCCAGACCAGGCTCGGTCAGAAATGAGCCGAGCCTGGCTCGGCTCGCTATTTTACCGAGCCGCAAAAGTGAGCTCGACTCGAGCTCGGCAGCACCTCCGAGCCGACCTGAGCCGCGAGCTATTTTTCCAACCCTAATTAAGGGCAACGCTACATTATTTGGATTCACAAAAGCACAAAGTGAGTAATCCGCATATAGATGAGGCATATGATTAGGCCTGCAAATGGCTTAAAATTAATCCAACCCATTGCCAAACCAATCCATAGTATTAAATCCCAATTCCTAAGCCCAAACCACCCCACTCTACTTCCTTTTAAACCCAATCCAAAAACCCAATCCAAACCAACCCACATGATATTTAACCCCAATCCAGCTCGAGCGTTTGATTCAACCCAATATTTCAAGCCATTTTTCAAACAGTTTATAACAAAACTGCAAGCCGAGAGAAGAAAATAGCAAGCCGAGAGACACAATCTATGAAAGCATGTTAAAACAAAATATTGAAAATTCAGAAAAAATACAAGAAAAATCACATCACGTCAAATAACAGAAATGTTACCAACTTATCCATGTCACATCAAAAAAGAATTCAGAAAAAATATATGCTAACTTATCCATATATCATGTCAAATACAAGAGAGATTTTACCAGCAGAAGAATCGGGGGTCTGATTCTAAACATAGAAAGACCAACGTATGTGCTCCTCCTATATGTTTTAGTTACTAACAAATAACATAACATCCGAAGACAAAATATACAGGTGAGATAAGTCATCCACATTTTATCGGATTAGCTGTTCATTCCAACAAAGTCCAATATGCAGAGTACAGACAAAGGTGTCGAGATACATTGAATAGAAAGAACCATCAACACAGTCTCCGATACAAGAAGTATTCAATTCTCTGATACAAAAAGGAGATGATGCAGCTAATATAAGAAGCATGATCCACCACCTGATACTTCCAATCCACCACATGATCTAGCAGCAAAAAAAAAAAAGATAAAGCTCCGCAACTTTGCACTGATATAAAGCAAACAAAAACCCACAATACTGAGACCTGCAAGAGGTGAAAGGACTTCAGAAAAAAAAATAGGCACACATGAGACACAAACCAAACAAGCTACCCTTATACTTACCTTCTATCATAGTTCTAGCGTCCACTTCATTAGCTGTCACTAATATTATGTGTTTTGCTAATGTTGTGAACTTGTGGTCATAGATTTGAAAGAACCACATTACCAATATTGGCCCCAAATTATGAGCTGCTCTATCTCAGGTTTGTTCAGTTCAACAGTCTTGTAGCACTCATATGCAGGATAGGCATAGCCAAAAGGCATGCAATTGATGTATTAAACGCTAAAACATAACTGAATTTTTTTTTCTAGGATATGGAGGCAATTAACCTTTTATCTAATCCACACCATAAACAAAATGCTTGTGCTTTCTTATCATTTTCTTTGGCATGATTCTTATTAATTCAGTATTAACATGGAGTGCTCTGCTCCACAGTAACCCACACAAAAAAAGAGCACTTGGCCATTTTGAATATGCATTGAATTTGAGTATCACAGCATCCTTCAAGAGACTAATTTTCAATACGCTTACACCAAAGAGGATGAGCTTGCACCATACACACTCACACACAAAAGCAAGCTCAATATCTAAGACATTTAGGTAAAACACGTGAAAGGGAACAATTTAGAGTATATTTGTTCAATTTAGAGTATCTGGTGGTGAATTCTTGAGCAGGTTGCCTTTTTTATGCGACTTCTACGAGCGATGGAAGTTCAGCTCTCAGAAACTCAACCCAGCCTTATAGATTAGGATAAAGTTACAGAGTTACTGACTTACAGTACACTATATTAGTTACTATTGGAATTTTTTTCATCTAAACTTAAAAAATATTAGAATTATAAGAACGGAGAAGAGACATACCTTTGTTATTTGACCTTGAATAACCGGTCTTTCCCACAAACCAAAGCTTCCAATATCTCGGGTGTTAGTGAACTTCTTGCCTCCCCAAGTATCCTACCTCCACAACTGAAGGCGGGTTCTGAAGATACGGTGCTTAGAGGAATGGCAAGAAAATCACGGGCCATAGTTGATAACGCCGGAAACTTTTCAGCATGTGCTTTCCACCAAGCCAAAATGTCAAAACCTTCACTATCCTCCACAGTTACTTCTTCCAAGTATGTGTCAATTTCATATCTTGGTGTATGAGCAGTCCTCCGATGTGACTTAAAATTGGCAAACTTTTCTTTAGGGATGAAAATGGAGCAGATAATATCTGGACCATATCCATATCCGACATCCTTTTTTTAAAATGGTAAGAAACTTTAGTATCCGACGGATACGGATACGGATACGGATAATTATCCGAATAGATCAGGTGGATATGGTATCGACAATATCCGATGGAAACGGAGCGGATACGGATATCCGAAAAAAATAGCTACCCGGATAGTTAAATGGATAGTGACCAAAACTCAGGCAGCAACCCATCTAGCAAGTTAGCAGGTAATACAAGGCCCACATGCAACATCCTTAGTCCATCACGATAGTCACCTTCACATTGGTATGAAAATGAAGCGGATAGTTGCTATATGTGTAATGTGTCATTAGTATTTAGTCATCATATATGGTCAATTTGTGAACTGTATGTACAGTTTTAATATCTTAAGTTGAGATTACCAATATTGCATTATGTTATGTTATTCAAATATTCTATACCAATCAAATGTTTGTTACATAGGATGACAACGTACTATCCGGTATATATTCGTTTTGTTTCCGGTTACTGTCTGATTTCGGATACCATCCGTTTTATTACTATCTATTTCCGATTTAATATTCGATCCGTTTTAATGTTATCTGTATCCGTATCCGATTAGAAAAGACGGATATTGATATGGTAAAGCCACTATCCGTCCGAATCTGTTCCGTTTTGATCCCCACTCTTCTTCTAGCTGCCTTTTCCCAAGAACTGGTGAGTCCACAGTGTTGGTACCTTGACTAGAACATGTCATCGAGTATGAATTGCCTCTCCTCACACGTCGCTCGTACTCTATGAAATATTTCTTCATGCATTCTATAGCAGAGTTGACACATGTATGAACCTGATCCATATATTCTACAAATCTTATGATAAAAGAACTCCAAGTAATCACCTTTCCTTCTTGGATCCAACAGTGTGGCGATAACAATTGCAAGGTTAAGTCATAATCCTTTCTTTTTTTTCGAGGATTAGACTCACTTGACTCATCTGAACCCCAATATTTTTCAAACTTTATCTTCATGGAAGCAGCCAATTCTAAGCACCTCACTTGTCTGCCAAGCTGGGTCATTTAAAGCATGTCGAATATAAAGCGCCAAAGACAAAAAAAAGTGTGTGTCGTTGGTTTCCTATCAGCTGATACAATCAGGAATTCACATATTGCTTCGGCTTGTAACCATTCTGGCTTATTTGGAGCCACTTCGCCATACTAATTAGCATAACTATTAAGGACAAATTTATACCTTGGTGCTTCTTGAAGCATTCTAAATGTAAAATTCCATCTGTTCGATATATCGAGAGCAATACCCCGCTTTGAATCAAGACCATTCATGGTTGCAATTTCATTAAAGGCTTGAATTTGTGACTGCAAAGTGTCAAAGTGCTTTAAGAGCTCACGGATCTTCTGTACCGCCACATGAATTATCTTCATCCCGTCTTGAACCAAGATGTTTAGGATATGTGCACAACATCTTACGTGCAAATGCGCACCCTCGAGCATCAACTCATATTTGTGATTATCTATCAACCCCTCACAAGTGAATGTGTTATTACTCTCATCATCCACTATCAAAATAAAGATTTTGTCTCTTATGCCCCATTCTGTCAAACAACTTACTATCACTTCTTCAGTGGCAAAGCTAGTGTAAGGTTACTTGACTTCCTTAAAGCTTATTATTTTCTTCTTTATGCTAAAATCAACATTTACATAATGAGCTGTTATAGCCATGTAACCTAAGTTTTGTACTGACGTCCACATATTTGACATTAGGCACACACAAGTATAGGCTCAATAGCTCATTATGAAGATCTTGTCCCATTTTCTCATACTTCTTGAAACAGCTGTCACGAACAGTTTGACGCCCTACACATTTGAGAGTTGGTTGCCTGATTTGAATCCATGGTTCATAGTATGGATTTTCAAACTTGTTAAAGGGAATCTCAGCATGTATGACATACTCAATCATACATTCACGACACAACTGAGGGTCAAACACAAAGTTCTCCAAAGATTGTTTCTTGATGGTTTATAGAAATCTTTTTCTATCAACTTCCTCAATTGCTAGGCAATGATTAGCGATATGGGATCTAAGGCTACCGATACCAGATCTAGTGCCTAATTGCAGTCCACAATACTTGCACATAGCTTTCAAATCATCGTCGTCTGTCACTAAATTTTTCTCAAAATGCTCAGACCTGTTTCGTCTAATACCTTGTGCTTGAGAAGAATGAGGCAATTCATGTGTTTCTGAGCTTTCTGATGTATTAGATGTGTTTGAAAACATATTGATAATAACTTAACCTACTACATGTAAAGAAGAACTATCTTAACCCAAAAATCTTTATATAAAGAACACCAACACATGCACAAAACTGACAAAATTCATACTTCTGCCTATTTATACTAAACAGTGCCTACTTCTATCAAACATGATAGAGGAACATTTGAGCTACTAAACTAATAAAACATTAAAGCTACTAGATAAAAACTAATAAACTACCCAAGGACTAAACTTTTGCGGGTAATCCAAATAAAACTTTGAATTTATCCCATAAAATTAAACTAATGATGAGATTAGTGAGCTTTCGTGTCTACAAGATAGATCGATGGATGACTTCATTTAGAATTTATAAATCAGGACACAATTAATATGAAATTATTCATATTATTAAAGTAGAGGAAAACGAAGCCACCACAATGCGCCACGTCGTCTAAAAATCCTCCACCATCCTATCAATATCTATCAAACCAGATAACCGTTAAATTGCCTTCCACCAAATCAGATAAAAAAGATAAATAAATAATCTTTACAACAAATCCTCGATAAATTTAACGTGATAAGTACTTCTAACCGACTTGGTAATTATAATCTTGATCTCTTTGTTGCTCAATGCTATATAAGAAAACTCTCACCGCTAATAAAACTTGGCTATCACACGACTCATTCCTCATGAGAGACTTCTTCCGTGATTAGAAAAGAAAGAGCGGAACCGGTCTACGTGGCGGTGCTAGCTCTCTAAGCGATATTCATCAACAACCTACGGAGGCGGGAGGCAAGAATCGGGAAGATTGATCTACGATCAAATCGCCCGAAGCAATTAACCGATCGGAACCATGACAGCGGGCGAATCACGTAGAAGATCAAAACTCTAATATATGAGCAAACTGCTAATCTCCGAACAAGTAGATTAGAAGATTGAAGTCTCGCCGTGATTAGAAGGAGCGCTCCGGATAGAGGAGAAACATGCAGATGAAGAGCAAATATCTGCACAAGATCAATCTACAATTCAAGACCAAGAAACATCCAAGGACGAGGCCGATGGATCAAACAGAAAGGAGTGCAGCTCGGCGGTGAACTAATCTAGATCGAGAAGGTTCAATCTATCTATATATATTATATTATTGAAGTAGAGAAAATTGGAGCCACCAGCGCTACGTCGTCCAAAAGTCCTAAATCAGATAAAAAATAAATAAAAAATCTATAACAAACTACTAAAACCGATCTAATATATTAGAAATAAACTTTAAATTTGATCTAATATATTAAAGATAGATTATGAGTTAGAGATTACCCTAAAAACGATTATGAGTTAGAGATAAACTCTATATGGTAACACAAATCTAGCCACGCAAACGTGCGGGCCACCTTGCTCGTTATCATATTATAGAACTAGTAACGTATAACCTCCAAATCCTTCCTTTGGAACTATCTCCCTTTCAGCATAAACTTGTGTCCCAATAAATCATCATTCGGACTGTAGATCAGCTCTGCAATGCAACAATGTAACATAAGCTAATGCAAAGTAATATATAATTTAAAGGGACTGTCTATAGGCAAGTTGCCTGAGAGCTATTTATCTATCAGTCATTTTGCCGACCAGACCTCGCTCGTGACATACAAAATTAGTGCGCGCTAAATGACGCATCCTCGCGTGCCGACTAATCAAGGTAGGAGTGGAGATCATGAGAGAGTTTGGAGGTGAGGCCTACATGTGCCACTGTGCAGCAGGGAAAAATTACCGAAATAATCAACTTTTAGGGCTCATTTGGGAGCCCATTTCCCGGCCGGGATCCCGGGCCTTTCCCAGGGTACAATTCACGACGGGAATATTTCCTCTAGATATTTTTCGGGTCCATTTGGAACCCAAATTCCCCGCAGTATTTTCCCCGGCCCAGCCCAAGCTTTCCCTGGGAATCGATCCACCTGCCCTCACTCGTGGAACTTTTCCTCCCCTCCGCACGCTGCGCCTCGCCTCGCCCGACCTAGCCCCGCTCCCCGCCGCCGCCGCCTCCACCGCTCCCCGCCGCCGCCGCCGCCTTCCCCGCTCCCCACCGCCGCCGCCTTCCCCGCACCCTACCGACGCAGCTTTCCCCGCTCTCCACCACCGCCGTTGCCTTCCCCGTTCCCCACCACCACCGTTTCCTCTACCAACGCCGCCTTCCTCGCTCCCCACCCCAACTCCCACCTCTGTCTTCTTCCCTGCTCCCCACCGCCGCCGCCTTTTCACCTCATAATGCAACCCTAGCCGCTCGCCTTGTTGCCTTCTCTGGTAGTCATTCAACCGACGGGGCTCCAAGAAGGCCAGTGCTCTGGTAAAGAATCCTAAACCCTCAATTCCAAAATTTGTAAATCAGCAACTCCAATCTTAGTATATCAGCTTCCTTGCAGGGCAATCTTCCGCTGGGCTTTTGCTTTCTTTTTTTTTTTGTGCGGATCATGGCGTCTTAGTTGCCTTGTATTTAGTTTATCGCTTCCGCTCACTTAATATTTGCAACTAGGATTGGATAATTCTTAATGTGATGCTCAATTGAGAATAACTTAAAAGAAATCTGGTAAATCGCATTACTGGTGTTTGTGTTACTAGAGGTGATAGCGCGCTTGCGCGCGCTAGTACCGATCGGTGTTTATTAATAAGAAAGGCATTCACATAGATCTAACGTATATCGCAGTGTGCACTCCATATTCATAGAAAATAAGTCATACTAAGAATGTCAAGGTTTTAACCTTTTGCAAAAATGACGAATGTTTCAATGCACATCACTAAATACACAAAGTTTCTGAGTAGAACACTGGTCAACTCAAAAGGCTTCGAGAGCTTTCTAACCTGCAGTGATTTGAAATAACACACCATCAATTTGTCTTATCCCTCGCCCTCAATGGGTAAGCTTTCACCAGAAATGGAATGATGAACAATTTCTTTTCCTATAACATTCCTTTTCCTAACCATTCTAATCACCCATTTCATTGCATTCAGCCTGACGAACACGGCCCAATACAACGGCTGTCAATCCCAGGCCTATACTACGGTCTGCCTCCACCATCCATACCCATTGGAACCTTCATTTTTTTCACCTCATCCGAGAATTTTTCTAAGGCACTCTGTGATTAGATAGAAAACATATTATTAGGTGTGGAAAAGCTTTCCCTTGCTAGAAGACAAACATTATGTGAATTGTATTTTCCACTGAAAAATAAGAGCATGAGCTTGTGACCTTCAGAATTCAACTAATCGACACCTTCAGGAATTAATGCTCTGTGCTAGATCAGCCATCCTCTCCTTCATTGCCTGCAGGCCATTAGTCCACAAATATGTTATTTTAAAAGAAAATTTACATTTCTCTACCCAATAGCAATAGGATTCACACCTGGACACTCCTCTGATGTGCGTCCTTGTAGGCATCATTAACCGACTGAGAAAGTTTCTGAAAGTAAAGGGACATTTTTGCAAAGAAGTCACAACCAATTGATCTAAAGGATGCAAACATAAGGTATTTGAACAATACATATACGGACCCTAAAACTACTTAATCATAACTTGTAGTTATAGCATCTACTATCATGCCAACAATCATGTGGAATAAGAGCTTTAAATAACGCACAGCCTGAAGAGCAGAGTTGGCGGTTTGATTTCCCCAATATAATTTATATAAGTACTGCATAAGAACGTTTATTTCCCTGACCTCTGATCCAAAAAATGTAGTAAATCTTTACAATAAATTTCTATCTGAAATACTCAAGAGCTCAAAAAACTCAACTTCAGGAAATTGTGTGCGCAAATTTCTGCGCACGACCAAAACTAACGTTAAGCACTTAAATCGAACACAAGCAGGTGAGCAACTATACAAACGTGAAAAATCAAACATAATATAGCTAACTGTTTATGTCCATACTGCCACAACCCGCACTAAAACTAAGTTTTTTCCATTAAACCAGCATTGCTACATCAAGGGAATTGCATAGATAGGAAACCTGAAATTTTGATTCTAAAGAAACTTTTGGAAGTAACAATATGTAAGTTAGTGACTTAATGCATGAAAACGGCCAAGTTTGTAGCGGGCTCGATTGCAAGGTAATCGATACCTGCTTCATCCAGCCGTGGAGCTTATGGCGGCAAAACTCGAGGCATCGGAACCATAGGTCGAGGCCATCCTCTTCTTCTTCTTGAGGTTTTCATCCATGCTGTTTGGATCCTCCTCCTCGTCCAGAAGGGCGGCCCGTATGACGGCGTGCTTGCAGAGGCTGCGGAGCGCGTCGAGGCAGAGCTCATAAGCGATGTAATCGAGCAAGTCCGCGCGGAGCGGGGAGCGGCGGCGATGCCGGAACTGAAAGCCGCGGCGGTCGCGGACGAGCTCGGCGCGGGTGAAGAGGCCCCGGAGCTCGAGACAGTCGAGCTCATCGTACATGCGGTTGAGGTGGTACTGCACCGAGCCAGCCATGCCGACCCGCCCATGGAGAGTAGCACCGGGACGAACAGCGGCGCGGAAGACGGTAGCCTGAGAGGAGGAGGCCGGCACAGACGGGGTGAGGCACCGAGTGAGCGGCCGCTCCAAACCTTGCCTCGGTGGACCTGCCCTCTCGAGGGCAGGCCGTGCTCGGATCTGTTTCCCCAAAAGACCGCGGCAGGAGCAGGGGGGCGGACGGCGCCCTGCGGGGAACCTCGGCAGCGGCGGCGGGCAGACGGGGTGCGACAGGATCCGGGCCTAGCCGGGGCTGCCGTCGCCGGACCCGTCCCCCGCGTAGCCGCCGTCTCCGGGTACGGTCTCCCCGAGGCCTAGCGCCGCCGCGCTGCTGCGGCCAGGCCGGAGGCGGCTCCGGGAGCAGCGACAGAAGGACGGAGGAAGGCGAGCGAGGCAGGGCGCCTGGGTGGCTGGGGAGAGGTGCCACGGGGGGAGCGAAGGTGGAAGCGGCGGCGATTGGAGGCGTTGCGGCCGAGAGGGAGGCGGGGAAGAGGCGGGGGCGGAATGAACGGGCCCCATGGGGGAAGGGGCCAGGAGGCTGGGAAGGTGAGGCGGAGGCGACGTGGCTAAAGGACGGCCACGGGAACCCACCGCCTGCTTAGAGCCACTGGATCTGTAACGTATGACTCTGATTTAACAGCGACATGGGAGCTCTGTTTTGCTACGGAAATTCAAGGGCGACGTGGCCATCCTCAGCTTTAACCTGGTACAACTTATGTAGAGTTAGTATATATATATATATATATCTGTCGAGACTTGATGCTTTAGCCGTAGAACCGGGTCATATGATGCCGGATACTCTTATGAAACTCTTATCAAATTAATCGGAGCGTGTTGGTGCGCGTTCATGGTTAGAAAAGGTGCTATCGAGCGCGGTTCATGGTTAACTAATCAAACTGAAAGGAATAAGATAGGAAAAAAGTAAAGGAATAGTATTTTAGAAAAATATAAGAGGGGAAAATAGAAAAGAAACAATAACATAAAGTTTAAATTGTTTAAAATTTTAAGAACTCTCTATTTCTATGTTTTTTTTCGCTGAGACTTTTGGTCTAGTACTAGTTCCATTTTTTATATTTGTATTTTTTTTACATCTTTTAACGGTCTTGAAAAAAGAAAGTATATGAAGGGAGAAAAAAGCAAGGGAACATATTATATTCACATTTCTATTTTTTGAAATTTTTTACTTTTTTGGATTTTTTTAGGTGCAGTCACGGTTCCACTTTTGGAAATTTTTTATTTCCCAGATTTTTTGTGAGACATAGGGAAAACAAAATAGAAAAGGGAAGCAATATGCCTAAATAGGAAAGAACAAACAATTTTTAAATTTTAATTTCAAAAACTAAAAAACTCTATTTTTGCAAACTTTTTTTTTTTGGATTTTTTGTGACATACAAAAACAAAAATAGAAAAGGTGTGGAGAAATTAAAGGCGAAACAGATGACGTGAAAATAAGCTAGGAAAATTGGTGGACAAAAATAGGACCTCCACTCTAAAAGCTAAATGAGCAGGACACCCACTTAGTTTGATAGCTTATGAGAGAAATTGTTCTATACATCTAAGTTTGGATTGATGGACGGAATTCATACTCATCTTTTTCCTTTTTTTTTGAGAAGGAATTTCATAATCATCTAGGTCTGAATTAGACCTGTTCAAATGCCGGACCGGGCCGGGCTTCGGGCCGGGCCTGGAAAAGCCCGGTCCCAAATCGAGGGCAGGCCGTGCTCGGATCTGTTTCCCCAAAAGACCGCGGCAGGAGCAGGGGGGCGGACGGCGCCCTGCGGGGAACCTCGGCAGCGGCGGCGGGCAGACGGGGTGCGACAGGATCCGGGCCTAGCCGGGGCTGCCGTCGCCGGACCCGTCCCCCGCGTAGCCGCCGTCTCCGGGTACGGTCTCCCCGAGGCCTAGCGCCGCCGCGCTGCTGCGGCCAGGCCGGAGGCGGCTCCGGGAGCAGCGACAGAAGGACGGAGGAAGGCGAGCGAGGCAGGGCGCCTGGGTGGCTGGGGAGAGGTGCCACGGGGGGAGCGAAGGTGGAAGCGGCGGCGATTGGAGACGTTGCGGCCGAGAGGGAGGCGGGGAAGAGGCGGGGGTGGAATGAACGGGCCCCCTGGGGGAAGGGGCCAGGTGGCTGGGAAGGTGAGGCGGAGGCGACGTGGCTAAAGGACGGCCACGGGAACCCACCGCCTGCTTAGAGCCACTGGATCTGTAACGTATGACTCTGATTTAACAGCGACGTGGGAGCTCTGTTTTGCTGCGGAAATTCAAGGGCGACGTGGCCATGCTCAGCTTCTTAGCCTGGTACAACTTATGTAGAGTTAGTATATTCTCAGTTAATTAGTTGGGATGCAGAAAATCAAAGTGTTACTGAAGTAGTTTTCACCCATCTAATGAAGTTTAATTCTTGTTTTCAGAATGATAGCATCATTGTTGATCTAGCAACTGCACTAACGAAGAAAGGGATTAGTGTCTTCCGTTTTGATTTTAGTGGAAACAGGTACGTTGCTTATGGAATTATGGTTTGGTGTTTTACAAAATCTGTTTAGAGGCAGCCATTCTGTGCCGCTGTTTAGACATAGGTGGTCCACTCAAGACCTTTTTTGGCAGTAGCCTGGATGCTGGTGTTGGTTCATTGAAAAAAAAAGATGTTTTCCATTGATTCAAAACTAATTGCATTTGTCGTAGAGTTTGTGTTAATTGAATTTATGTTTTTAGTTTGTTATTGAACTTAGCTATTATATTTGAACTAGTGCACCATTCTAAATATTTTTCTTATATTTTATTAGCGAATGGCCACTAGAATGGGAAATACATCAGAGGCATTGGCGGAGTGCCAGGAACACTCATATGTTGTGCCTGATGAGGCATTGGAATTCCGTACGCCGAATTCATGAAGTCTCCGGCCGTAGATGGGAGACTTAGAGGAGCACGACTTGCATAAAATGGAGCAGGAAACTTCCTGCTAGAGGGCATGGCCCTGTTTAAGATTTGTAGACAAGTCCTTCCGATGGAGACATAACCGGAACAAGATTCTGATTTTGAGGTGGAGGAATGCACCAATTGTGCTGCTTGTTATCAGGGGCAGCAGACATGCCACCCAGTCTTTATGTTTAGATACTCCCTATCCAATCTCTATATTTTTTTTTGGCATAGATGTTGCATAAAGAGTATGGAAACATAAGCACTATATAGTGTTTGAAGGTAGGATATAGATCAATTTTTGAAAAACCTGCTGCTGATGCTCTTGGTACTCTAGCTGCATCCGAGTTTGTTAATGAGATCATTTTCTTTCCTCAGCTTTATTGGGCTAGTTTTTCTTGTTTAACAGAGCTATCATGACCAGCTCAACAACACAACAGTCAACAGAACATGCTACATGCATACATTAGCAATGGCCCAAAATAAGAAATATCACTATGATGTGATGTTATAGCACAAAACTGCAATTGAATCAAATAGGAGCTTGTATAGAGCAAAGGCATGCAGTAATTTAGAGAAGAAACTATATCTCATGAGAACAGTTGCCGTACATAACCTCATGTGGGGGAAAAAGGCAGCAAGATAATACAGTTTAACAGACAAAATTGTTTGGGAAGTAGACTCCCAGGTAAAACTCTGATTGTATTCAATCATGGCCATCAAATAAAAAAGATTGAAACTTAATAGCAACAGTTATTGTGCAGTGCCATTGGAATGAAGTGACAGCTGATTCTCAACAGCACGGTACAAGCAATGGCCATCTGGCTTTATCTCATGAATGGTCAGGCCCAACGGCTCAAGCATCCTTTCAAGTTTTTCATTTTCTACCATGCGATCGCTAACAAGATTGCTTTGTTTTTCTTGAATTCGTTGCTCTCGAGCAGCCTCTTTGTCTTCTTTTCACGGCGCCGTGCGCCCCTGCTAGGCTTTGCAGAATCCACGTTGCTGGAGACAGATACACCAGCTATGGCATTCACTAAGGTGTCAATGTTCAATTTTTCGGAGCTACCTGCAGATTTGTACCCAAAAGAAGAAAGCTCTGCAGCATCTTTTGCATCTAACTCAGCAGAGTGGTGTGATATCTCCGCTTCTACCTGTTTTTTCTTAGCCTTCTGCTCCGCTTCGCTGCCTTTAGCAACTGCTTTCTTGAGGGCTGAGGCTTGTTTCCTTATCCTGGAGACAAAGCTCAGTGAATCTGGCATGAAAAAAATAAAAAATCATAAAAATGAAAAGTTTCAAAAATGGGTCGGATTTTAGATGAATTATAAAATTTGTTTCGTGCAACTTAAACATTGTATGTACTTTATAAAAATAAGAAGTTTTAAAAATTTACCACAAATGAAAAAAATGCGTGAACAACATGTTTTGTGGACAAATTTGTAATTAACTGCTAATTCCAATTGTAGCCAAAAATATCATTTCCATATATTAGAGAGGTCTCTTCAAAACATCGTCGCGTTCCCTCCGTCCTGCTTCGCCCCCTCATGTGTGGATGACGAGGAGGAAGAGCACAAGCAGCCGCGTGAACACCTTCTCAACATCCGCCCTACCTCGACCCGACCAGATCCTCAAATGTACAAAACCTTGACCCGCCCCGGCCTACCGGTAAATCGGCGGTGCACTAACACGAATCGGGGCAGAGAAAATTCACATAACGTTATCCCAACCAAAGACAATTAGGCATATAAAAATCACACCAAATACACAAATCCAGTCATTTAGGTACATGAAAATCCAACCACATACACAAATATAGTAATGACGTGATAGTAATACATGCATCAATACGGTTAATGGGTTGAGCTAGGCCCACGAGTAACGTAATATACAGAATCGGGCCCGAGTTAGATCGAGGCAAGCCTTAATCCGGACCTGGCACAAGATGAACCGGTGCAAGACGTCACCACATCAATATTGTATGAATTAATCCAAATAAAACAATGGCATAATGAGATGTAATCAATTGAAAAACTATATGCAGTATGTATTGAAAGTCGATATTCATAGTTATGTTATAATATTTTTAAAATATATTTTTTATAATTTATATTACATAGAAACGCAATTACATAGAAATGCATTAAAAAAAATAGAAAAATGAAATGTGTGCTATGGACCCACATGTCATAGACAAAAGAGTGAAATTTTTGCAAAGTGTAAATTTTATAATAGCATTGATGCAATTTACCCTATGAAATATATAAATATATAGAAACTAAATATTTATTGTGTAGACTTATATTTGATCAATAAGTAAAAAAATAAAATAGGATTAAGGTAAGATACAACAATCCTCACGTTGGATATTTTTGCAAACATAAAAGCATTTTTTTTTTCATACATGATTCTAGATTTAGTTTTATATGGTTTGGATTATGCCACATGGCGACAACATAACGGTATAATATGTATAAATAGAGACTTATTTATTCATCAAATCCCCTCCATCACCAATACATTGTATTATTAAATCTCCTCCATCACCATTATGTCGAATTAGATCTCATTTTTAATAAAATAAATTAGAGATTTATGTAACAAGTCATTATAAAATAGAAAAGTTGTTAATAAATAGTATAATATTAATGCATTCTATCTATACAATTAAAAGTCTCTTATGGTTCCTATGATAAGGGATAAATAATGAAGTCAAAATATATCATTGATAATGTTACTAATAATATGTTAACTAAGTTAAATATTTTGATGATGGTTGCCGCGGTATCTCTGCTGAGACCACTAATGTTTCAAGGGCCCTTCTCTCCACATAAAGGGAAAATGTAGTGGAAAGAGGGAGAAGTGGTTTGCTTGCAACCGACCTAGGTACAAAGAAGATTAGACCACGGACTGGTCTCGGTCGGGAAAGACGGGCGTTTTACCTACTAGGGTTTCGACGGTGGTTAGCCAAAATTAGGGTTTTGGGTTGTTAGACAATGGTCGGCCAACGAAGGGCATGGCTCGGCCAAGCTACAAGCAGGGGTTGATCGATTCGGATTTAAGTCGAGGAGAGGAGGGGAGAGGACTCTGGCTTGGCTTGGAGGATGCTAGGGTTTAATCGGGACACAAGCTTGGGCTCGACCGAGGGAGGCCAGGGTTTCGGCCAAGGGAGGGGATGGACGGCTGACTCCACCCAAGGGTTTTAGGGTTTTGGTCGAGGGTCGAGCTAGGGTTTCGACCAAGGAGGGTCGAAAAAGAGGAAGAGAGTCAAATTATAATTGTAGAAGTCTTGTAAATTGTAATTCAAATAATAATAAAATATTTTGTTATATATATTGGAATGTAATCGTTTAAAATTTAGGGTTTTTCATCGAATAATTATATTAAGGGAACGACTCTGGAACGGACGTCCGATGAAACTTAATTCGATCGGACGCCCGCGCATGTCGGCCTAGCCTAGCCTCGCCTCGCGTGGTTGCATGGCTCCGCATGGTTGCTTGTCTCCTCACATGCATGAGTTGCTCATTAGAACTTGCTAATGCTACATGCACGTGGAGAAAAAATAACCATTAATTTACATGCTGATATCAACGGAGTCCATTTTGTATTTTCTTTCGGCCACCACATTTTTTTATTGGAAGCTCTAATACATCAACCGTTTTCAACAACGTGTTCCTCGCATTTTTACGAACAAAACAAGACTCATGTTGCTATATAAATTTTACTAGAGCAATTTGTCTATACTAATGTGTCGGTGTCTGGGAAACGCGCCCCTGAAGGGCAGCGGGTCCACGGACCGGCAGACGAATTTGTAGTTGGAGTGAGGCCCAACGACAACCCTTCTTAGCCAGCCCGGGGCGGCGGCCGAGCTCTCGGAGGCTCAGGCCCCGCGGTCTTCCCGGACAGCGACTGGTGCGACTTGGCGATCCGGGTACAGATCCGTCGTACGGTGAGGAAGAGAAAGGGGGGAGAAGAAGAAAGAAAGAAATACAAACCGTGAAGACACAAGCGATTTACCCTGGTTCGAGCCCCCACTGCCGGGTCATAACTCTACTCTAGCTCTTGTTGATTATATGGTGGAAAACAGTACAGAGGCGCCGAGACCGGGCTTGAAGGCGCCGATCCCGAGCTTACAGGGGTCCTAGACACTGAAACGGTTAAGGACTAAAGCTACTGCTAAGGAAGCTCCGGACGCGTGTGTTGCCGAAGGGGTCGAGACTGCTTGAATCACTTGCTTATGGCTTGGCCTCGACTGGGTCTGAGGCCTTTCCTTTTATAGGTGCGGCGGGTCGCCCGGAGCTGATGCGGCGGGCCCGCGCCCGTTCTTGCGTGGCGGTGCCCTTGTCTCATTCCGGGGCTCGGCCTGGTCTGGAGCCTGCAGGGAGAAGCTGGTCAGGTTAGTACTAGACACGTGTTTGTCTGGGAGCGCCTATACAGGGGAGAAACGTGCTTTAGGGAGAAAGCACTTTCCATTTATCCCCAATATAGCATTGACTGGACCGAGCCAGCCTCGCGCCACCCGTTGGGAGCGTCGTGTAGCGTAACAACCGTCGCCGCCTGCCAAAGGGTGCAAACGACAAACCGAACTGCCCGCGTGCTCCTCCCCGGGCTGCGGATCCCGGGAAGGCACAGTTCTTCCCGGTCAAGGCCAAGAAAAGTGCGGTGGGACATGACAGTTGTCGCCACCTGCCCACGGACAAGCGGAATACCCGTGGGACCCTCTCCCGGGCTAAAGATGCGCCACGCTCCTGGTTGGGACCTAGGGAGGCGCAGTTGACCTGGTCAAGCCCGGGGAAAACCCTAGCGGGCTAGATGCTTCCTTTAGGACGGCCAGAGGCGACCTTTTAGACCTTCTGCATGTGTGGTGGGCCGGTACAGAATCGACCCAAGGCCCATCTCGGGGTGGGCCACTTATCAATCACCAACATAATGGAACAATTAATTTGGCCTGTTTGAACAATACGTCTAGTCTGATGGAACAACTTGGTATTTGGTCTGCCGGAACAATAGGCTAAAACCAATTGGAACAATATGTCTAGTCTGATGGAACAACTTGTATACCTATTGGAACAATGTATTTGGTCTGATGGAACAATAGGTTAAAACCAATTGGAAACAAAAAAAATGCCCAGTCTGATGGAACAACTTGTATACCTATTGGAACAATGTATTTGTTCTGCTGAAACAATAGGCTAATCCAATTGAAACCATACGCTAAAACCAATTGGAACAATACATCTAGTCTGATGGAACAACTTGGTATTTGGTCTGTTAGAACAATACGCTGAAACCAATTGGAACAATATGTCTAGTCTGTTGGAACAACTTGTATACCTATTGGAACAATGTATTTGGTCTGCTAGAACAATAGGCTAAAACCAATTGGAAACCGAATCGTCGATCGCCGCCATGCTCCACCTTGCGCCGATAAGGTGTTTTCTACGGCGCCCGTGTATGCATAAACCGTGTCTCCCCCTAGATTTTCCGCATGGCCAACATCGCCGACCAAGCTCTGATACCACTTGTTAGGAATTACGCCGATGCAAGATCACGAACGACACCAAGAGACACGATGTTTGTTAACGCAGTTCGGCATTGCTGTCTACATCTGCAGGGCTCTGATTATGGGCGCTCCTCCCCAATCCATAATACCGCAGCACACCGGCTAACCAGGTCACGGCCACATGCCGACCGCTGACTTCCTCTCTTGCCTATGCTACTATTATGAAATCGTTTTCTTGGTTACACCATGGCTGCCTTCCTTTATATAGTAGAGGCCTGGATAGAGTCCGACTCTAACACTAACCAACCCTGCCTATTACAACACAGAGTCATTGTAAACTACCCGTACACATATTCGACACAATACCTAACAGTATGCCTAATCAAACAAAAAAAATCTAACGCTCCATATTTCCAAAAAAAACGACGCAATATCACCGGTTCCGGTCCTCTTCATATCTTAACAAATAACAATCAAATATGCAATATTTGCGTCAAAACTCAAGAGTGCTGTCAAGTGCGTGCATTGGTGCATATATACTTTGTAGTTTATACTTACCAAGAACTGAAGAACTTGTATGTGTATGTACTATGTAGAGGGCTAGACTCTAGAGGCAGTTACCTGAGTGTACAGTGTACTGTGCTAGGGGCCGGAGGGGTGGGCGGCGTCCGGCGGAGGCGTTGAGGCGGAGGGGCGGCGGGCGGCGGAGGCGCGGAGGGCGGAGGGGCGGCGGCCGGGGGGCCGGCGGGTGGCGGTCGGGCGGCGGCGGATCCGCGGAGGCAGGAGGGGCGGCGGTCGGCGAGGGGCCGGAGGGGCGGCGGCCAGCGGGACCGGCGGAGGGGCGGAGGCCGGAGGGCGGCGGCGCCTGCGAACGGGAGCGTCGGCCGTCGGGAGGAGAGGCGTGCTGCGTGCGAGTCGCAAGGGAACAGGGCGGCGTGGGACTGAGAGTGACTGACCGGACTGTGGGCCGTGGCTGTGGGTTACAGTCTTACTGGGCCAGCCCAAAAATGCAAAAAATATATATACTAGTATAGTGCTGGGCCAAAATCCACGGTAGGCCTGGGCCTACCTGGACTACCCTTTGGGTCCGCCCCTGACTTCTGTATCTGTATGGCAGCGCAAAGCAGACCTCAAATGTGAACCACAGCTGCCTCTTGATGTTTGCCACCTAGTCCAACGAAGAATCAAAGCCACGCTACCACGAGACATGGTTTTTTATCTGTTTACGTTGTTGGTATATGGCAGAAGCAGAACCCTGACTCGATCGAACCTTCCTGAGCCAGTACTAATTGTAGTATTGATATTTAAAAATATGTTGTTAGTATATGGGAGAATTATGACGCTTAAAAATACGTTGTTGGTATATGAGAGAACCATGGCTCGAACCTTCCTGAACCGGTACTAATAGTAATATGGATATTTAAAAATATGTTGTTGGTATATGAGAGAATTGTGACTCTTAAAAATATGTTGTTGGTATATGGGAGAACCATGGCTCGAACCTTCCTGAACCGGTACTAATAGTAATATAGATATTTTAAAATATGTTGTTGGTATATGGGAGAATTGTCTCTTAAAAATATGTTGTTGGTATATGGGAAAAACATGACTCAAACATGCAACTTCTTGAGATCTTGTGACTCTCAAATCTGTCGGGGATAAAATCACGGCCCATTGCCATGGCCCACTCCCTAACGGCCCAATCGAACAACTTCCTAGGGTCCAGCTCCCTAGAAGGTTCTAACAGGCCCATGTGCATCCTGCCGAACAGCTTCTTGGCTGGCACGGTGCGTAATGGCCTAAGATTCCTGTTTAAGTCCGTCTCGAGCAAGAGTTCTGCAAGGCTACGTGAAGACCTGGACGTGGTTTTCCGGATTGGAGCAGACGTCGTGATCCCCAAGAATTGGAGTATACCTTATCTACCGTGGGATGTATTTGGCATGTTACGAGTTCGTTACGATCTCGTAGTTAACCCGGCCCGATTATCTTCTGGTAGGTCGGTTGTTCAACACTATATAAATAAGGCCCCTACGGTGTATAGAGGGGCCAAGCATCATTGTATTGTCGCATATTACTCGCCGGGATCTGTTCGATTCGTCGAGTTTCACCTTGTAATCTTCTTTGATATAAGGAAAGGCTGGACGTAGGGCTATTATCTCTCTCGAGAGGCTCGAACCAGGATAAAAAACCTGTGTCTCCCTGTTACTTGTTGATTCCAGTTCGCCTTGCTCGGCAGGTCTTCTATCTCCCTTTCTCAAGAACCTTAGTTGACTTGAGATCGATATCTCAACCGTCAACAGTTGGCGCCGTCCGTGGGGATAGTAGATCAAGTCTGTTCGAGCATGTCGAACTCTCTCAGCGATCAGGAAATTCTTCCTGAAGGCTATGACTCAGAAGGACAGGATGTCTCATCCCCTGTCAGATCGGATCGATCCGTTCGGTCTCGGTCACCTTCCAGATCTGGGACAGAACTCTCCGGTTATGTTCCGGAGATGGTCTTGGATCAGGCTCCCGTCATTGACGATGATTATGGAACCGATGATCTTTACACCGGTTTAGATCTTTTGGATTTCAGGGCCATGTCGGTTGATTGTTCCTGTGGTGACACAGTGATGACACCGTCCAGTGTGCCTTCGCAAGGCCGTCGCAGCATCAACATGGCCGGCGTTGGAACTTCAGAGAATCCTGCGCGGGTTGCGGCGACCGAAGAGTTCGAGCATGTTAATTCTGCTCGGCATCAAGATGGGGCTACACCGGCTGCTCGCGAGCAAGAAGTTGTTCGCCGCAGTCTAGACACCACGATCAATCAAACCTTGGCGTAGATTCGTGATCAGCGTAAGCGTCAGTGACGCGATCCACCTCGCGCACCTGCGCCAAGTCCCCCGGCAGACGTTCCACCTGTCCGGGACGAATCCCCGCGCAACCAGACTCCGGTCGGGCAAAACACGGATGCCTCAGGGATCCCAGGACCCCTTGAGCAGAGTCGGGAACGACTTCAAGCCCTGGCAACGGTGATCAGATCCGCCAACCAGGACAACCTCGCGCTCATGGGCGACGTTGTTGCTTCTCACCTTGAGCGACTGCCTGAATGCCTTAAGTCTATAGGTGAAGGTAACACTTCCTCTGGGCAACGCAGTCAGCCTGCCCGGAGAGACTCGGACAGCGAGCGTTCCGATCGATCGCGTGACTATCGTCACCGTCAAAGGACGACTCGCCGCGAGTAACATACCCGTGGTCGGCGACGCTCGCCAAGTTCCCGTGGTCATCGCCACCACAGGAACAAGCGTGCGCGCAACGATCACGGACGATCCCCTCGGGAAGAATGCGTCGTCACGACCATGAGGAAGGAGCGCGGATGACTATCTCGGAGGGAGTTCCTCTAAGTACAGTCTTCTCGTTCAACTAGAGTTTCTCCGGGCAACAGGACCAATGTCTTCTTAAGGCTAGGTTCTGCGGGAGAAGGTGGTCGAGCGTACGCCTTGGGCTGCAAGGCTTTTTCTGACGAGCTCCGCGCTGTCAGGTGGCCTTCCAAGTTCAAGCCCGGTCACATGGAGAGGTACAATGGGACCCAGAACCCAGAAAAGTTCCTTTCCATCTACGCTACAGCCATCATGGCAGCCGGAGGTGACGAGCTAGTCATGGCAAATTACCTTCCGACTGTTCTTGAAGGTGCTGCTCGGACGTGGCTGTTCAACCAGCAGGAAGGTTCCATCCGCTCTCGGGACCAACTTTGTGACGCTCTGATCGCCAATTTTTAGAGCTGTTACGTGCGTCTGGGCAAGGAGGATGATCTGCACCAGATGATCCAGATGAACGGGGAGACCCTCCGCAACTTTGTGAAGCGTTTCATTAAGATCCGCAACACGATCCCGAACATCTCGGACGAATCTGTTGTCCGCGCCTTCAAAAACGGAGTCCGCGACGAGCGGCTCACCCAGGATCTCGAAATCAATGAGACCTGGACCGCCAACGACTTGTTCAAGGCGGCTGACCGCTACGCCAACGCGGCAGAGCGTGTTCAGTATAAAAAGGCGTTCGACAAGGGCGAGCTGCCCGCCCAGCCTGGTGTAGATGAAAAGAAGAAGAGCAGCAGCAATGTTCCTGGTGACAAGAAGTCCCAGAAGAAGAAGAATAAGGGTGATGCGAACAGTACCGTCGCCGGTATAGATCGCGCGCCTCCTCCCAAAGACGAGTAGAAGAAGCCCAACAATAACTACAAGGGCAAGAAGCCCGTCCAGGGAGGTAATCAAGGCAAGAAAGGTCCAAGCGACCGATTTTGCAAGTTCCACCAGCATTACGGGCACGACATACGCCATTGCAGAACTTGGGCTGCAAAGCTCGAAGATTTCTACAACGGCAAGGGCCCAATGCCCACCCTGCCCGAACAAGGTGAAGCCGGTAAGGCCAAGCGCCAAACCGATGATGGTGATCGGGACGACGATGATGAATATCAAGAGCCCGTGAACCATATCGCCGTCATCTTCGGCGGCTCCTCGGCTTATCCCTCTCGGCGCAGCCTCAAAGCAGCTGCTCGGGAGGTCCACAACGTTGAAAAGGCCAAACCTCAGCCTGAGTCAATGAAGTGGACCGAGGTCCCCATCTCCTTCTCTCAGGAGGATTGCCCCACTGGGATGACTAAACCTCAGCGGCTCCCGCTGGTGGTTGCTCCGACCATCAGCAACGCAAGAGTTGGCCGTGTCTTAGTAGACGGCGGGAGCGCTTTGGACTTACTCTCTGCTAAGGTCTTGGACGAGATGCAAATCCCTCGCTCCAAGTTGAAGGAAGTCGCCATGCCCTTCTATGGGATTGTCCCGGGAGAAGCCGTCAAGCCGTTGGGGCAGGTCGTCCTGCCAGTTACCTTCGGCAAACCAAGCAACTTCCGGACAGAGTTGATCACTTTCGATGTGGTCGACTTCCCATCCGCATATAACGCGATCTTGGGTAGGCCATCTCTTGGCAAGTTCATGGCCGTCACCCACCACGCTTACCACTGCGTGAAGATACCGGGTCCCAACGGTGTGATCACGGTCAAGGGCAATTACAAAGCTGCTCTAGATTGCGACGAGCAGTCCCTCGCCCTGGTCGACCAGCTTCAATACAGAAAATTCATAAAAAATAATTTAAAAATTTAGAAAACCTGAAAATAATCCACAAAAATAATAAAAATTTAGAAAATTCATAAAAATCCAAACAAATCATTTAAAACTCTAGAAAAAATTAGAAAACCTGAAAATAATTCCCAAAATTCATTAAAAATTTCAAAAAATCATAAAAAATCAATTAAAAATTCACAAAAAAATCAGAAAAACTGAAAGAACTTCACAAAAAAGTTAAGTGAAAATCTAGTTTTTTTGTAAATTTCTTTCAGTTTTTCTAATTTTTTGGTTAATTTCGAAATGATTTTTTATGATTTTTTATTTTTTTTGGATTTTTAATGAATTTTGTAAATTAGTTTCGGGTTTTCTAAATTTTTCTAGATTTTTAAATGAGTTGTTTGGATTTTTATGAATTTTCTACATTTGTTATGGTTTTTGTGGATTATTTTAAGGTTTTCTAAATGTTTCTATATTTGTAAATTATTTTTTTGAATTTTCTTGATTTTTCCTGGTTTTGTAAATTTTTCTATATTTTTTTAAAAAAGTTTTTGAATTTTCTGCATTTTTTATGAATTCTTTGAATTTGTTTATGAATTTTGTGAATTATTTTTGGTTCTTTATGAATTTTTATAATTTTTTAAGGTTTTTAGAATTGTTTTGGATTTTTTGGGGCCACGTCAGCACTTAACGGCCACGTGGGCGCCACGTGAGCGTTTAACGGAATTTCTAACGGATCCTAACGGCTCAGGACTAACGATGCAAACGGAGACAAGTTCCAGGAGCTGAGAAAGCAATTTCAAAGTTTAGGGGATTTCGTGCAATTTGTTACAAATTCCGGGAGCTACAGTGCAATTTTCTCTTAGTTATATGGTATTGCAACTATGGATTTATGAAAATAAAATAGCTCAAACTCCACCAAATAGCTTGTATCATTATAACGCATTAGGTGGGGGTTAACTTTTGTTGCACACTCACCCTCATATGCTCATCGCTCACTCTTTTAGGCTATTATGGAGAAGAGGATCCCTACGAGCGCTACAAGGATGAGGAGATCCTGGAGGTTGATAAATAGAGCGGTGGTTATATAAGACTCCAATCGCTTGCCTCATGGATTGGGCATATCCTTGAGACATGGATATTCTATTTTCACTTTTGCTAGATTATGGTAAAAATATATTTTGATATTGTAATATTTGGCCAAATGGTCTATTCAAATGATACAATATCTACTTTGTTTAATGTAATAAATGTTATTTGATGTATGCATGGGATGATTTAGCTTCTATATGTAATTGTGACGTGCTAGCAAGACATTTCGAGTTAGCAGGGGCGGCACTGAGGTTCCTAGATGTAGGGGCCCATAATCTTGATATCATGAAAAAGGTCACCAGTAGAATCCAGAATAAGATGCATATCAGCATATATAATAGTATCAGATAGATATAATTTCAACAAATTAAAGGACCCTCCTGCAGATTCAGAAAAAAAAAATGGAAACACTGCGTTACCATGAATGCATCGAGGATTGCAGAACAGATCCAAGGTGTACCAGGTTCACCAATCTACATACGGCATCAAATTAATAAATAAACAACAACCAATCTGTTCGCAATGATCAAAGCATAATTGAAAAAGTTTTTACCCAATCATAGTACAATTTTTTTAGGGAAATCGTAGTACTATTTATTGTTGTCAGCAAGCTAGTATATGCGCTGGGCTACGAATATTAGGATTCGCAGAAGCACAAGGTCAGTAATCTCCATAAACGATACATATGACTGGTTATGACTGAGAGTCAGAGATTTGCATGCCCTGTGTCCACAGCAAACCTTGATGGCATTTGATCATGTCTAATTTCAAGGTGGCATTTGATCATGTTAATTCTGAAGCCACCGGCATTGCACGGGCTTGCAATGGTCAACCTTGTAGCAGCAGCTCATACGAATTCCTGCAAGCTATTTTGACAGAGATTGACAGCATGAAAGCATGCCTCACAAACTTAGTAAGCCCGCAACAGCCAACAGAGTGCCATATATTTTGCAGAAGAAAACAACGGTTATTGTACTCG
Source organism: Raddia distichophylla (assembly GCA_005191435.1). Classification (NCBI taxonomy): domain Eukaryota; kingdom Viridiplantae; phylum Streptophyta; class Magnoliopsida; order Poales; family Poaceae; genus Raddia; species Raddia distichophylla. Next base: position 121,771 of record SPJY01034155.1, on the reverse strand, counting down.
TTCAATTCGACGTCATTGAGAATGCACACATTACAGCATTCATGTAAGAAGAGAAGCCCAACCTACATGCAGAAAGCTTTGGCAACTCATGTCATCAGATCAATAACCCCACAAAGCAGATACTCTAAAGCTTTCACCCGCAAACATTGCATGTATCCTACGCACAGGTTTCTAACTTGATGGGAATCCAGAACGTACAACACCCTACGGCTCATGGGGCAGGAGGAAAGGCTTCTGGCCGTTCTTACCATCGTGATCGTTGATCCGCCTTGAGGGAAACGCCAAGCTTTCTTGGAACATATGCGGGGTGGCGATGATCCTGTGGTGAGGACGCCAGTACTGTCTCAGCACATTGCCAACGGCGTCGCAGTGCAGCATGGCATACGGGCACCGCAGCAGCACATCTCGCTCCTGGGACACGATGAACGCGGGTGGATGCGGATGGTCGAGTGGGTCGTAGCCAATGTCACGGGTGATCGCAGCCGGCGGCAGCTCAATCTGGTGCCCGGGCTCCCATGTCTGGTTCGCGTAGTCCCGCAGCACCCAGACATGGATCGTCGCCACCGCCGCGTCGATGGAGGCCATGGCCAGCCTGCCGTGGATCTCGAGCAGCTGGAACACGCCAGCCTCATCTGCGGCCGGAAGGGCAGGAGTCCTGATCCATCGGAACTCCTGCGCCGCCGTGCCGAACACAGTGATCCTGTGGGTTCGACCCACTCCCAGCAGCCAGTGCAGGTTGCCTTGGAACATGGTGGGCGGCGCTCGGTGGGCGGGCGGTAGCCGGCCACAAAACAGCACCAGGTTGCGCAGCGCCTGCGGGTGCGGCGTCCCAGGGGACGTCGGGAGGCCGATGTCGAGCGGCTCCTCGGCGCCCAGCTCGAGGGTCCGAATCCGATAGGAGAGATCGATGTACGGAGCTCCCGTCTGGTACAGCACCCGGTACGCTCTTCTTTCCCCGGGAGGATCCCGCTCCCGCGCGTAGAACCCGATGATGGTCTCACGCAGGTTCATCGGCGGGAGTCTTCGCCAGTGGCCGGTGCAGGGGTTGCAGGCGTAGACGTGGTCGAGGTAGGAGACGAGAAGGATGCCGTCGCAGGAGCCTTGGACCTTGAACACGCTATCAGCGATGGCGACGGCTGGCCCCGCGTGGGGGTTCGGGACGTCGCGAAAGCGGAGCACCTGGTGGGACTCGCGGGCGGCGACATCGACGGCCTGGAGGTCGACGCGGACGAGACGGGGGTCCTCGTCGCGGCCGAGGGGGCGGAGGCTGAAGTCGCGGCGGTAGAGGAAGAGGGGCTTGGGCGCGCGGCGCTGGCGGTGGGCGGCGATGAAGCCCTCGCCGTCGATGATGCCGCGCCACCGCCTGCAGACGGCGCGGAAGCGGTAGACGTCGGCGGCCGGCAGGCGGAGGAGGATTGCCTCGATCAGATGTGAGGCGGTGATTGGCTCGGGGTGGAGGGTGGTGGCCTCTCCATTGTTGGCCATGGTCGCGACGGCCGTTACGGATGTCGAGGCGGAATGAGGAGGACGTGCTGATTGGTTCTGGATGAGAATGAGATTGGGTATTTAAACAGAGGGGAAGGTAGCCGTCGATGACTCGAGGGGGATCAGAGGGTTTTGCACATGCGTGCAACTGTAGGGCCGAGTTATTGAATGACGACAACCATTGTTCTCCTAGCTTTTTTTTTTCGGCTTAAAGTCTTGACATATCCTCTTTAATTCTCTGTTTTAGTTTACTTTTAATTGTAGTTGGAAAATTGATGTCCTTGAAAAAGAGATAACAAAAAATAAATTAAATTATTAAAACATAATTTTGAGATCTTTGAGAAACCCCTACAAATTTTTTTTAAAAAAAATATTTTCAAAAAATTGCACTCAATGGTCTATAAAAAAATAACAAAATATTTAAACCAAACCAGAACTAAACATGAAATCAAAGAGGGCCAGTGATCCTACATAGAGATTGAGATGTGCACTGACCCGAGTCACCCGACCCAGTCTGACTAGACATGCTCTACGCGTTTGATGTGTTCCACCTTCTCTCGCGAGTTTGGCCATGGGGTCACGGTGGTGCGGAGGGGACAATGTAGAGGGGTCGTTGGGTTGTTGGACACCTCTTCCTTCTTTTCCATTGTGACGGTGGCTCCTTCTTGCCATGTCAATGGTCAACATCCCCTCTCTCTTGTACGGGTTAGGCTAGGGCATCCACGGGTCATGTCGAGTCTAGATCAAGCGAGCACAAGGGATCCCCGATGTGATTTTGTTGAGTTGTGAGTGTGTGACCCGGTCTCAACCCAACCCATACAGATTTCTAATCATAGTTGGAATCCTTATTAATGATAAGGATTCCAAACTAAGTTCAAATAAATCCCTTAGGACCCTGATCCTGAATAACCATTCGCAAACAAGGCTGAAAAAGAAACATGATGCCTGGCGTGTAGGGTTCAAGTTCTTTTTGATGTCGAAATCTTCTTCCATGGTAAAATTAGAGATTTCAAAATTTAAACAGGATTTCATATAATTTGGTGGAAATTCATCATTCAAAATTTAAATTTGACCCAGGTCTTAAAGAAATTTTTATAGGATTTTGAAATTCCCACTCAAAATTGGTTGGGATTCGTTGATATACCGAGCCTCGTTAGAAATTAGGGGTTCTAATTGCTAAAGAATTATAGAAAATTAACAATTTTATATTCAAAACAACATAAATGTAAAACTAAAATTTGAAATAAACTTTTACCTCAAAGTATAAATTAAATTAATAATTTATTTTCATAAAATTGTAAAATATATCTATCTTATTAATAGTTAAATGATCATGCTTTGCTATGAAACCTTTTAGTCTCCCCTACTTGGTTGTATTGTGTTTGAGCTCTCTCTGCTCCGCTTCCACACTAAACTACATTTTGGTTTCACATCCTATGGTTTATTGGCATATATAATCTAATCGAATCTTACTAAACATAGCACATTAAATAAAGAAGTTAGATGTATAGATGTAATAAACACGAATAGGCAACGAAGTACCCAAATATCATACTTTGAAAGTTTTGGACCTAAGCAAAGACAAGCCATTTGTGGCCACGTGTTATGTTGACTAGGCAGACCATCCACCAAAAACTCCCTATTTTAATACAACTTTAGACTTAATCAAAATGAAAATTAAACTTCATGTACCTAAATATCCTATTTTAAAAGTTTTGAACCTAGGCAAAAACACACGACAACTTTAAGCACATATGTTTCAAATTACTCTTAAAAGAAGTCTATGACAAGTACAAAATGTGGTTGTCAGCGTTTGGGAACCGGAGTTCACCAGGTACCTAGCTTACTTGTTAAATTAGGGACTAGCAGGCCCCTTCTTGCAGCGTGCTAGGATATTTTAGGCCCGAAAGCTTGCGGGGATCTCAAACACACAACACAACAATTTTTTACTCTGGTTTGGAACTTCCACTGCTAAAATAACAACCCTATGCCCAACTTTGTTGTGTGTGAGTACTAGCCTTAGCGGGGGTGGAGCGAGACCTCTCAACACCTATTTATGCATCATGCACCATCAACATAATGACGGACTGGCGGCCATCATGGAGCGTGATGAAGTTTGTTGGGAATATGCTCTAAATCAATCATATGGGATGATTGTAATATGTTTTTGTTCATGCATATACTTTATATAACTTTGATTATCGGTTTCATGAATAAATGTCAAGACTTTATTTATCAAGTTAGACTTTGTTGAGAAATACAATTGTCAATATAATATTATTCTAAAATGATCCCTGATCTATATCATTATAAGTAGTAATGATTAATCGGCACATGTATTGATTGGTGGTACTGTCTCACTTACCATAGATATAGAGATGTCAAATCAATAATTTGAACACGTGTTGGAGAATATGGATAGTTGGATGGACCTACTTCCGAGACACTGCTAAGTTTCTTATCTTAAAAGTGTCATCAGAATGTTGTCTCGAGTGGTATTCCTATATGATCCTTAGACCTGAGATCATCATATAGTCCCAGCATGCGTAGTCATATATTTTAGGGTTATCAAACGTTATATAGTAACAAGGTAACTATAAAAATAACTTACAGGTATGCCACGAACACATGGCGTTGAGGTGTGATAGATCAAGATGAAATTTGCCCCTACTTGATAACAGTAGAGATACCTCTAGCCCCTCGGTGTGGATGGATAAGGAAAGCGCGCGACCATGCTAATGTGATTAATGGTTAATCACAATTTATATCTATTATATTGACGAGTGAATGGTCGAGCTATCATAGACATGACACACATATTACCTTGAACTTGACTGGTGTCGTGTGCCAAAAGAATTGGTATGTGAGTGTATCAAGATTCAGCCGATGAGAATCATTCTGTGTATTCGGGGGTCAATATGTAATGTTAGATACTGCAATTGATATGTGGATTGGAAAGCGGTTTTCCGGGTTCATGGACGACTTGCACATAAACCTAACGGATCACACACTTAATGGATCGAAATATGTCTACTGGATTTATCCGTTAGTGGGTTTTGCACGCAGATAAGGATTCACATAGGATTTAGAGTCCTAATGGGCTACTACCATATAACCCCATTAGCATGTCTATATAAGAAGGTGGCCTAGGGCAGTGCGGCTAGGTGAGCGAGTCCACCGTACCCATGAACCCTAGCTGTCGCATCCCTCCCGTTCCTGAAAAACCCTAGCTGCACAACACGACGCTAGCATGTCGGCGTACGACATTCCACCCTTGTACGTGTGGATACCTTTATAGGTGCTGGCGCTACCGCGGACACACTGTTGATTGGCGAACCCCAAGCCTTCCCGAGGTTCACCAACCTTCGCCTCGAGTTTCCTGGGCTTCCCGAGCTTAGTTCGATCTATAGCCCGAGCTACGTCGAGCTTCTTCCCGACCTTTTTGGACTACGCGGAGATTGTCTTCCACCAAGGGTGCGACCTGTTCGGCAAGGACATAAACGACTACTTCCATACCACGACACGTGTGACGTGAGAACCTGCTTCTCCAACTATTCTTCCATATCCCTATGCGTCAAGGGTAACGATCTGTGATCGCTTACTTGCATGGTTGTGCTGTGTGTTTGCGTAGAAATTTTGAATTTGTGCTATCGTAGCATGCGCATTCCTTTTCAAAGTTGCCATCTTTTTCGACTTTGGTGCCCCGCGCAACCGCCAGGTAGACGCCCATGGTAGGAAAGCACCCGAGCGAGGGGCAGCCTACCATCGGGCAGGATTGGGCATTGGATGACATTGGGCCATCTAGCAACCCGTTTGGTTGGATGACATTGGGCCGATGCCACCTAATCCCTAACAGTGACATACCATAGTTGTAATTGTTTATATTATCATAAATAGTGCAAATCAACTACAATAGACAATAGGAATAAAAATTAATAGCTTGATTTTATTTCATACAAATAAAATCCTTAGAGTTAAAACTAAAATTTTATATAAATTATTAGCGGGATTTGTACACTAAATTATATCCCAAAATTATAATATTTTTTATTTTCATACGTAATAAAAGTAAAATTTTAGAGCATCACAAAACATTCCTCTAAAATATAACCAACATCCCCTCTATATCTCCCTCTAAACACTATGAGAGAGGTATAGACGGGTTGTTGGGGATTCTTAGTGGTTGGATTTGTGCACAAATCTTAACACAAAGCTAAAATTTGGAATAAATAATAAAATAAAGGGGAAATATCTAAAAACACCGCTTAGCTTGGGAAATTATCGACATGCAACTCGTTTTGCATCTAAATACCCCTTAGAAATGAGTACAGTAGACTTCTAACCCCCTCAACCCGGTTTTCTCGTCACATGTTAGCACTACAGGAAACGAAACTTTTGTGGTCGGCCAAAACACCGACCACAATGTTTTCCGCTCTATGTCGACGGCAAAAAGAAAGTCCGACCACAAAAGTAACCAATGTGGTCGGCCAAAAAAAGGCCGACCACAATAGTCCTGGATAGTCTCCCGCCACCATGAAAATTTGAAATTTAGACAGCTCCTCTAAACATTATCGGCGGCACTGTTTATGCCGTCGACACAGAGGCACCCGGGTCACGGAAGCTTAACGGACTAACGAAACCACGTCAAGGCGGGCCCACAACACAGACGTCTGAGATGGTCCTACCAACTTCGTCGGCCTTTTAAAATACCGACCACAAAAGTGACTTTTGTGGTCGGCCTGGAATTTGGCCGACCACAATACTACACTTTTGTGGTTGGCATAACACAAGGCCGACCACAATACTAAACCTTTGTGGTCGGCAATTGCTTAGGCCGACCCCAAAGACCCCCCTCCACCCCCGGCTCTAATTTCCGGCCGTCCCGCCCCTCGGTTGACACTGTCCTATTCGTCATCTGATGTTTTCGGTCATCGACGACATATTGTAATTTGTTTTCAAGCGTCTACATTGGCCTGCATGCGTCGCATTTCCGTAACTTTGAGTTGAGGAATAGCCCAAGAGGGTTAATATGTTGTACTGAGAGAGTGATCCTCGTATCTGGTGTGGTAATAGGCCAAACGGATGATCACCGCTCATGCCAGCTATCTCACCTGGAAACATGTAAATTTCTCCTGGTGTATATGGTGGAAACATGTTGGGGTTTTCTCCCATTAACTGAAGTTAGTACAAGATTACAAGGTTTCCGATAGTTGATAGTACCCATTTTTTTTTTCTTGCATGTTAATTTCACTTGTTTCTAGAAGAGCTGAACCTATAATAATCTTATGCAGGTAACCTAGATTTAAACAAGCAATCGCTGATGTTTGATGTACTATACTATTTGTTTATTAATATCATTGTGGGCTAAATATTATATGATTACATTGACAAGGACACACAATTGTTCACTATTGCAGCTTTGGCAGTTTTATGTTTCTTTTTCCTTGCAAGGAATTAGTTATGGACTTGAACAATGTTCCTTGTTGCTTCTGCAGCGATCCGGATGACAGGCTTACTCCAAGGCCTGTTTTAGCCAGGTATTGTGAAGGTTGATTACTTGTTAGTTTCAGAAATGTGCTACAGTATATAACATGCGGCCTGTCTTGATACCTCTGGCTTATAGATACACGTTTGCAGTCTCAGTAGCCTTGTTTCTGAGCTACAGCATCATTACCTGTCTGTCCATGAATCGTTCATGCTATCCGTGCTTGCTATAATGGAGCTAAGATGTAATAATCATAACCGTGTTCTTATAGGACGCCAGATGAAGTAATTGCAGCCAAAGGTGTGAAGCCAACATTATCACCTAATCTCAATACACTTGCCTTGGTCGAGGTAAATCTGTTTTTTATTCACACCACCCGTCCCCTTTTTGGTTCGTCGTTAGCTACCGTGTCTTGTTTCCCTGCCCTTCAACACAGAAGCAAATGGGTCACGACAGCAGATATCTGCAAGGAATCAAAGAACATTAGGTCGTTACTTGCATTGGATCAAAAACCAAATTCTAGGGATCAAAACCAGTTAAATGATATTTGTTTTGGTTGCGTGGGAACAAAAATCTGTGATAGCTTATTCAACCTTGCACATCAAAATTTACTTCATGTTCCAGTATAGATTCCCTAAACACATTCCAGTTATGATTCCAAAGCAGACCAAAGTCTACTTTAGGTGCTCTTGCTGATGACGTTATACTATGGCAGCATGATGGTTACGTCATGCTTTACCGTTCTGATCGGTGCTATCAATACCTGAGAGTTTCATGGTTTCTTTTGGCAGGCAGCTGGTGTAAAGCGTCTACTTTTTTGTGGTGTGGGTTGTCAAGTGCAAGGTGTCTAACTTGACATAATCATTCTTCTATTTCTACTGGTGATTGTTTACTCACCGTGAATTTACTTGGACTACAGCACTGAGATCTGTAGAGAAGTACCTTGGTTTGGAAAAGCTCTATGTGCTTGGCACAAACTGTGGTAACTACTGATGGATTTCTCAGCCAGTTAACCTTAAAAATTTATCGGGGATTTGGCTTAAGTTAAATCTTTTTCAGTGGACAATGGTACTCGTGAAGGACTTGATAAGTTTTTAAAAGCGGCAAGCAGTGAACCAGAAACTGTTCTACATTACGAGTTTATGCAAGACTACAAGGTGAAAGGTTGAAATAGCCAGTAGTGTTTTCTCCTATTTGTCAGTTTAATGTTGCCATGAAAAATAGCAATGCCATCCACTTTTTCAAATCAAAATTTCAACGAACAGTTCTAGGTCTGTTGGAAAACATATGGAATTCATAGCATTACCGTGTTGTTGCTTTGCAAAGTTTCATGCGTGATAGTGTTATCTAACCGAGAGTATTTGCAGGTTTACTTAAAGCATTTGGATGGGCATATTGAAGAGGCAAGTCACCTGTTTATCTATTACTTGTTTGTTGCACAGTGTTTTCCCCCCTGAAACACTCTATTTATTTTCTAATTTAAAGCAGGTTCCCTATTTTTGCCTTCCAGCAAAGGACCTAGTTGATGTTATTGCACCATCATGCTACAGGTACCCTCTGTAGTCTGTTGACAGTACACTGCATAAATATTTTTGCCAGACTATCTGCAATATTTATATCCATCATTCACAGCTGAGTTAACGGGTTTACACTCTTGCTTCTACCGTCCTGCAGCTGCTTTGACTACACGAATGCCTTGGCGGTAAGGTTTCCATCGTTCCAAACTTGGATAGGTACTCTTGTAGGAGTAACTTTTTGTTTGTTGGTAAGGAAGCATCTGATTTCTGGCTACAACAGAATCCATCGCTCTTTCTGCTCTTTCTGCAAAAATAAAAATTCTTACGTCTTTTTGATACTTCACAAAACCTAGTATAATAGCAAGGCATGCTCAAACTGGTGGTGATTGCATCATCTAAATTGGACTCATCTTACTGTTTTATAACTGGAATAGGTTATTTCCTGATAACATATCAGGAAAGGGACAACTTAAAGATCTCAATTCATTAGCATTTGCTAACCTTCATATTATGATTGAAGTATAGGTCTGAATAAAATTAAATTTTGTTCTTCTTTGACCACATTTTTGTCATGGGTTTTGGTGGCCGAAGTATCTCCCTTGGTTGAGATTTGTATTCCTTTTTCTAAGACGACATGGTTATCCTTGTACTGGTTATTTTCCTTTCTGTTGCTACTCCAATAGGCTGGTTACTTGTTGGAGCAGCCACATATGTTTTTGCTGTTGAAAAACTGCAGGATTTAGTGGTGGGCTATATGGGCGTACCCAAATATCCTGGGCTTTCCATGACACAGCACCCCCAGTATATCACAGTCAGGTAAATTGAATACGGCATCATCATTTTTGCGGTCTTTGTTGAGCAATTTTGACCGCTCCACCTTAATGAATGATCGTTGATTTGATTTATGATCATAACGGTATACCCATCATCATTAAGGAACGATCGCGGAAGGGAAATGCTTTACCATCAGCTAGCCAGTAGAACCTAGCCCTAAAATAATCCAATCAGTTTAGCACTAGTGGAATTTCAAAAAAGAACATCATAAACATCCTCCCTTGGTAGATAAAAGTTTGCCTTTCCGACTACTTACCCTCTTTTTTTTTTTTCCTGAAACCTCTCCTCAATCCCCTCCCAATCTGAGCCACGAAGTCTTCTGTAATGCATGTCAATACCATGGTATTTAAAAGGATAAGATCCTACAGTACCAATAAAAATATGCGTACTGGTCTTCAACATCCTTGGCATGAAAAAAAAAATCTTGCTCTTGTGAAAATTAATTTTAAGCACAAAAGGTTGCTCAAAAGTACTTAATACTAACACATCAAGTTCACAGCCTGAGCTAAGACATGATTTAGAAAAATAATGGCATCGTCCACATACTACAGAGTAGACATTAGACAACCCATCATCCACCAACTCCGTCACATAGGCAGCTATAAAAGTATTTAGTCTATTGTTTATTCTGCAGATGTTTAGATTAATTTATCACAAAATTGTCTTCTATCCGATATGCACAGTCCATGTACCAATTTTTCTAGCCAAGTTTTACCACAAATAGAGCGCTCATTTTGATCGTCACAGAACTGTGGCGCACTAAATTTGTGGTATACTAGAAAGGTAACCACGCCCATGGCGCGACACCTGAATAAAACCTTCATCACCGATGACATGAATTTTTTTACAACCAGACGTTACAAGTAAGAAGAAAAATACAGGTCAAATATATGTATGATTACAGAAGTTGTCTCAATATAATGTATCGAGCATCCATCCCATTGTTTAAATTTTTTCTCACAAGATCAAGCCAAGTATTAAAAATATGATAATTGTTGGACTTATGAGCACACCAATAAATCAACCATGATACGTCTTTGAAGAAGCACGATGTAATTGATACAACCATTCATCCATCTTTATACTTGTGAGAACAAATGGCTGCATGGAGGCTTCACTTGGATACTGGCTCAAGCCATTATCTGCCACATCATGAACAGAGATAGAAATGTAGTGCTTCTGCATGCCAAATATGTAAATCCAATAAACAAAATGCAGAGCGGAGCAGCACATGCCGTCGTATGCCAAGAAGATGGTGGAGGCCTACGACAAGGACGGACGAATCGAGTCGATGCTGCAGGATCTAGCTAATTAATTAACCCGGCTATACTGTTGATCACTTGTTACTTGTGTGCGTAATGTAATGCAATGTTTGGGTACGACTCTGCACTGTATTACTCCATGTACGTAGCTAGCTAGCTTTGCTGGGTGTGTTGCCCTTTTTGGGTATACATGGGCGGATGGGGTGGCGATGCAAGATGGTGCACGTGTTTGCTCGGGGCGTTCCCACGTCAGAGCATGCTGGTGAGGTGCAACGATACGATACGACTAGACGTAATAAAACCTTCATTACCGATGACATGAATTTTTTTACAACCAGACGTTACAATTAAGAAGAAAAATACAGGTCAAATATAAGTATGATTACAGAAGTTGTCTCTATAATGTATCGAGCATCCATCCCATTGTTTAATTTTTTTCTCACAAGATCAAGCCAAGTATTAAAAATATGATAATTGTTGCACCCCAATAAATCAACCATGATACGTCTTTGAAGAAGCACGATGTAATTGATACAAACATTCATCCATCTTTATACTTCTGAGAACAAATGGCTGGCATGGAGGCTTCACTTGGGTACTGGCTCAAGCCATTATCTGCCACCTCATGAACAGAGATAGAAATGTAGTGCTTCTGCGTGCCAAATATGGAAATCCAACAAACAAAATAGACACCTAAAGAGAGGCATTTCAGAAGACCTATTTTAGAAATAGCACGACGTATAAATAAACCTTATCAAAAGATGCAGTAATTTTTCTAAACTGTCTAAATGGCAAGCACATGTAAGAGAATAATAATGTGGGTTTTTTAAGAGGGGAGGGAAACAAAAATTAGAAGAGAGAGAGAGAGGACCAACTCCAATAGAATGCTCGGTCCAAAGTTGTTAGGTGCGGTTTGAACTTAGAAGTCAAAGAAAATAAAATAATATATCAGACCGTACCGCACTGACAAAAGGACTTGCAGGTATCGGTTGTCTGTCCTAGAGGAAAAATAAATCGAATAGTGAACATAGTCAACATAAACCTATGGGAAAGGAAAAAATGTCCTAATTAAGCAAATGAAAGAAAAGCACAAACCAAAAGAATGTTTGTTAAGTGGTAGATTCTGCACCACACTATACAAATTATCGATATTAGCCATATTAATATAACTAAAAGTTAACTGTCCTGATATAATATTGCTGAAACAAACATGTTTTCATCTAGCAACTGAGCCTGAAGGGAAGAAAAATAGAATATGGCAGCGATTCATGGACTAAATCAGTGCAGCAGGGCCAAATGATAAGATATAATTCCAAACAAACTAAAGCATAATTAACTAAAATCTGATAAGTTTCATGCATGCACTGATTTGGCCCATGCATGAATTGGGTTTGATTCTAGGAAACCTAAGCTTCGGTGCACCATCGAAATAATTATTAAGTAAGACAAACATCATGTGGTAGCATCCTCAATTCAATGTGAGGTCGTGAACAATAAAATCAGAACAAAAAAAGTACTTATCTTTGCTCGTATTAGTGGAGAGAGCAATACTTCATTGTGAATTGTATCTGTTTTGTAAGACAATAAACACATCGCTGTGCAATTGAAATCATGTAGTTGCTTCATCCTGTTTCCTGTGCTAACAAACACGGTGTTTTTATTAAGCATGAGAGAATATTGAGACAAACACCTCTATTCCATTTAAAAACAAACACTTCAGCTAATATGCTGTATTACCTTTAATAATTCCAGCTCCAAATACACAGGCATGTCGCAGTCCTTGACAATTCGGGAGAGAGCAATGATTATGTCAACAGTTGAGTAGCCCAAATGACTCATAAAAGACATCCGAAAAAATACCAACACCCTAATAAAATAATAATCTAGTAGGATTAAACAACTTTTGGACACATATTTCCATACAAATGCATATCAACTTTGGCGCGAAATCATTATGGTTAGCTATACAGGACACCATACATGCAGCCGTTGTAAATTTTTGAATAAAAAACTACAAAGAAGTTTTCACCCTACAGTGTCGAGAGGTTTGGAAGGCGCATAACCATGCTGATTAATTTCCTACTTAACTCATTCTTACCAAGATTTCTACATCTCACATAAGTCAAAATGCCACAACTATATTACCTAACTGATTATCTTACAAAGATGGATTAGTTCATCTACTCCGGCAAACTATATAAGAAAAGACATACGACCTGTAGTGGCATGTCATTTTTCCCGCTATCCAAAATCTAGAAGCAGATTCTTATCTAAATGCAACCAAAAAAAAAAAACTTTGGTTGAACTGGGCAACATATCACTTAGACACAAAAGATATTACTTAAATACAAACGAACTAATTCACCTAGGTACATATCACCAAATTCATGCAAGTAAACATCAGCAAACAATAACAACCAAATAATTTTTTCAGTAATGCAGAACCGTTGAACAACCTAAACCTGCAGAAGAGGACAAAGCCGGCGTGGGGGGCTGCGCGTATTTGGCATTTTGGCACACACTGATGATGTGGTGGCACTCCTTTGCAAATCGACAGAGGATGAGGTCAATCTAGCCGTGAGAGATGTGTGGGCGTGCATAGCCATGGCAAACAGCCGATGCAGGGCTCACCCGGCAGAAATTGGGGGAAGAGGAGGGGCGGCACCAACCTGTGAGTGGCGGAGGAGAGGAAGGGGAAGCCAGCGGGGGGTGGGGCAAATTAAATCGGAAGGAGCAAATCGGGAGGAGGAGAACCTGCAGCTCTCTAGAAGAGGGCTGGGGCGGCGGCGAACCGTAGCTTTAGGGAGTGGAGCGCCGAGAGATGGGGTAGGCGGGGATTCGGGAGGGACAAAGATAGGGGTGGCGGTATGATTCAGGGAACCGCCAGCGAGAAAGACGGTGGCGGCGCTGGGAGGAGGCGGCCCGCGGTCCTAAGCCCTGGCTGTATGGCGACCATAGGAAGAGATGGCGCGGAGTGGTGGAGGAGGAGCCGAGGAGGGTGGCGAGTTGGCGACGGGACGACGAAGAGCAACGGCGGCGGTATGAAGAGAAATGAGGGTTTGCAGCTGTGGACCTGGCTGAACGTGGAAGGACCCAGATCTAAAATAAAAAAACTTGAGGGGTTTGTCTGCAGACTCGTCTGAGTGTGCCCTCGTCAGCTATGCGGACCGCGGGTTGATTACCGGAAAGAGAGAGGGTTTTTTCGGAAAAACGTCAGCGCGCGGTGCTGGATCTACCGCTGATTGAGGTGGGCCTGGCGATCCTACGGCTGAGCTTTTTTCGCTAACGTGTCAATCGGAGGAACACGCTGCTAGCGCGTTGTATAATACTCCCTCCGTTCTAAATTATAGGTCGTTTGACTTTTTTGACACGTACTTTGACCACTCGTCTTATTCAAATAATTAGTGAAAATATGAAAAAAAAACTCAAGTCATTATTAAAGTACCTTTCATGATAGACTAAATCATAAAAAAAATAAATTATAATTATAAATTTTTTTGAATAAGACGAATAGTCAAAGTACGTGTCAAAAAAGTCAAACGACCTATAATTTGGAACGAAGGGAGTAAAATGAAGATAGATACCCTGAAAATAACAAAATTTTTATATATACGATAAAAATAACAAAATTTGCTGCAGTAATATGCAGCGATACGATACCCTGAAAAAAGCAAGCCAAGTCTCCTAGGATCCCTCCCCTTTTCCTAATCATAAAACCCTACCTACACCTTGCAGCTACCTCCCATTCACAAGTAGGAGCTTGTACATATGACTTGTCATCTCGATTGTATACCAACAGACAACAGTATAGTCGTTATTATTTATATTTATTATATATCTATAATATGTCGCAAGTTCGTGCTTGCTCGATCATGGTCTAAACCTGACTATTTCTTACCCACTAGCCAATCAGTGATGTAAATAGTGATGTCAATGAGTGGGTCTTTTAGTTGGGTCTAATATAGTCTCAATATACTAGACCCAAGACTCAAGAATTGTATTTGAACATATAGACCCAAAATTGTCATAAGTACAAAGTTAGATCCAGATATCATCTCAGCCCAAAATTTAGAAGAGCATCAAATACCATTTCAGAATCAACGACAAATATACATTACAACTATGTCATATATATAAAAATTTAGTAGCAATTCAAGAGCATATAAGTAAGCACGATATTCATCTAGCCATCCAGGTACCCTGGCTAGGTGGCGCAGTTGCGGAGTCTCGGTGGTATTGGTGGTGGGCGGTAGCTGTGGCCGGCGTTGAAGACGGCTAGGGTTTGGAGGGGAGGAAGGGACGAGGTCATGAGAGTCGAGAGAAAGTCGAGGATGGCGAAGAGGCTTTGGGGATTTGGGAATCGATGAGGGATTTGGGAGTATGTATCTATGTGTGAATGACAATGAGAACCCACGTGTTAGTGCTACAGCTTGGGTCCAGGTCTAGGAATCCATGGTCTAAAATTTGACCCAATCCCAGAACCAGACTCAAAATTTCACACCCATGGATCCATTCTTAGACCCAGACCTATCGAGTCGGGTACCCACGGGCACTTAGACCCATAAGTATTTCTGTCACCCTTACTCAGCCCAATGTGTTTTCTATAAACCAGCATAACTTCTCGTGCAATTACACGGCTAGTTTTATAATTTATATTGAATATCTTCTATTTTGAATTTATGTTTCTTTATTGTGATTGATATGGTCTTCTTTTATAGTTTTGTGATTGATATGAACTCTTATTTCTATTATTTTTTGTTTTAAGTTTACTCTTTATTTTAATCTAAGCCGTTATAATCCGGTCTCATTATAATCAATGGTCTAGATCTTTCCGCTTTTCTCTGGTTAGCATGTGAATTTCTATTATTTTAGATTAATGTGATGGCATTGCTCAACTCTGCTTTAATATAATATACAAGCATGGTGCCCCATGCGGTTGTGTGGTTAGATTTCTCTCAATCCTATAATTTTACATGTACACTTATTCCTAACAACTTTTTTATTCACCACCACCGAGTGAATCGGCGTTGTAAAATTTCTAACAAAATGTGCATTATTTAGAATTGGAGTTCCCTTGTTGGCTTATTTTATCCGACTTATTTACTTATTTGATTTATCTGACTTATTTTGAGAGATTTTCGAGGTGGCTTCGAGAACCGGGTATCCATTATTTGATTTGTTTTTATAGAGTTTTAAACACGTCTTGAAGATAGAAAAAAATATGGATATAAAAAACTAATTTTTTTATATTTTAAACAAAAATAAGTAAATGGTAGGTATGTCAAATAAGCAGTAGAGAATTTGGCCTAAATCTGATCTAAAGATCTACACACCCCGTTTGGAAAAAATTTTATTAACCTTTTTTAAATAATGAATTTAAAATTAACCCTCGTCAAAAACTATTTGCAGATCTGACCTCTTTGGTCGTGCCAATTCAGACAGCGCGGCTAATAGCCTTTGCCGCGTCTATGCATGTGGAGCGGCAGAGGGTGCCACGTACGCACCCGCGGTCGGCCAGCCGCTGGCGTGGAAGCTGCGGGCCCCACCCTTGCAGCGCCACATGCGCTGGCGCCACGGTTTCAAAGCATACAAATTCAAAAATTGAGTTTGCCTCGTATTAGACATGATTACCAAATTTGGTATGTAATGTTTTTCAATACTCTAGTGGACATATAATTTTTATGTTATATATTGTGCTAATCATCTTTTTCTTGTAGATTGTTTTATTATTATGGGTGTCCGTGTTATCGTGCATCGCACTAAAAAACTTTAAATTTTATATGAGGTGTTAGTCTTACATGTCTATATTTTTCCTTTTAAATGTTCGTATGTGTAGCATACCATAATTTCAATAAATTAATTGTTATCAAATTTTGTGAGTGTGTGCAATTGTTATCAAATTTCGTAAGCATATGCAATTGTTCTGTACTTGTTCTTTAGTGTACGGTAGCTATGCCCAGGCTCCTTTAAAATCCTGGCTCCGCCACTGTTGTTAGCATTTAATTAAGGGGCAAAAAAATGGAAACATCACAATAGCAACACTCTTGATATTCTCAATGAACAAACATTATGAAACATATTTTCTCGAGATCATGGACAAATATGGTGAAACGGAGAGAATATTGCATATACTTTCTATTCGGGTTAATTGTGCCGGCCCTTTGCATTCTTTCTCGTTAATTGCGTTTTTTTACTCTTCTATTCTGTCATCGCCAATTCCTTTTACCATCACTGCATCGGCCCGTGAAGCCTTTGTACCATAACAATATGTCCAGGTGGTTGTTTCGTCACGCATTGATGAATGACACTGCCAATTCATCTCATAGGTTTTGGAAGCCGCCGACGAGGATGCCGTAATCATCGTTGATGCGGGGCGAGATCGCGCCTGGCATGAGTTCAGGTCGGAGGTTGCCGAACATGTACCAGTATCCTTGTGCGTTAGTGAAGCCAGTGATATAAAGATTATCCTGGCGCAGAGCAAGCATGATCCTGGTGTCGCCGTATCGTATCTCCAAGATGAGCCATCTTTCAGGCGGCATCGATTTGGGATTCTGCTTCCGCATCATAGGCAGGTTTCCCACCTGGTTCTGGCTTCCAGCGACGAGGAACCGCTTCATTTTCGCCATGAACGCAAGGTAATCCTCGGTTTCAATCTGGATGGTTAAGAAATCGAACGGCCGGTACCAGTTCTTGGACACACACAACAACATTAATTTTAATTTGGGTCAAACAGAACTATCCAGGAAAACAGGGGCGGAGCAAGGATTTGAGTATTTGGGGATAGACAATATTAACCAGAAAAATGTCAAAATAATTAATGTCTATGACACAAAATAAAATAATATTAAATATAATGTTATATGTTTGACTTATAATTTGATGGAACATAGAATTATGAATTAAAAATCACAAAAAAAATTTATGAAGAGGCTATACATCAATTGGATACATATTACTAATTGTATGACCATTAGATTTTAAAAGCACATCAAAATTGATGAGAAAACTAAGCATATTACAACTTACTTATGCTTGAGGTATTATTTTAGAGTACTTTTTTATTTTCTAAGAAAATAGAGTACCTTATTAATATCGTCTAAAGTATTGATCTACACCACAAATTTAGTTAAAGAATAATACATAAATTAATAAGGCAATAAAAATACTGGAGCCGATGCCGAATCACCTATCATTGTCATTAATTTTAAAAGCACGAGATATATTTCTTTGATCAATGGTAGTGACCGATAAAGATTGAAATTAGGTATTAACCAATTACATTGCAGTATGTGAGTAAAATAGAACCTACGTGTCGCTTAGTTGCTTTATGTAGATTAGTTGATCAAAGAAGAAATAAACCTGTTGAACATTGGAGATGACCGAAGTAGACAATCCTATTCTATAATTAGTTGTAATTCTATCTTTAATTCACGAGAGGCCACAAGGCATATATGGCACAAGTATGCATGCGTGTGCGTATACATACGTGCGTTAACGGCGCCGCTAATGGCTTATTTTTTTGCTTCGAGGGCAGGATTTGTCTGTGTTTGCTTCTTTCCTAGATACTGTGTATGGTGTGCACCAATCACTGATGATTGTGATGGATAACGAGTAACGAGGAGTTCTGCATAACTAAACTTTTGTTGACCTTTCTTGTTCTTGTTATGTTATCATCATATCCGTTATAAATGTCGGTGTCTCTCTAGCTCGTGTGATTATTGTGAAATACTAATCTCCTATATTTGTTTTCTTTTGTTCGCTCTGAAGTCTGAACTGATCTTATTGATATTATTTCCACAAATCCTTCAATGAACTACTAACAAATACAGAATTAATACAATGATGAATGTGCGAACTATTACATCGAATTTTTAAAATCAAACAATATGTTACCAACATATCCGTAGAATGATGAGAGTGTAGAGCTATGCATGGACTCTGTTTATGTAGCAATGCCATATTACCAAGAATCTCGGAAATAGAAAAAAGTGAACATGTGCGAAATCATTTTTGACGTGCAATCTAACTAAAGACATCTGCTAAAAAAAAACTGAATTCTGAATTTTTTTCCTGTGGATATACTTAATAAACTTTCACCATCTACATATGAAATTTCAATTTCAAATCATTCCACATTCTGAATAGCTAAAAGAGAAAAAAAACTACAAATGTTTTGATTTCATATTTGTCAGAACTTTCTCCTTTTTGTTGCTGTGTACAAAGAACAAATTTGTACGTCGGATGAGTAAACCGTTAAGTACATACACAAATAATTTTTCTAGATTTTTTCACCTTTTTATCTTGACTGCACCATTAAGTAGCATGCAATATGTTCCATAAGGAAAAAATGTTTGCTTATGATCTCCAAAGATGTTTTTTTACAAAGAAATTGTAAGGGTTATCCACAAACATACGGAGTATATATTACTGAAAAAGGATACTTAAAAGCTGGCATGAACCGGGTCAAAAGAACTAAAAGAGAAACAAGAAAAAAAAGCAGCAAAAAAAATTAATCAAGTTCTAGCGTACAAAGCTATTCAGCAATGACACCTCTAAAGAATTCACTCTCTCTCGCACGAAGCACTGCACTGACGAATGATTCAGGAAGTTGTGAGTGGCGGGTTGCAAACTTAAGCAAAACATTTTGGTAATTACTGCAGCTAAATGTGCCAACAAACAAAGAAAAATGTTTTGAAGAAAGCGTTGAAGCTAAATATCTCCAAAAATGTTGCTTCTCAAAACTCGGTAATAAGTGAATGAATGAATGCAAACGAGCCGCTTTAAGAACGAACGAGCAAGGTGGCCCACGCGTTTACGCGGTTAGATTTGTTTGGGCATACAGAGTTTATCTCTAATTTATAATCTATCTCTAATATATCATACCAGATTTAGAGTTTATATCAGCTTTAGTATTTAATCTGAATTTCTAATATTTCCTTTTAATCTAAGCCACATAGATCTTTTATTGTTGTAACCAGCGGCTTGCACATGGTCCCCTGGGTAGTGACCTCCATCTGCGGCTCATGCACGTCCTCATGACAATCCGTGTGCTTGTTCTACTTCTCTTCTCTAAGCTGTAACATATGTTTTCCTCTTCTCTAAGCTATAACAGATGCATGTGGTTTAGTCAGGCATTAAAGCTTATTTCTAAAAGCATTATTGTCCAATATTCTAATTGGCTTATTGAAGCTTAATTAATGTAATCATATTTGTGGAGTCAAAGAAAATCTATTTGCAAAGAAAGAGCAAACTATTTGTAAATTTGGACTCAAAAAAATTTTGAAAAAAAAAATCAAACTTTTTATGTATGTTCTTTGTGCTGTATGGTTTAATTTTTGGAAACTTTAAATTTTTATGCATGTTTTGCGACCTACCAAAAATAAAACCTTAGTTTGAAGCTTGCATTATGAAAAACTTTAATTTTTGAAAAAATTAATTTTGGATATTCTTTAGCACACATGGTTCAGAAACTTTCAATTTTTATGATTTTTATGGCGTACCATAGATAAAATTAAAAAGTGGAAAATCGATAAAAAAAAAAATTGCTCATAATAAGACAGAGAAAATTATTTGTAAATTTGGACTTCAATTTTTGTTGAAAAACATCAAACTTTTTGTGCGTGTTCTTTGTACAGTCAAGGTTTAATTTTTGGAAAGAGAAAATTGCACCATTAGTCCCTAAACTTATCCCACCTATGCACATAAATCCGTAAGTATCAAAACCGCTTATTTAGGTACCCAAACTTACGAAACCGTTGCAGTCAGGTCCATAGACTGGTTTTTTAGTCTGTTTTGATGATGTGGACTGCCATGTCAGCACCTACAAGACATTTTTCTTTTTCTTTCTTACTTTTCATGTGGGAGCTCTCACGTACGTGCATGCGAGGAGAGGTAGAGAGGTGAGAGGGGGAGAGATGACAAGTAGGCCCCACATTAAAACTAAGAAAGAAAATGAAGAATGCCACGTAGGCACTGACATGGCAGTCCACATCACCAAAACAGCCTAATAAACCAGCCTATGGATCTGATTGCAACGGTTTCATAAGTTTGGGTACCTAAATAAGCGGTTTTGGTACTTACGGATTTATGTGCACAGGCGGGACAAGGTTGGAGACTAATGGTGTAATTTTCTTTTTAAAAAACTTTCAATTTGTTTCATTTTTTGCGACCATGCAAAAATAAAATCCTTAGTTTCGAGCTTGCATTATGAAAATCTTTAATTTTTGAAAAATTTTAATTTGGATTTCAGACATGGTTCAGAAACTTTGAATTTCTACTTTTTTTGACGTACCATAAGTAAAATTAAAAAGTATAAAATCAAGAAGAAATTTGCCCATAATAATAAAGAGAAAAATATTTGTAAATTTGGACTTCATTTTTTTTAAAAAAAAAACATCAAACTTTTTATGCATGTTCTTTGTGCAGCCAAGGTTGATTTTTTGGGAACTTTCAATTTGTTTTTTTTTGCGACCTCGCAAAAATAAAATCTTTAGTTCCAAGCTTGCATTATGAAAATCTCTTATTTTTGAAAATTTTTAATTTTGGATTTTATTTTGCAGACATGGTTCGGAAACTTTGAATTTTTATGATTTTTTTACGTACCATAAGTAAAATTGATAAGTAGAAAGTCAAGAAGAAATTTTCCCATAAAAAAAAGAGCAAACTATTTGTAGTGTTGAACTTCAAAACTGCTAGTTTTGGGACAGCTTAGAGAAGAGCAAACTTTTTGGGAATTTATGGTTTTTTTGGGACTTTTAAAAAGATGAAACTGTCGGCGATTTTGTCGCTGGACCGATAGATTTAGAGGTTCGGTGGTGGGGTGTGCGCTGTCGTACCTCGATCCGCCCTCGAAATCCCAAGAATAATATGAATACAGGCGATATACCCAGGTTCGGGCCCCCGAGGTGGGTAATAGCCCTACTCCTGCTTGAGCTCTAGCTCTATGTGTGTATTGAGTATGAATGAGATGGGAGGAGAGAAGAATCCCCTCCCACGGTGGGTTGGTCCCCTTATATCATGTGGGTGAGCCCAAACCGCCGGAGAGAGAGAAAAGGGGTACATCTGGCACATTACATGCTCGTTGTATAGGCATAAATATATTAAATGCCGTGTAGTCGCAGTCGCCTGCTACGCATGTCCCTCTACCTTGCCTCGAGTCCCGCTCCCGTCCCGTCCTATCGATGGCAGGTGGGGCCCGAAGTCCCGCCAGCCTTGCCAGCTGCTCATGTGGTCACCGATACGAAGCGGGGCCTAATCACCCGCCTGCCCGTCGGGCTGCCACGCGTCTGCCCGCCGAGCTGCCACACGGCTTGGCCGTCGCGGTGCTCGCCTGGCGCCTCATGTCCTGGACGATCTCCCGGTGCAGGGGCCTGGTCGCCCCCGCCTAGCGAGAGCGCTACGCCTCGGGGTCCAGTTTCGAGCGATGGGACCCGCGTGCCCGCCAGTCCTCTCGGAACTAGACCCAATCCTCTCGATCCTCCTGGATGACTCAAATCTTCTACCCCCTCCGGAGGAGGTGGAGAGGGCACCCCGGTATCTTGTGTACTGACGGAAACATTATCTAATTAAGTTGTCCCAAAACCAGCAATTTTGAAGTTCAACACTACAAATAGTTTGCTCTTTTTTTATTATGGGCAAACTTTTTGGGAAAATTTCAATTTTTTATGATTTTTTTGGGACTTTTAAAAAAATGAAACAGTAAATAAAAATTACACGGCACTCGCGCTGCTGCTTCGAACCGCTGGTCGAGCCAGCAAACTGAGCTTGGCGCACATCTTGCTCCCTACCGGGCAAGAAATTACTTTAGTCATATAAAGGGCGGGCGCTGGACATGCGTTATCAGTAGACACACATTACACCCACGTCTTCGAAATTAGAAGCACATACGATCGAGACACACACTACGACATCAATTCAGTGTGACCAACCAAGCAAAAAAACTTGCTACCAAGGAGGAAAATGTAGACGGTGGACCGTAGAGGATCAGTTATTAGTTCATTAAATGCCATCGGAGGGTAGCCATCAACTCCCAAACTTAGCAATTCTCTGGCAAATGTTTTGTTTTGGGGGGGAGGGGCATTTCGGCCATTCCAACGGGCCAATCCAAGATGGAGGATTGGCTGGCTGGCTCCATTCGCCACAGTGCCCAGACAAGACAGGCCTGTTGTACGTGGCGGTCAAGGGCTCATTTATTACCGTCTCTCCTGTGTGACAAGGGAAGCGGAAGCACTACCTGGGCTCTCATTTGCAGCGGAGAGCTAGAAACGGAAGGTGTGACCTGTGAGAGCAGCGGAGAGCTAGAAATGGAAGGTGTGAGAGCCCACGCCCGGCCCGTAGCTTGCTGCATAGCCTGCGGCGGAGCAGCGGCTGCAGCGCCCCGGCCGCTACCTCGCTCCAGTCGCTCCCACGGGTATATCCAGTCGCTCCAATCGCTCTCGCTCCCACGGGTACTCCTCAGTTCAGTTCACCTCCTCGTGTGCAGCTCATCCCCGGAGGCGAGGGACCACGCACCAAGCTCCGATGGCTTCCGTCCTCCGCCTCGTCGCCGTCGTCCACCTCCTCCTCGTCGCCGTCGTCCACCTCCTCGCCGCCGTCGGTGCGCAGCCGGGTATGGATTACATTAAGTCTTGAGCTTTACATTAAGTAGTGTGGCCTGCGGTAGCGACAGCGAGGCGAAGGGCTCGTCCTTGAGCACATCGCGGTCGGGCTCCACGTTCCTGGCCCGTCGCGCCACCTTCTCCCGCAGACGCCTTGCCGACGTCCTTGGCGACGGAGAGGCCGTTGAGCTGCAGCTGCGTGAGCCCCATGAGCGTCTTGATGGAGTCGGAGTAGTTGGAGAAGGTGTAGTTGTTGCCGGAGATGCACTGCACCCAGACGGCGGTGACCAGCCCCAGCCACCGCCCCCAACGCGAACGCGTCCCCGCCATTGCATCCAGCGCCGCCGCCACCATCGCTAGCTTCCGCTCCGCCTCTGGGCGAGAGAGAGAGAGAGATCGTATGAGAGGGAAGGGGGAAGCGGGGGCGGTGGCTGGAGGCGGTGTCGCGGCGTCAGTCGCTGGCTGTGGATGAATGTGACGGCGTGCGTCGTCCGGGAGCAGTTGGGATGGGGAAGGGGTTTAGGAGGGTGTAAGCAAAAGCGAAGCAAATGGGTCGTTTTATAGGGGAGCGTTGATGGGTGCTTTAGGATAATTTAATACGGATTAGGATTTAGGGGCGTGTGACGGGACGTTACTTAAATTTCTCATTCCCCGTCTTAAACAAGATTAAAAAAATCTTCCAGCTCATACATCTTTTGGCCATGCAGATAACCTTCGAAAAGTAGACAACGGAACTCTCTAGTTTAAACCATTTTGGCCATAGATTCAGAGTATATTCCAGGTCGAATCGCCCAGCCATTTTCCCATTCTGGTAGCTCGCATATATGAGATCAACCTTTCACGTATCTCCAAACTACTGGTCAGTACGCATTTTCTCACTGGATAATGCTAGTTAATATATCAGAACTGGTCCACCTGAGAGCTCGCTGATTCACTTGTCTGCCAAGGTGCTCCATTAATTAAGAATCACTATTCCATTTCAGACGAGATGTTGATAATTTTTTACAACTGAAGTGCTATCAGAGTGACGATGACACTCAGCAAGACTACCGTTGCCGTGCAGTTTTATATACCGGCTGCTAGCTAGTGCTGGACAGTGCAGTTTTATATACCGGCTGCTAAACTGGTCCAGCACCGTTATTCTAGCCTCAAAAGGCTCAGCCAATGCATGCATGCATATAGGCAATTAGCGAAGCAGATAGAAAGGACAACAGCTTTGACCCTAGCCTGAACCTCTGATCACTTGCATGATATGTTATCCTATGGTGTTAAAACTTATCTGCTTCATGATTCTTCGCTTACCTTTTCTGATAGGGTTTAGGTGATTGGCCTTAAATAATTTTCCGTCTGGATGCAGGTCTCATCAACACGCCGCCGCCCGGCGGGAACACGTGTGTGTATGTGTACGATGATCCATTGTGCATGGACATCGCACGTAACTGTGCGGTCAATATATATATGTATGATTGCTGTAGATCTCTTGCGTCGGTCTATTCCATGGGAGGAGTCTACTGTGTCTGCAAGCTCACCGAGAACGAGATTTTAGTCCATGCTAACCTCGATGCCAGTATTATTCTGAACCTAATGAAGCAGTGTAACAACAACTTGGATGTCCCGGCGAGCGCGTATGTATGTGAAGCCCCGTCGCCACCTCCTGCCCAGGCACCGCCACCACCTGCTGCCGAGGCGCCTCCTCCTGTCCAGTCGCCTCCCCCGCCGTCTCCGTCCGATGATGTGGAGCCACCTCCGACTGACGTTGTGGTGCCACCCATCCCCGCCGCAGGCCTTCCTACTCCTGTGATTATCGCCATCGGCGTCATCGGCGGTGGGCTGGCCATTGGTGGGGTGCTTTTTGTGCTGTTTGGAACCGCCAGTGGCCAGGGTTGTATGCTTTGGTTAATTGGCATATTGTCTTTGTCCGCCAGTAGTTCTTACAGTCGATCCAGCTCACAGAGAACTCTCCGCTCACCAGAGGCAGAGTTTTCCGTAGAGCTGGAAGAAATCCGCTCAGGTTAGGGTTGATTCTGGTTGTAAGCCCCCTGGTTGTAAGCATTTTATTTCGGTCACAGCACAAGTGGAGGATTCCCTTAATGAACCATTACTATCCCCAACCTGTTGTTTGTTCCAACATGAGGTGCCACACCAGTAAACAAAAAATCTACTATGCACAGGCTTATGCATGATACTATTTTACCACAAAATCGTACAAAGTAGCGTTCTAGGTCAGGAAATCTACTTCTACACAAATCAGTTCAAACCCTTTCAACCACTGATGAATATGGTGTGTACAGCAGATGAAAGTTTCTGAAAAGCAAATAATTCAGCAACCTAACACACAACGTAGAGCAATATTGTACATGTAAATGCAGAAGACTACCTAGCTAGAGGCAAATGTATATCCATATCTAGAGTAGCTTGATCAAATAAACATGTATAAATGAGTGATACAAATAAAATAAAAATGATTTAAACTGTTATACTCTTGGAGAGGATATAGAAGATACCATCTGTAGCATGTATTGTGGCTCTCAATCATTATGGAACGTTGGATTTACAGCAGGGGACATTGAGCGTGCTCTCTCAATTAATCTCTTGGATCCTGGTGAATATATGATAGATAGAATCTTTAAGAAGAAATATTACACGGCAGATTGCTGGTAAACATTATCAAGATTGAGACCTCACACCTGAAATGTTAGCATCTTGTGGAGCCGAGTGGTAGATGACTTCGACCTTTGCATCCCCCAAGATATTCAAATTAGAATGAATGGTATCTGATACTCTTGGTAACAGTGATGAATTTGTTTGATTCAATGATTTCCACAAAGACTGCAACCATGGATCTAGAGCGCCTTCATATCTGGTATACGATAAAAAAATAATCCCATAGTAACTTTGATGCATTGCTTTCCAACCCGAAGAAAAAAATATAATGCTTAAATTTAACAAAAAAAATATGGCATTTGACTTCTCCAAAGCTTGCAAAAAATATGGCATTTGACTTCTCCAAAGCTTTCATGTGATAAAAAAAATAAACAATAGAAAATGAACAGCCGGTAGATATTAAAATCATACCCTGCAGGATGTTGATCATCTCCCAAGCCTTTCTCCATGATTTGCTTTGCGCCAAGATCAAAAAGCCTTTGATCAAGCTTTATGGCAGGATACTGCACCGCAAACACAACAGTGAAGAGGAAAACATAAACAAGAAGCCTGTACGATTCTGCAAACCATAATAGTCATGATTTGTGAGTAACAGAGAACAAATTATTAGCCAAGACTTTATTGAAAAAATTAATGAGCATGAAAAAGATGGCATTACAGATGAGATAGTAACGAGATCTCAACATGGTTGAGCATGCATCAAAATGCATGTTTAGAACATATAAAAAAAATGCTACTTCCTGAATAGACCATAACTCTAGTGAGCTTTGCAATGTTTGCTGTAGTAACTCAAAAGAGCTCTAATTAATGATACAATTACAGGTTACAAGCATTCATTCACCAGAGCAGAGCACCAGTGGTAAGGCACAAACAAAGCTATCTGTCCCCAAACCATCCTTGGCAACTGCCCCCAAAACTGGCAGATTAGATATCATTTCCACCATTGTACGAAAGCAAAGCAGCATATAGCGAAATAGCAGGTTATAAAATCAATCATAGTTAGGAGACTCTCACATTGTAGTTTTGATAGCCTGAATTGCCAAGCCCAAACACGGCATAATGTAAGTATGTAACCCTTCCATCAACCGCGCACCCTGATGCTTGGGGAGAAGGTGATTCCAAAAACCCTAAACCCAAAACCACAAGATGGTGATTAGCAAATCAATCAATAGCCTAAAAACTAACTAGTAATCAACATCAGCTAAAAGAGAAACTTGTAATAATCAGGAAAAGGAAGGCACTGCAATGTGCCTTCATGGAATCTGGGAGATCGCCCTGCCCCATGGTGGAGACGACGAAGACCACGAACCTTTGGGCTGGCAAGCAACTCTGCACAAACCAAGTAGAAGCGGCAAGTGAAGCGATGATGCTCACATCACAATCACATGGCATCAAATTGGTCGAATAATATATATATAAATAGAAATTGGGAAAGTATGTCACAATGGTTGGAAATGCCCGGAATATATGAAGCTTCCGCCATCTGGAATGGCTAAAGGGCGTTTCCACCACGCTTTAGATCCGGTAAAATTTTGTGAATTTTGTTTCTCTAAGTAAAAAAATCACAAAATTCAATAAAAATCATAAATATTCTCTAATTAGTGTCAAGCCCCACACTTATTTTATTCAAATCGATATGATCAATATTCATTTTTATAAACGTTTTTTAAAGAAAAATCTATATGTATAAATGTTGTATATCAATAAAAAATACATGAGGAAATGGACGTGCATTAGAGAATATTTCTTAATTTTATTGATTTTTTTTTGAATTTTTTACATGGCGAAACAAAAATAACAAAGGGTTTCTCAAAGATTTAACGCTGGCCGTTGGATGCTAGCGCTGCCCGTCGGACGGCCCCCGCGTCCAAGTCAAGCAGCGACGAAAAATTGAAGATTTCCCACTCTCAACATGTGTAGTTCGCTAAGTATGACACTTGTGTGTATGACATGTGTGACCATCTGTGTGTATGATAGTGAGCCAGAGTGGCAGCTAGCACGTTTGGTTAATCCCATCTCCATCTCATAGTTTTTATTCCAAACCAATATGCAATATTTGCTTGATCGTCGTGTCAATATACGGAAAAATTAGTTGTATGACACTCAGTTATGTTCCTCGTAGAAACTAACACCTAGTTGATGTGCCTTTTGATGAATAGCAGCAGACACACCTCTTTTATTTATGACATTTTGGGCATTTTGTTGGTTTTTCCCTTCTTTTTCTTTTCTTTTCCACCATTTGAGATATGAAGTGACCAAAATGCCCCTGTCCGAAGTGGCTTGACCGCATCGGGACCACATTAGCTTCTTTGCGGTCTGACCGAATCAGTTCGCATAGGGGTTCGATCGAACCGGGACTGCACCAGGACTACACAAAGCCCAGGACAAAGCTACACAAATCCCCTTATGCAAACCAGTTCGGTCGGACCGCAAAGAAGCTAGTGCGGTCCCGGTGCGGTCAAGCCACTTTAGGCAGGGTCATTTTAGTCACTTCATGTCTCAAACCGGTGGAAAAGAAAAGGAAAAGAAGGAAAAAGCCAGCAAAATGCCCAAAATGTCATAAATAAAAGAAATAGGTGTGTCCGGTATTATTCATCAAAAGGTATATCAACTAGGTGTTAGTTTATGTGAGGCATATCAGCTGAGTGTCATACAACCAATTTTCCCGTCAATATACTCTCGTATTTCATGAATTTTGTATTCTTCGTAATTATGGTCCAGGAATATGCGCTAAAATACAATAAGAAAAAATGGTCCGACTCCATGGGCCCATTTGTCCAGCATCGGATCCAAAAATATGATTTAGTTGTTTTTGGGCCACATAGTCCAGATTTGGTTTAACGCTGGGCCGGGCCATTTTTGTCTCGTTAGGGGTGGGTAGAAAAAACTAAACTAATAAAACTAAACCGAACCGAATATACCAAAAAGTTTGGTATTTTGGTATTTCCTAGGAAAATTCGGTGGTGAATTTGAGAAACTTCGGTAGTTCGGTTCGGTTTCGGTATTCGCTTCTAAATATCGAGAATACCGAGGTTGTGGATCACAAAGGGGGCGCTGCCTGCTGCCCCTTTCCTTTCTTTTTCTCTTTCTTCTTTCTTTGGATCAGCTAAGACCACAAAGGCTCTGTCGTGCCGCCTTCTTCACCGAGTCGTCTCTTCCTCCACGACAAGGCAATGAGCTCGCTTACCTATTTGGGCGACCTTGTTGGGCTTGTTTATCGATAAGGGAACAACCTTTATGGATTCTCTAGCCTGCATTGAGGACTTAGGCCGGGAGCTCTTTGGATTAGGGTCATCCTTAGGGCTACGCTAGGGCAACTGTCCAACCATGGATAACGCAAGCTCATCGCAATGCATAACTTCTTCGGTGCTGCCATTCACGGTGATGGACCCACAGGTCTTGGGATCTTGAGGTAATGGTAGTCGTGATGGACGACAACCATGAACTTGCCTAGAGATGGGTGCTTGAGTATGGCATTGTAGGGCACCTCCTTGTCGATCACCTCAAAGGTGATGAGTTTTGTTCGAAAGTTATCGGAGCTCTTGAACTTGACGAGTAGGATGATTTGACACAATGGGATGATTGACGAGCTCGGCGCGATGCTGCGGTAGGGCATGGACACGCCTTTGATCCTAGACGATAGAATCTGCATCTGGTTAGCCTTTAGTTTTTTACAAATAGCGAGTTTTGCTATAAATATTTCCAATACGTGCTTTTAAACCCCATTTTCCTACAAGATGTACTTTCTTCTAAATTTGCAAGATGTTTTTTTTAGCCAAGCCAACCTTTCAGGAATTTTCAAATTTTTTGGAAAGTTTCTAAGAAAGTCCAAAGGGTTAGCCTCTGGTTTTTTTTTTTCTCAAAACAACGAGTTTCATATAATT
Source organism: Raddia distichophylla (assembly GCA_005191435.1). Taxonomy (NCBI): domain Eukaryota; kingdom Viridiplantae; phylum Streptophyta; class Magnoliopsida; order Poales; family Poaceae; genus Raddia; species Raddia distichophylla. The sequence goes on along the minus strand of SPJY01034155.1, from coordinate 92,044 downwards.
TTGTTATAGTACCTCTTTAAAAACTCATTTTCCTGAAAGCTGTACTTGTTTTCTATATTTTCAAGTTGTTTTCTATGCAAACCTTCCTTTCATGAATTTTTGGATTTTTGAGAGAAAGTCAAAAGGGGTTGGCCTTTGATTTTTACAAAGCCGTGAGTTTTGCTCAGTTTTTCTTCAAAAACCCGTAGTAAAAGAATTCCTCAAAGTTGCACATGTTTTCCACATTCCAAAATTTTTGTAGCCAAATGGAGCTTTCTGGAATTTTTTGGTTTTTTATAAATTTTAGAGAAAGTCAAAAAGGGTTGGTCTTTGTTTTTTACAAACGGCGAGTTATGCTTTATTTCTTTCCAATACCTGTTTTAAAACCTAATTTTCCTATACATTGCACTTGTTTTCTATATTTTCTAGATGTCTTCTCGCCATGCCATGCTTCTATAAATTTTTTGTTTTGAATTTTTGTATAAAGTCCAAAGGGGTTAGCATTTGGTTTTTACAAAACAACGAGTTTCTCTTAAATTTATTCGAATACCTGTTGTGAAACAAAATTTCTCTGATGTGGTGCATGCTTTCTATATTTCAAAGATGGTTTATAACCAAATGTAGCTTTCGGAAAGTATGTAATTTTTGAAATTTTTTATAGAAAGTCCAAGGGGTTAGCCCTGTTTTTTTTTTTAACAAAGTGGCGAGTTTCACTCCATTTCTTTTCAACACCTCCTTTAAAACACCATTTTCATATAATTTATACTTGTTTCCTATATTTCCAAGATGTTTTATTGCCATGCCAAGCTTTATGGAAATTTTAGATTTTTTAAAAAGTTTTCGGAGAAAGCCAAAAGGGGTTAGCCTTTGTTTTTTTTTTTAATAAAATGGCGTGTTTTGCTCAATTTTTCTTCAAAACCTATTGTAAAACAAAATTTTCCCAAAATTGCACATGCTTTATACATTGTAAGTTATTCTCTAGCCATATGTAGTTTTCTTGAATTTTTGGAGTTATTGAAATTATTTGGAGAAAGTCAAAAGGGTTGAACTGTGGTTTTTTTTTTTTACAAAACGGGGAGTTTTGCTGGAGTTTCTTCCGGCACGTGCTTTAAGACCTTATTTTCCCTACATGTTTTACTTGTATTCTATATTTTCAAGTTGTTTTCTTGCCAAGCGAAGTTTTTCTAGAATTTTGGATATTTAGAAAAATTTTGAAGAAAGTTCGAATTCTAAAATATATCTGCTTGAGAACCTCTTTTTCCTACAAATTGCACTTGTTTTTTACATTTTGAAGATATTTTCTAGTCAAACCAAGTTTTCTAGTATTTTTTGTTTTTTAAAAATTTTCAGAGAAAGTCTAAATATATTTTTTTATATAGAATGACGACTTTCGTTCAATAACCTTCTAATACCTACTCTTAAATCTCATTTCTCTAAAAGTTATATTTATTTTTCTGTATTTTCAAGATGTTTTATAGCTAAGTCAAGCTTTCTGAAATTTTTGAAGAAAGCCCTTCTGGAGATACATATACGTTCTAGAGGGTACGTCGCTACATTTCTAGGCTCGATCAATTTACCAACTCCTCCTGATGATTCATATACGTGAGTGAAGAGTCCTGGTATGGCTTGTTATGTGCTTGGAGTTGAAACAACACGTTTCCATGAATATGAGGTGTGCATGCGACGTCGTGTGGATCCATCGATCGATCCGGAGCGAGCAGCCCTCGAGTGCTGACTGAGAGCTCGCGTACGTAGGGTTGCTGTTGCTTGTGGCTACGTGCATTTTGCTAGCCATGATCATGCATGAAAGGTTGCTAATGTCAGTGTAATTAATGTAGTTGAGCCATCTCCATGACCATGAGGAGATGAGAGAGACAGACAGCTGCTGAACAAGCTGTATATATGCTGTGCGGTTTGCGGAGTGGCTCGATGGAGTCGTGAAAGAGAGAATTTTTAGCAACCATGGCGATTGTTATTCATCTTCTCCTCGTCTCATCACTCATGCGACTCATGTAATCCGATCATCCATGCATCCCCGCACTTGGGCCTAGAAGTCGTCGTCGAAGCCGCCGTCGAAGTCGTCGGCGCCCAGGTCCTCCTCCACCTTCTCCGCGACGTCCTCCTCCAGCTTCTCCTCCAGGTAGCTCGCCCCTCCCGCCAGCGCCAGCCCGCCCAGCACCCCCGCCGCCGCCCCCACCGCCACCCCTGTCCCCATCCCCATCTTGCTCTTCCCCTCCGCCGCCGGCGCCGCGCCGTAGGCCGCCGCCGGGTAGCCAGACGCCGGCGCCGCCGCGCCGTAGGCCACCGGGTAACCAGACGGCTGCGCCGGGGCTGGATTAGTACCAAACTTCAAACTCCAAGATGGATCAGCCACTAGTCACCACAGCTCAGGCCAACATCAGTAAACCTTAGTATTCAAAACCAGAAGACCACATTGATTATTTTCATGGATCAACAGCAACCACGCTACCGCTAGTTACACAAGATTCTTGACTTCCAAGGGCAATATGCCAATAGCAACACTAGGCAGACCACCTATTGGAACCTTTCAAACACAGACAACACTAAAAATCGTGTGGCCAACATTACTTGGATGCTTATGCTCTAAACGTGATAAACAACTTGTTACCAGCTAATGGGAGATTCAAGAAAAGTTGGGTTCAACCCCAGGAAGAAAGGCACCGTGAAATAATTCTGAGTTTGTGCCACTCTAGTGGCCTGTATTTTTTTTTTTCAAGCTTATGCCAAGTATATATGTTCAGTTAAGTACACTTGCAATACCCTGGATCTCGTGAATGGCATGACTGACTGAGATATTCAAGTGCACTCTTTGAACAGGCAACTAAGCTGCCAAACTTTTTGAAGCTATCTCGTAGACGTTTTCGGAGAGTCCATTGGCTGAGATAATCATCTCCAGCTGGGCCTGTATAAGAAAGAGACACATTAGGCATTGCACCGAAAAACAGAAATGCCTCAACAGTACATCGATCTACAAATGCTGTGATCACTGTGTGAAGTACGATAGCGCATGTGTGCAAGTACACAGGACAGAGAGACCAACCTTGCAAGAGCTTGTCGTGTCTCATCAAATCGCCTCCACCGAGAGAATGCAGATACCATGCGGGAGGCCACCTACATTTTCAAATCCAGAAACGAAAATCATAAGCAAAATCAAACAATATGTGGTAGCAGGGACGAAGGGTTATAGATGAACAGGTTTATATGTTTAGTGCGTAAAGCCGCAAAGCGGATCTAACCTGAGGGTTTATTTTGTCAAGCTGTAAAACAGCTTCACCCAAAAACTTGTACCCAGAACCATCTTTTGCATGGAAATTCACAGGTGACCCGCAAAATCCTCCAATCAATGAGTACACCTGTATATCAAAGCAAATCTTTCAGTACGGTTCTCAAGCTCTTGGCTCGAAATATAAAGGCCAAGATGTTACAGCTAACAGCACCACGTACCTTATTAGGATTACGCATGTCAAAAGCAGGGTGAGCTAGTAACTTCTGAACGTTAGCGACATTTCCAGGAATGTCTGAGGTAGCTTGAAGAGCAAACCACTTGCTTACAACCTATTGTAGCAGAAAGAGAAGACGTATGAGCCCACATGTAACAAATATTAGTGTACTACTTTGGTGGTGCATATGCACATTATTTTGCAAGAAGGATCACATCTATAAGGAGCAACAACTTACCAAATAGTCATGCTGCCACTTGTTATAGAAATCTAAAAGGGCATCATCACGAACTTGTCCTGGATTTTGAGACAATGCTGCTAGCGCAGCAAACTGCTCTGTCATGTTCGTAGCAGAGTTGTATTCATGCAATGCAAGTTTAGTGACATCTGGCTCGTTCAGAGATGCAAGGTAAGCTGCACATGTAACCAGAAAATATATTTAGGCCACACTGTCTGAAACATATTTCTCATATATTTAACCGTAATAACTTCGTATAGCATACATTATACGAAGTTATACGATCTATTAGTGGTAATTGCATATGCTGCTGCAATTAGATCTTCATTTGTTTTGGTTTTTCCCCTATGTGTGATGTGCTTGCTTTTCCTTGCAGAGAGTAGAGAATTTTAGAGACAACATTGTTGTCCATGGAAGTTTTTTCTCTGGACAGATATATCCATCTACATACCGTTGGATTCTGACCATTCCATTGGAGCATGCACATGTTCTTCATCAAGGTTACTACGTATAGTCTACATGACAGCAATGATGAACAATTAAATTAGAACGTGAGAAGCCATCAGAGGCATGATGAAATCAGAAATCGTTGGGAAAAAAAGATAGGGTAATATTATTTCGCAATAACATTACAGAAAGCTCATGTATTTCCTATCAGTATTAAAAAATTGAATTAATGCATTATTCCTATTGTTTCTATCAATATTATCTATCAATGTTAAAGTTTGGGATTAATACATTGATGTGCTATACGGATGCATTGTTCCTGTTGTTTCCTTTTATATGGCATTTACTAATTTAGCAAGGGCCAATGAATAGGCCAGAGTGCTTGGCACGTTGCTGTGCCATAAAAGTATCTCTATGTGAATTGCCATTATAAAATGTTTTGCCTTTCAGATTTTAATGACTAAGTAAGTTACCTATCTATTACCTCATCTTTTTATCTTTTGTACAACTTAAAGTAATTCGGTATATACCACGCAGTAGTCACATTTCTTGCCCACGCGGTTGAGCGTCAATGAGTTGAACATGGTTAGAAAATGATCGGTGATGTTCTCCATGGATCATTTCCCACGTAGTTTAATGTGTCAGTGTAGTTGATGTGAAATTTACAGAGTTATCCTGCCAAAAAAATAACTTAAACAATGTTTTTTGTCATCGAGGTAATTAATAATTTACGGAGCTGCCCTCATTGCGATCAGGATAGCGAAACAATTGATCATTTGCTCACCAACTGTGTCT
>SPJY01034155.1:32276-84208 GCA_005191435.1 Raddia distichophylla | reverse complement strand
TTTTTGATGAAATGCAATAATTGATTACATTTCTATTCCGGCAAGGTGCTTCTCCCTGCAGACATGCCTTCCTATTTGCCTGGATCTGAGACCATGGACTATGGGATATTGGGATTTTCGAATGTAAGCATTAAAATTATTTATATTTACCATGGATTGGTTTGAAAAAATTAAATGTTCTCCTATATTGTTTCCCTATGATAGATGCCCAATTTTAATGTTTCATCTACTTAGGCATGTTGCTTAGTTTAGCCATTCCAATAGCTCATCCATGCCAACTAAATTGGTTCCTGCCCCCTGCTAAAAAGTCGGCTACACAAAATTGAAAAAGGTTGACTTGGTATCCTTCATGCTGTTGCATGTATAGTGATCACTTTTAGTTTTGTGATTTTGTCACCCCTGAATCGTATAATGGTTTTTCCAGGAGGTGCACTTCAAGAGAATGGTATGAGCCTATGATACAATTTGTGTAGGTTATAACAGCATCACATTTACTATTGTGTTCATAAGTTTCCTGCGATAAGGTCTGTGCAGCCCCTATTAGCTTTTTTGCTATCTGTTTTCCCTCACTTGATCATAGGCTCTGCTTATACTATCTGCTGGGTACAGTCTATGTAGGCTTTTCATCAAAGCCAGGACAACTAAGATGACCTCCAAACATTGCTGAGATTTGGATTTCTTTTTATGATGTATCAATGTTCTGATTCCCACAATAGCCCTGCTTACAAATAACTATATGCCAAGACTCTGGACCATGTTTTCCGACAAAACTGTTTCTGACATGTATATAATTTTTCTTTGTTTACCAATCTCCTTTAATATTACGGAAATATTACCTTAGTTGCTCCAAAGAATTTTTTTAGGGCAGCTCCAAAGAATGTATTAGCAATGGTTATGCATAGGACAAATTTCTTTGAACTGGTGAGGCTATAGAGAAGGTTATTGAAGATAGAAGACATAGTAATCATTATTTGCAAAATACTAAATTCTTGGTAGACTTGGATGTCTTGTCTGAAACATCTCTTAGGTGCTGCCAAGGAGCAAGTTTAACTTATTTTGGTAATATGTACTAGGTTTGTTGCTATCGGAACAAATATTTGAGCAATACTAGCAGATTGGTTCTTCGCCTTTCTAGAAATGAGCTGCATTGGAAGATGAAGTTTGTATTATGGAAAAAAGTATTGGATGATCATGTGGTGCAACTAAAACTGGTCATATTAATCCCATGACAGGTTTGCTTACAAGGCAATTGAAAGCTTACTTCTGTTAAAGACATGCATGTTATTTGGGTGTATTGGCCCCTTGATAGGTATAAAGGTCACAATTACCTAGGGCATGGTACTGCTATTATTCAGTCTAGGTCACTATTTTTATTCATTTCATTGTTGAAGAAAACTAAATTATTTTTGTTATTAAATTATTGTTTCTTTCTCATACCAAAATGCTAGCATGTTGTAATAGTTACCATTAGAAATTCTTGTGTTTCATTCATTTGTTCTTTTATGGTTATGTGCTTAAAAAGATGACTTCTTAATCCTATGTTCATTGGTTCCTTACCAATTTGCACTAATATGTTTTTTGAATTATTATAATTTTTTATGATTTTATGATTTTTTTTATGGTTATTCTTATTTTTTTCCTGATTTTTTATATGGCCACATCATCATCTAACGGTAGATATAACGGCTCAGAGAGTTCCGTGCAAACGGCGCCAACTTCCAGGGTGCTCCGTGCAAACGGATGCAGCGGACGGACGCGAGGACCGACGACGCCCTCTTCTTCCTCTCCTTCTCCATAGCATATCGGTCCAGTGGCTCCCCCACGGTTAGCTCCAGATATCCCTCCCTCTCCTCCCTGAGTAAGCCAAAATATTGCCCCCTAGACCCGACCCAACCTATTTACCATTCAGATCTCTACTTGTATTTTGCATCTCATTTTTTCAAACTTTTTATGATTTTTTCTATTTGTTTCAAATATTTTAGCCAACGACTATTTATCAAAGTGCTATATCATATACCGTGAATATGCAATATATGCCATAGGGAAAAACCTCCAATTTTGTGCTAAATATCAAAACCGCCATATTTACAATGCTATAGAGCAATTTTTGTTAGGGATATGCCCTAAAAGAAATCATATGTCTATGAGCATGTACTTAAAATAATATGTTAACAGATTCATGAATAAATACCACTACTTTGTTCATCAAGTATGACTTGGTTGTGAGATGTATTGTTTATGTGATTATTATGAATGGCCCATTGTCTCATATCATTATTAGAAATAGTAATGATTTGATCAACACATATATTGATTAATGATAATGTTTTACATGCCATAGATATTGAGATATCAAATCAATAATGTAGCCACGTCTTATAGATTATGGTATTAGATAGACCCTACTTCGAGACACTGCTGAGATTGTTATCTTAACAATGACATCAGACTGTAGTCTCGAGTGGTATGCCTATATGATCATTTGACCATAGATCATCATTGACACCTAGCATACATAGTTGTATACTTTGGAGGGTTACCAACTACTATGCAATAATAGGGTAGCTCCAAAAGATAGCTTTTGGATATGCCATAAAACATGACGTGGTGTGTGAGGAATCAAGATTGAATTTTTCCCTCCTCGATAACGGAAGCGATATCTCAGATTCCATCGGTGTGGATGGATTGGAAAGTATGTAACCATGGTAATGTAATTAAATAGTTAATCATGGTTTTAATATCTTTTACATTGTGAGTAAATGGTAGGACCATCACAAGGGTGGCATGTATCTCACCTTAAATTTGACTGATATCGTGAGACAGATGGAATGATATGTGAGTATATCGAAGGTTTAGCCTATAAGATCATTCTATAAACCCTTAGCACGCAATTTTGTTGCATAGAATTCAATTGAATGCAGCCAATTCAATTCCAATTCAAATTTTGGTTGAATTTCAGTTTAATTGATGCAAATTCCAATTCCAATTTTTTTGTTTGGGTGCCGCATGGAATTCAATTAGATTGTGTGTCCCACCTATGCACCTTGGTTTGCCAATTTTTAGAACGTAGCATCGATGCACCGTAAATTATCTCTAAAAACTGCTAGTGATTTAGTATAAACATGAGGTTTAAGCTTTAAATAAAACTTCGGAAATGCTTCTATGCGGATGTCCGGCCCGCGTCGGACGCCCGCACGGCCCGACGGCCCAACGCAGCGTGGGCTTCTTCTTCCCTCTCTTTCTCATTCCCTCCATCACTCACTCACAGTTATTCTTAGCCACACACACTTCTTATCCTCTCTCTCTCTCTCTCTCTCTCTCTCTCTCTCTCTCTCTCTCTCCACGCGCTGAAGCTAGCTCGCCGGCTACCCCTCGCCACCTCCTCTTGCTCCTCATGTTCCTCTCTCTCTCTATCTATCCCTTCCTCTATCCCTCTCACTCTCTCTCTATGTAGAATGGAGGAGCTCACGTTAGAGCTCTTCTCTCTCTCTCGCTGTGGAGGATTTGATGATGGAGCTCCTCCTTCTCCTCCTCCTCTCTCTCTCTCTCTCTCTCTCTCTCTCTCTCTCTCTCTCTCCCTCTCCAATCTCTAAACCTCTTATCTTCTCTCTCTCAAATCTATAATGGAAGTGATGGTTCATGGAGAAAAGTGTACAAATGGTGGCTCATGAGGAAGATGTACAGTAGCAGGGGGATTGATGTGGTTCCCTTTTTGTTCCTGGTAAGAAGTTTTAGCATTTTGTTGGTGTTTGTTTTTAAAATTGTTTCAATAGGCGTGGGTAGTTGTTGCAGCACCCTTTTGTTCGGTGTTCTAGTAAGGTTTGGGGATTGTTTCAACAGGAAAGAGCAGTTGTTGCGGCGTTGTTCTAGTAAGATTTTGACATTGTTGCACTAGGCTATAAGAATTGTTCCATCACGCAAAGATGATTGTTTCATTGGGCATTTTTCATTGTTTCAGTTGACATTTGTTTCATTAGATATTTCTCATTGTTTCAGTAGGCAATTTTCATTGTTTCACTAAGTCGAGTTCATTGTTCAGTGCCAAGTTCATTGTTTCGATAGTCATTTTCCATTGTTTCGATAGTCATTTTTCATTGTTTCAATAGCATTTCTCATTGTTTCAATAAGCATTTCTCCTTGTTTCAGTGTGCCAAGTTCATTGTTTCGATAGTCATTTTACATTGTTTCGATAGTCATTTTCTCATTGTTTCGATAGTCATTTTTCATTGTTTCAGTAGACATTTCTCATTGTTTCAGTAGGCAATTTTCATTGTTTCACTAGATCGAGTTCATTGTTCAGTGCCAAGTTCATTGTTTCGATAGTCATTTTCCATTGTTTCGATAGTCATTTTCCACTGTTTCAGTAGGCATTTCTCATTGTTTCAATAATCATTTCTCATTGTTTCAGTGTGCCAAGTTCATTGTTTCGATAGTCATTTTACATTGTTTCGATAGTCATTTTCTCATTGTTTCGATAGTCATTTTTCATTGTTTCATTAGGCATTTCTCATTGTTTTGGTAGGTCGAGTTCATTATTTCAGTGTGACAAGTTCGTTGTTTCGATAGTCATTTTCCATTGTTTCATTAGTTAAGGGTGATTGTTCCTCTCTCTTATGGTCTCTCCCTTCCTCTTTCTCTCACTTATGCAGTTACCCTCTCTCCTTTTGTCTCCCCCTCGTTTAGTTAATTTTTGGTTGTTTCGTAATGTTTTTTAGTAGTCTCAGTTCATTGTTTCAATATGTATTTTTTCATTGTTTTAGTATGTTGAGTTCATTGTAAGATCTATATTCTCTCTTTCTCACGAATCTGGTGTTGAGTGCGTAGAAGCATTTCCGTTTTTCGTCGCACATGCGCATGCATGAAAACAGGGTGGCTTTCTCTCCTTTTTCGCGAGCGCATGCATGCAAACAGGGTGGATTTCTCTCCTTTTTCGCGAGCGCCCGTGTTGGGCTGGGCCGGGGCAGCGTCCGACGCGCCTGCGCGCGTCGGACGTCAGTCCCCAAGACCGCGCCATAAAACTTTCTACTTAAGCTTTAAATAAAACTTTCTACAATCATTTTAATACAATGTTATAGGCCAGGTCCACATGCTCTATTGACGTGGTGCCCCAAGCAGCCTCCTAAACATGTTCTTCCACCAAGGAAGCCAACCCTCACAAGATTTTTCGTCCACAAGCAAATCCAAGTTGGTCGGAAGCACGTCCGTCCCGAGCAACTCTTTGCTTGGGACCTTGCTAGCCTGGTCCGACCAACCCTATGTGGCAGGTAGACGTGAGTTTAGGGTGCACAACTGATCGATGTATGTGGGACCGGTTCAAAGCATGCATCAATATCAATAATAGATACAAACCCGAGTTCCCCCGCCCACCACGCCATGTGGCGCCTCCTAGCCCCGCACAGGCCACGTTGCCCCTTCGCCGGAGCCGTCCGATAGCATGTGCCAGGAGATCCAGCCGTCCGTTCTTTTGTTTATGTATAAAATGATTTTTTTCCTGCTTGCCTCGGCAGCGCGGGCGGCTAGGCCGGCTGGCTAGCTGAGCCAGCTCTCAGCCAGTCGCCCGGGGATCGAATCCCACTCACACTGCATTTTCCCTGTTTTTGTTGCTGCGTTCGCTCACGAGAGTGCGCTGCTCGCCCGCGCTCGCCGCTCGCCAGCGTGGGGCCAGCTGTGCCGTGCGACACGGGCCAGCCTCGGCGCGCCGCGGGCGCGCCAAAGCGGCTAGTAAGTCAAAAGCAGGCGGCTGCACCATGCCACCTGTTGCTGTTCCGCCGGACCTCATCATCGATGACTCTCTATAGTGGCAGTTTAACCAACTGTCCTTGAGCTTTCGCCAGCGCGGGCTCGACAGTTGTTGCCTCTCCTCGTTGGTTGTCCGATGACACTATTATAAAATAGGACTCCTCTGTTCAATCCTAGCTCGACACACAAACGAATACCTATACATTGTAACGCATGCACAAGCTCAGTCGCAACGTCCTCACTGTTGCTCGACTGGCTCCCATTGTAATCTTTACGAGTATCAAGGCAAGAGTGCAAGACTAGACGTAGGGTTGTTATCCTGATAGTGGAAGGTCTAAACTAATATAAAATCATCGTCTCCCCATCTCCATTTCCTGAGTGTTAGCCATACTCAAAGCCCTCACCTAGCGCGGAAAGGGTCATGTTGGTCCCATTTTAACAAGCTCGGCACTCAGAAGCTAATTCCCAACTATCGTCGGGTATAGTCTTGGAAGCTCATTAGAATTCACTTCTCTACACAAAAATCAATGTTTTGAACAAAAACACTTATGAAAAATTATGACATGAATTGCATATAAATGAAATGTTTAATTTTACAATTGGTTTTAGTTCTATCATGGTTCTTGTAATCTTCTTAAGAATCGTCAATTGGATTCTAATATTCTATAGAAGCAACATCTGCATTATTGATGTTGAATTCCAATTCTACGATTCTAGGATCAGTACCTGGAGCTAAACAGGGTGCACATAAGTGTATTATGAGCAAAAGATTACCTTTTCAAATAAAATCTCATACTTCAAATACGAATGTGTAATGTGTATTTTGCCCACAAGCTTTACATGCATGAAAGTCTCTTTTTCTAGTTGATGCAAATGCAATGCTTCTGTAGTTTATTGAAAGGGACTGGCTTACATCCGACGACTAAGACTTATTTAACTCTTGGTTGATTTTCTGGACCGTAAATCAGACATTTTCATAAGACGCATACAAGATCCAACAAAAACACACCTATGTATATAAAAAAATCGCTGAGAGTTAAATAAATCTGATTCGTCTGATGATTAACAAAAGTGTTATTGAAATTCTCTTTCCAAACAAACAAACAAACACGAGGAAATAAGTTAATCTCTCTGGGAAGAGAGAAAAGGTGTCGCAGGAGCTCCTGATCCAGCAGCCTTTGGTAGTTTGGTTCCCTGTACAGCGCGCCGGTTGGCCCCCATGTCCGTCCGGCCGGATCGCAGCCGCCGTGCCCTCCCTCTCAGATGTTCTGGAACTACGCTACGCTCGCTGTAAACGTCCTCGGTTAGGAACCATGGACCACGGTACTCGCTGGCCCCGCCTGCAAGCATCTGCATGACTGCATGCCTGCATCTACCGTCTCCCAGTAGCAGCAGCAATTCAGGGGAGCCCCTACCCCAGTATTTCTTTTTTGTTTCTTCTCCCTTTTGAAAAAAGGGGCACAGACGTGTACAGCGTACACACCAATGGTAGCTAGCTAAACCGCCGAAGGTTGAAGGGGTATGCCTTATGCCAGTGGTGCCCAAGGTTAAAGTTTGGGTCGAACTCGTATCCTCACAGCCTATACACCCCTGGTGTAATTTGTGATGGTTAAAGTAGCCGCATAGACATGTAGGGGGTTGCGGTCAGCATGTGGCTATGACCCAGAGCAACCGATATATTATGTTGTTAGATAGAAGCTTACATAATCATTGCTCCGAGATGTAGACAAAAGTCAAACTGCATTACCAATTATTGTGCCTTCATCTTTTTCAAAATGGCATCTCTTTAAATCCTAGCTGGGTAGTATCGATGTGTGTCAGTCTAAAAAATAACATGCATGGGGTTTTCCAATAATCATTATCGTTGAATGGCTAGTAATTGAGTGAATGTTGCTTGACGTTGTTCATTTAGTGAAACTTTGTTTAACATTGTAAAATTCACCGGCGTGCATTAGCACGTTGCGGCCGCACCTGACCGTCGATCGGTCCATGGGACTAGATAAAAACGTTTGCTTAAGGCTCCGCTCTTTTGGACTTGTAAGCTTAACAGCTTGACAGCTTATTTACGTTTTGAAAAGACACATGATTTGAGTTTTTTGAGTTCGTTTTTTCGCTGTCTTGAAGGCGGGTCCTAACGTTTTAAAAAACAAGTCAAACGAAATGGGTCCGACTCTCGAGACTACCTCGAGAAGCTCTCGAAATTCAGTTATTTCAGTCGTTCAGCTATTCAACCATTAAGATCAATCCGAAAGAACAAAACCTTAATCTTCAAGTCAGGTCATTAGGATAAGTATGGTATTGTTATGTGTCGTTTGGACTATTTCCTTTTTATCATCATTACTTTGTAACGTGAGGCTATAATAGCCAAGTTAGGAGGAGAAAAGAATCGATTGTTTCTGTTGCCTCTCATCTTTTGTTCTCTCCCTCCTTCTCCCTCTCCAACCCGCGCGCACCCCGGCCTGGCGTGCGTGTCCTCCATGTCGACGGCGCCGCGGCCTCGCCGTTTCAAGCCACCACCATGCAAACCCAACCACCAACATTACCTGAGGAGCCGGGTTCATACCGATTAGTTTCTTAGAATTCTAGCAAGACTTTGCTGTTTACACCTTGGAGTGTAGAGAGCAGAACCAGGAGCAATTTTCGTTATGTTAAAAAAAGCTACACCAGCGAAAAGATGTGTAAATTGCTGACAGTATCTCCTTCCTCTCTCTCTTTAACGTCGCTTTTGCAGCCTGGTTTTTGCCACCAATCACGCCGCCTAGCTTTTAGTGTTTCGATTGTGTGTCTCGCTGCCAGTTTTTGTTTTCGTCGATTGATCTGGACGTTTCTTGCAATTTATTCCATCCTCTGTCGTCCGAGTCACTTCACTACTTCAGTGCGTGCTCTTCAGAAGTGGGGGAGGGGGAGAAAAGAAAGCTGAACCTGCTGATAATTTGCAAGAGTCATCACTTCGATGAAAACTTGTTAGATTAGCCGATGCGTTTTGCAGTTTTATATTTGCATGTTGTTTGAGCTTCGCAATAACTGATGCAGATTAGCCATCTCACTAACTTCCATGTTCACAGAAGCCTAGGACGGCATAAACACTCCCTGAAGCAGTGCTACTAAGATTAGATGCCAAAGGCGCAATCTTTCCTAGGCTTTAGGCTTTAGTCTTTAGCTAACAACAACCCCAAGAACTCGAGAGGAGCTGATGGGATGCAGATTGTCCTGACGACACAAAACAGACGGCTACTTTTCGCCCTCAAAACTGTTTCCGTTTGAATCGCCCAGCACTGCTGCGAAATAGACAAACAAGCATGCAGGCTTTCGTACCACCACAAAAGACGAAAGGATGTTTCAATAATGTCACTAACATGCAGAGGTAAGTGGTAAGAAATGTGAATTTTGATCGGGTAAAAAACCACCAGCGTTCCCGTTACAGTCGTCAATGTCCGTGAGAGCATACTATATATACACACACACCTTTATAGCATGTTATACCCGTATCACTGATTCGATGGATCCTCACAGCAACACTGTAAAAGGTTGACAATAGCATGCCGTCCAGTGATTCGACTTGACACTAGCTGTTGCATAAATCATAGGATTATGTTTTTCTGTGCGAGAAAACAGATTTTCAATCTGTGAAAATCGGGTTTCTCGGGGTGGACCAATTTTTTACTGGCTCTGGCTCTGGATCAGACCTTGTACAGCATGCCGATCTCGACTCGCTGCTGTAGAGGCATCCCGATCGCCGGCAGGGCGGAGCGGCAGATGCCATGCAAGAACTCGTAGAACCCGAGCATGACCCTGTCGAACCAGCTCGCGTCCCTGCCCACGTAGAACCTCATCTTGCCCCGGACGTGCACCACGCCGGCCGACCTCGCCGCCTCCAGCCGCGCAAGCTCTTCCCTGGCGGTGACCGGCGGTCGCCCACCGTTGACGGTGCCGGCCTCGATGTGCCGTCGCAGGCAGCTCGTGACCTGCGCGGCGAGGTCGCCGCCACCCTCGAGGCTCAGGTTGTCGGCGTAGCCGTACTGCACGGTGCAGCCGTACACGCCGGCCGGCCCCAGCCTCCTGATCAGGATCCTCTCCCTCTGATCGACCTTGGCGACCAGCAGGTGCCTCAGGGCGACGAAGACGGTGACCGTATGGAGTGAGCTCATGTTCTTGATGTAATGGCCAAGAGTTAGCCCGTCCTGGATGTTGCTGTAGAAGAGGCACATGCCAGGGACCCTCTGTACCTCAGGCTTTGCCAAGAGCTCGCCGAGGCGCTCCAGGGTTACCTTGTTCGCCTTCTCGTACTCGATTTTCCTTTGCCTACCGTAGTACCAGCCGAACATGATCAGCGCAAGGATCATGGAAATTGCAAAAGGAAGCCAGCCACCCTCAGGGATCTTGGTGAAAACAGCACTGACATAGGACCCTTCCATGATGAAGAAGGGTATAAAGTACAGCCCAACGAGAACAGGTGGTGTTCTCCATATGATGACCATCAACAGAGTGAGCAAGATTGTGGTTATGCGCATGACCATGATGACAACAACACCTGCAGTAACAATTACACATTGAGTCTTGAGGCACAAAGGAACAATATATATTAGCAAGTGGGTCAATTTTTCTTTCAGAAATTGCATACCGAAAGCATTTCCTATCTCCTTTCCACCGCCAAATCCTAGTATGACGCCAACACAGAGTACCATGAGAATGTAATTTGTTTCTGGAGAGTAAACCTCACCTTTCTTGTGCTGCGATGTGTGCACCACTTTTAACACGTGGGAAGTAGTCCAGGACAACTGATTGTTTGATGACAGAAAATGTTGCAGATATTAAGGATTGGCTTGCAACGATTGCTGCTAGTGTTTCAATGACAAACATGGGCCAATAAACAGGGCGAGGGATAAATTTATAGAAGCCATCACGGAAGTCATCGACATTGTTAATAAGGTATGCTGTTTGCCCGGCATAAGTGAGGACCAGAGAAGGGTATATACTGGATAGAAATGCTATCTGAAAAGAAAAACAACCAATTATATCACGATAAACAATGGGACAATGCACAAGGATCATTAATTCATGCTGGTTTCTTAACGACAAAACCTGGATAGCCTTTTTGCTGAAGTGGCCAAGATCTGCAAACATAGCTTCAGCACCTGTAAGGAGGAGGCCAAACTTTAGGGTGTATAACCATTGGAAGGAAAAAAGGAACAAAAACATGGTAAAATGTTAGCATACAATGTACCTGTGATGCATAGAACAGTACCACCAAGTAGCTGCCACCCTTGCCTTTTATTCCTCAGGAAGAAAAGAACAATATAATGCGGCGAGATGGCTTCGATGATGGCAGGATAGTAATGAATAATGCTGTATATGCCGATAATTGGAGTGCTGAAAGTCCATGCTGCCATGATTGGAGAAAACAGAAAACTCACTTTTGAAGTCCCATACTTTTGTAGCAAGAATAAGCCAATAAGAATTGCTGCAGACAGGGCTTCCACAACAGCTGGAAAATTAAAATAAAAAGGATCAATGTTATTGATGGGTAAGCATAAGAAATACCTGTTTTCATTACTCATTAGTAATAACATATCTTGAGTTACTTACATTTACTGACAGAAGGAAATGGCCCTTTTAGTCCATTGATTGCTGATAATACTGAAAAGAAGTAAGAACAGTGTTAGGTAATCTCTGTGATCACTACGATGAATAGCATAAGGTTGCCATCTACAAACAAGATACCTGAAATAGCAGGTGTTAGTATGCCATCTCCGATGAGCATGCACATTCCAAGTATTGCCATGAATAGCAATACTCTTCTTGCGGTTATACTTTGCTCAAAGAACTTCCCCAGATTACTGGGCCTACTAGCTATTGTAGAATGATTGTGAAGCAAAGGCTGAACTTCTGAATACGTTCTTTTGCTTGGAAGGATTCCTATATCGGCATGCCTACATAGCAAAGAATACATGGCAAATGTACCACCTGCAAAAATTATAGTACTAAGAAACACTCCATAATGATAACAATGCAAAAGAAACACTCAGTCTGTTGGGTTTAGTCCCACACTCCCACGTCAGATATTGATTGTGGGGGATCACCGTTTAAAAGGTGGGGGCGCCATCTATCGGGCTAGTCTTTTGAGTTGACTTGACCCAAGACTTTGGTGTTGGTTCTGGTTGGGATCAGTTATAACACCTTTGCCTAAATTCTCTGAGAGCCACCTACGGGATTGGCCTACACATGCATATATAGCAAATGTTGCGGGTGCTCCCTCTCGAAGGCCCACGGTCCTTGGAAGGTTGAGACGGCACCTGACGGCGGCCATGCCCGAGTAGCTGGTGGTACGATGCCATCGGTAGGTTATCAATGACAACGCTTGAGACAAAGATTTGGAGGCAACAAGATGTGCCCTTCTGCTGCTCCTCTCTCTTTATAGATGGTTCTGAAACATCATAAGGAAACAAACCACAATAGGAAGGAAAAAACTAAGACATGATAAATTACTAAACTAAGGAGATTCTAACTTAATCGTCAAGGAAAATTTTAACTTAATCCTTGAGGCAAACCGATGACTAGCCTTAGGGCGCCGACGCAGTCCCTCTATGAGCTAGGCCCTACCCCACCTTCTGGCCTATCTTGCAATAGTAGACCCTACCCATAACAACACCAGTCTTGGGATTTTGTCCTCGCTTCATCCAAAAAGATTAACCCAAGGTGTTATGTTTGGTTCCATCCGGCATTATAGACTACTACAACTCTACCTATACTAGGAAGTTGGTAATATTCCACCACAACCAATAACATGGGCCTCGCACCTCAATAGGCCAAGATATTACACTCACACCCTTAATGGGCTAACGCCCTCGCTAGCACACCGTGTATATAGAAATGTCTAGAATCCCCCCCCCATATGCCATCCTGCGTCTAGCGCCGGCTCATATGCCATATTGTGTGACCACTTGGTGTCTACATGCACCATGCGCCATATGCCTCACCACTAGGCCCACACACGCCCCCACAGTGAGGGTTAATGCTCTGAAACAATATTTAACACTTTGGCCCTATTTCACTCAGAGCCCAGCTTGCCTAAGGGGTTGACCCACGCATACATAGCACCACTCTTGAGCTTTCCACTTTGCTTTGTCGAAAAGGGTTACCCCGAGTTGCTATGTTTGATCCATCGGGCCTTATATGCTACTCTGCAACTCATTCTAGACTAGCAAAGTGATACTATTCCACTACAGCTAATCACATGGACCACACATCTCAATGGGCCCGGGTATTACACCTGTGGTATAGTAGGAAAAATGAGACTTTGGCTCGGAACCATAGTATTGGTCTTGAGGAACGCCATAGGGCAATATAAATACATGTACAAGGGGCAGATAAGGGAATCCCATAAACACACATAACTCATAAAAGGCCCATAAACACTATACATAAACAAGTTCGACCTCTGTTGAAGCTAACAAAAGCTTTTTGTGTTTTCCCATTTGATGGGATTAAGATGAATCTTAACAAATCATAGTATCCAATGCACAATACTTCATAGTTCATAATAGTATTGATTATTGAAAACAACACCATATAAACACTATTGAAAAAAAATCTAACAAGAGATGGAGAGCACCAAATATCCAAACTGCTCATTAACACATCTTTCTTAATTGTCCTGTAGAACGGGAAAAAAAAAGAGAAAAACAACGATGGAAAGGATTAGTTACCTTCACCATGATCATTGGCATTGAGAGCTATGCATACATACTTGACCACACCGATTAAAGTAAGAGTCCAAAACATTATGCTGTATATCCCAAGGTAGTCAGATTCTGTGGGAGATGTCAAGTTCATTGAGGGATAAACGTATAGGGGAGAAGTAACAAGGCCACCAAAAACAACACCAAGAGTCTTGTAAGCGAGGAGGAGATCTTTACGGACGTTGCCACCCTGCTCACCATTGAGGGAAGACATTAGGATGAACTAGAAAGATGACAATTCAGCTTCTTTTTGGAACATATAGTAGCAAGATGCATCGCAGTGCTCTTATAAAGCAACCAATAGCATATAATATATGCATAGTAAGTCAATGGAGTCAAGCTATGCACTTCCATTATTAATGCTTGAAATCAATTATGCAGACAAAGGAATAGGTCCCAGCAAGCTACTGTGGAAATGTATGGGGGCTAATGAGCAATGTGGA
Organism: Raddia distichophylla; assembly: GCA_005191435.1. Lineage (NCBI taxonomy): Eukaryota > Viridiplantae > Streptophyta > Magnoliopsida > Poales > Poaceae > Raddia > Raddia distichophylla. The sequence continues at coordinate 70,287 of SPJY01034155.1, read as the reverse complement.
CAAAGAGGTTTAACCCTTGGTCCACTTTTGGCTTAGTACATTTGTAGACTTTTTAACAGTATGGAGAATTGAAGGCCCATGACGTAGCCCTTTGTGACATCATCAGCGGAATCATCCGTAACCGTAATAAGCACACCAACCTCACTCTTGTGCTTACATGGGGAAGAACAAATGGCTTAAGAAAACTACATAATCAGAAAAATGGAAAATATCCTATCTAAATATGATTGAAAATGACCACATTGCGTAGGAAGAGATCCTGACCATTCCCTCGAAAAATGAGAGAAAATGACCATAATGCTGATGCAAATGAAACAAAGGGTCAATCAGGTTAGTCAATACATCAACTTCAATTAGTACTGATATCCTCATCAAGTTTGCCTGAAGACACTGCCATCCACCTCAGCCACCAAATTTCAACCTTATGGAATAGCAGTAGCAGTTTTCAGTTCAAGATCAATCTGTTCGTGATCCTGGTTGGAAGACTATTAAGACATCCAACATGCCCTGCTTGCTGAAGATTTGGGGGTAGATTATACCGTATACGGACTTGCCATCCACATGTAATGGAAAGCAACACAGGGCAAAGATTCCTCTGATTCCACACACCAAGACAAAGAATTCGGCGCTAATTGCAAATTTGCAACGCGACAAGGTGATTCGTTGTCAGTTGTCACCAGCTTCGAACAGATTACGGGAAAAGAACAACACGGGGCTTGGAAACTGAGGCATGCGCGCCGAGCTACCAGCTAGCGTGCGGGGGTCGCCGCCTGCAAAAGTCAAGCTCTTCCGAAACCACGTTGGCACTTGGCAGCTTGGTCATGACACGGCTGTCACAAGAACCGAACGCAATCCCTACCGGAGCGCAAGTCCCCATCGATTTGATCGGTCAACCTGAAACTTGGTTAACCACTGTACGCATACAGAGACAGTGAACTGAACTGACTGTTCCATTGTGTAATCACCATGGCCCATGGGAAAGATGTCAAGAAACAGCAAGAACCATATGTGAAGTCTGAACTGAAATGACTGAACCTACAATCACTATGCCTCACGGCACGAAGCATCTCTGGCGACTAGATTTTGCGAATACGAGACGAGAGCTCTGAGCACGAAAGAAAATCGAAGCGGCATGGGGCGGTGGATAGAAGTCATAGAACTATAAAAGAACTGAAGAAGAGAGGGAGCACCGGAGCACTCACATCGGCCGGCGGCGAGGCGGCGGCCGGGCAGCCACCGCCGGCGCGGAGGGGCCCCGCCTCCACGTCCACGTGGCCCACGGTGCCCATGGGAAGGAGGCGGAGCGGGCAGGGGCCGAAGCCAAGGCCCAAAAGCCGAAACGCAGGGGTAGAGTGCTAGCAGCGGTAGAGCCCGATGGGCTTATTGTTATAGAGAATCGAGCTCCGCCGCCTATGTCGCGTGGTGACGGCGGAGTCGCGGACTCGCCCGCACGGCCGCACGGGCCCGCGCCGGATCTATGAATGTCCTATTTATTCTTTTTTATAGTTTAATTTTTGGCTTGGACTTGGGGTCGGACGTCCGACTCGTGCGCGCGTCGGACGCTGCCCCGGCCTAGCCCATCGCTCGCGCAAACAGCTCCTCGCGAAAACACTCCTGCATGCATGCAGTGATGCCAGCGCAGCACACAACACGCGCGTGTGAGCCAGGAAGCCAGCACTCTCTCCCTCCAACCTGCATGCATGCATGATGACGTCAGCAAAAGATTTCTCCTTTTCGTTTTTCTTTAAACAGCGATTACTTTTGACTGGTAGCTCCAATCGACAAACCGTTTTCACCAATGTGTTCCTGACATTTTTACAAACAAAACAAGATCCATGTTGCTATATAAAAATTTCTTGAAACAATTTGCATATACAATGGAACAATTATTTTGGTCTGTTGAAACAATACGTCCAATCTGATGTAACGTTTTGGTATTTGGAATAAAATTATTTGCTTTTTGAAACAATTACATGAGGTTGTTGTACCAATGTTATTAGCCAGATGGAGCAAAATTAGTTGCCTGTTGAAACAATGCTGTGAACGTACTGAAATAATCGGATTAGCCTGCTGAAACAATCAGTTTGACCTGTTGGAACAATTGTTTTTTTAGCCATTTTGAAAAATATTATGTTAGCCTACTGCAAATTACCTCACCAAATAGTCTATATAAAAAAGATAAATTTTACTGAAACGCTACGCTACGCTACACTAAGCCGAAATGTACAAGGCCTGAGTATGCCACTCTGTGTGTGTTACACGTGGAACAATCTATGTGTATTACACGTGGGCCAGAGTGGTATTTTAGCGAGCGCCAACGTTGAGAGTGGCAAATAGTCAAATCCCCTGCATGCACGCTAGGCCAACATCTGATTCGTACGCCCGGCGGAGAGAGGCAGGCAGGAGAGAGAGGGGAGAGTGAGAGGAACAAGAGGAAATTTTTTTTATTAACCTTTTTTAAATAATTAATATAAAAATAACCCTCGGCAAAAAATATTTTCAGATCTGACCCCTTTGGCCGCACCAATTCAGATGGCGTGGCTCATGTGGCGCGGCAAAGGGTGCCACGTAGGCTGGGGCGACCAGCCATGCGCTGGTGTGGAAAGTGCGGGCCCCACCCTTGCCGCGCCACATGCGTAGGCGCGGCAAAGGCTGGCACCGGGGACGCGCTGCAGGCGGCAAGCACCGACAGTGGGCCACCCTTGCCGTGCCACCCCTCATGGCGCGGCAAGGACAAAATATAGGTGTCCCAAGGCCTCCTTCCACGGCTCTTCTTTTTTATTTTCTCATTTCTCCTTCCTTTCCTCTCTTCCCTAACCACTCTTATCCTCCTTCATTGCTAAAATCGGGCCGGATTTGTTTGGGGAAAGGCTCCACTTCATCATAGCAAGTAAACCCCTCTCTATTTGTGCGTTTTGGATGCATTTTTTTGTACGATTCAAATGATTTATGTTAGGGTTATGGTTACACGTAGTATGAAAATATGTGGATTGCGTAGTGGATTTGTCTTCATTAATGATGAATGATATATGACGAACAAGAAGAGTTCGAAGCCGAGATTCACAATCTATGCCAACCTTACCAAGACAGAAAAGTGGAAAAGAGGAAAGAAAAGATAAGGCATGACTATGGTGTGCTCATACCGTCTGATGAAGACCAAAACAATGTTTTGAATGACATGAGGAGGGAGCGTGAGGTACCGCAACGTGGGTACTTCACCTCCTCAGTAACACTGGAATATTGGAGGAGGCGTAGGGGAGATACCCACCTGGTGTTGATCTCAGAGAGGTGAGGCATGAAAAACAGCTGCAGAGGTAGATGGAGAGGGAGCACGAGCGAGAGGAGTACAAGAACAAGATGGCTGAGGGTACACTCATTGACCAGAATGCCAATTACCGTCCTAATTCGTGGCCGGCTCATTTGCAAATGATGCGGCGCAACAAGGCGAGGAGAACGGTGGAGATGGAGACCATGAGGGATCTTGTTAAAAACTTGCCTACCGTTGTGCCTGATGATGACGAGAAAAACGGTGGTGATGAAGACCATGAGTGAGATCTTGTTTGTTCGAGAAAATTATGTAATGTGTTGTTGAAACTAACCTATGTCAATGTACCATGTGGTACGTACCTAAATTTTGTTGAATTGTAATATGCGTACTTCTGTATGTTATTTGACCAATTTATCTATATTTTGTTTGTGAGTTAGGATAAGAATGTTAATAGATGTTTTACTTTTATTTGGTACGAGGCATTAGAATGCCATTTTCACGAACTAAATGCTTATTTGCTTTTATACATTTCCCTCGACGATTAGTGGTCAGTTGTAAAACCGCGAAATACGAAGCAACACAAGAATATAGTTGGTATAAAAAGTGTTGGCATCAAATTTGTTAGAAGAACAGATAAAAATAACTATAGGCTTTGACGCGCCAACAGCACTGGCGCGACAGTACTGTGCTCCCGCGCCGGCTCCCATCGCAATCCAGAAAGGTCCGCAATCGGGCCTTTGCGCGGAGAAGCTAGCGCGTGAGTCCAGCTTTACCGCGCCAACAGTACAGGTGCGTCACAATTGGGCTGCCGTGTATGCTCCCATCGCAATCCAGAAAGTCCGCAATCGGGCCTTTGCGCGGAGCAGCCGGCGCGACAGCCCATCTTTGCCGTGCCAACAGGACCAAAGCGTCAGTACTAGGCTGTCGCGCCTGCTCCCATCGCAATCCAGAAAGGTCCGTAGTCGGGCCTTTGCGCGGAGCAGCCGGCGCGGTTGCCCAGCACTGACGCGCCGGAAGGACTGGCGCGTCAGGCTTGACGCGCCAAACCTACTGGTGCGTCAGTGCAGCTACCAAAACTGCAAACAATTAGCAGCTTGGCAATCATGGAAGGAGAGAAACTGTCGTCTTTTTCAGGGGATGTTCTAAACAGTCGATCAAGTGCTTGTCTCGGCCAGGGATGACCGGTCTTCGTGGAACCTAGCTAGGGCATGCTTTCGCCCTAGAGCACCGTCAAGCATCAAATAGTTACTTGTTTCATTTGGTCTTGGGGTTGCACCGACCCAAACCCCTTATACATATTACTTTTGCTCTTATTATTTAATGAAACGACAACGCTTTTTTCATTCTCTCTCAAAAAAATTCAACCTAGAGTTGCCTTTGAATAGACTAATGATGCCGTCTCTATATTTCATGTCCTGTTGGCATACAAAGAAGTTCAGGAATTTCAAATCATAGTTAAAGGATAGTAGGTGTATGCCAAGTACATAACAAAATACATGTCGAGTGAAGTTTTTCGGCTAGGATTGTTCCAAGCCTCCAAACATTGCAAAATACATGTCGATTCCATTACATCACAAGTCTCGACTACTTCATAAGCATTGCTCAGGGGCCGTCGAGCGTGAAAGGTGCCCTAGGTCGGCGAGCCCTCCCGGGATTTGTCCGCAGGACGTTCTGGCTTCCAACGTCGCTCTGGTCTCGGGGACGCCTACGCCCTTGCCTCCCAAGTAAGGCGCGAACCTCTCGTCCCACATAAGTACTAGCGCGTGCGTACGGGGACGGAGCAAGGTCAAAACCTGAAAAAGACATTTACCACAGTCGATCAGTACGATAGTATAACCAATTGAAATGCATCGATAACAGTAAATGCTCAAACCTGACGCTCGTCGGCGATGCGCCCCGCCCGGTGCTCCCACTCGTACGTCCGCTCAAAGAGCGTGTACCGAGGGTCCGCCATCCTGCAGAAATCAAATGACAGTGTCAATTTACAGCATAAATATAAGTTATTTTATGTAAATATATTCAAACAAATTATACGACGACCCTATTACCTGAACATGTTTTGAAACGCCTGTAGAACCCTTACCCTTTTTTCTGCTCGTGCTCCTAGTGTTAGGCTTTTTGTTATGTGTACTCGCGTTGTGCCCAATTCTGTGGCACTTAGAGCATCGGACCTCCCCAGAAACCTCGTTAAAATCCCCGGTTCCATATCTATCATCCACGTAACCATTGGCATGGTCCATTTCGCCTCGAAGCCTCTTCTTCTTCCGCCGGCCCTTCTTATTCTTTAGGAGGGCAGGATTGGGCAAATAATTGAAACCACAATGTCGGGGATCAAGATAAGGCTCGAATGTAGGTTACCATATCTTGAGCGTGTGTGCCTTCAGGTACAGAGGGGACATGTACTGGACACCTTTGTGGTCGATGCCTCTCATGGCGCAAGCGCTTATGAAATGCGAACAAGGGTCGTGAAGAAGATGCAGAACCTTGCACGTGCACTCCACTTTGTCGATGTCCACTTTGTAGTTCCTACCACCGAAACGCTCCCCCCCCGGGATTGGTTCCCCCAGCAGACTTAACCGTATACACTACTCTATTAGAGCCGTGTGCTTCTGCCATTTGATTTAGAGCCACCTTCTCCTCCTACTCCAAATAAGCGGCACTTGCCTTTCCCCAAACCGTCCCTCCATCCAAAGCATTCTTTGCCAAACCCCACCGATCGACAAAGTACTTGTTGCACTTTTCGAAAGAGTATTGTATTATTCTAGAAACCGGCAAGGCATGAATCCCTTTGAAGACATTGTTCCAAAACTCTACGCCGTTTGTCGTCATGATGCCGTAACGACAACCACCTTCGTCGAAAGCAAGCGCCCACTTGCTCTTGTTCACCATCTGTTCCGTCATCCATGCCCTAGCCCGATCATTCAGCATCTTATCTAACTCTTTTAACTTCTTCTCAAAAGTTTTCTCTTCTCTAGCGCAACAAACCTGCTTCAGCTTCGCGACCACCTCCTTCTTCTTTTGTCTTCCCCATATATTGGCCGCGAAGTGCCGCATGCACCACCTCAATAGGTGGAAAACCATCGATGTCTTCTATAGCGGCATTTAGAAGGCCTTGGTTACGGTCGGAGATCATGCAAACCTTTATGCCGTTGCCGATAACATCGTGCCTGATAATCTTCATGAACCATGTCCAACTCGCGTTGTTCTCGCCCTCAGCAATGGCAAATGCAAGAGGCACCAACTCATCCTCTGGATCAACCGCAACTGCCGTCATCAACACTGTCGACGGTTGAGATATCGATCTCAAGTCAACCAAGGTTCTTTAGAAGTGAGATAGGAGACACGCCGAACAACCACGAACAGCAACAGACAGGAGACAGGGTTTTTATCGTGGTTCAGGCCTCTCGGGAGAGATAATAGCCCTACGTCCAGCCTTTCTTTATATCAAAGAGGATTACAGGTGGAACTCGGCGAGATCAGCAGGTCTCGGCGAGTAGTATGTGAAATCTAATGGCCAGGGTCCCCCTAAACGCCGTAGGTGCCCTGTTTATATAGTACGGAGCAAACCGACCTACCGAGGAATATCGGGCCGGGCTAACTACGAGATCGTAACGAACTCATACATGCCAAATACAACCCACGGTAGATAAGGTAATCTCCTAATCTTGGGGATCACGACTCCTAATCCAATCCGGGATGTTTCTGTTTGTAATAATAAGATCGTTGGCATTGTTCCGTTTCTGTATATCTGTGTGTACTAGCCATGATCCTTCGGACTAGTACGTGTTTACGCAGGTGGAATCCGATCTTGTAAATCGGGTGCCGACACTTCGATGGCAATACGACGGAGCCGTGGAAGACGAGCTCTAGCAGCGCCAAGAGGAAGCCCATCTGGAGCATGCACGCGAGGCCAACATCTGATTCGTACGCCAGGCGGAGAGAGGAAGGCAGGAGAGAGAGATGGGAGAGTGAGAGGAACAAGAGAGGGGAGGGAGATAAAGGATGACGGTCGGGTCCCACCATTTTTAATTTTTATTTCTATTTATTTTTTTGACTAAATTGCCACGTCACCTAGCACATGGGAAAAACCACCCTCAAAACCGCTGCGGGGTGTTATTTGCACCTTTTTCTTGGTTTCAGGGAGCGGAATACCTGGTTTCGAAGTTCAGGAGGGTATGGGGAGAAAGGGTCATAGTTCAGGGTGTAATATAGACTTTTTCCATACTAATATAACAAAACTTTCAAACAGAACCAAAACTAAACTAAAACCTCTATGTGTGTGTGACACCTGACCCTGGAAGCTAGCAGCATTAACATTCAATATAAATTTTGCTAGCACCTCCATTACAATTTAGTACATCCAAACAGAAAATGCACAATAATAGCACATCATATAGCATTATATAAGTATAATGCCATTCCTTGGCGTACTGATCATCCAAAAAACACACAATTAACTAACCAGATTAGCACATAACATTTCCACTGTACATAAGCATAACAACAAGGGACATACTAGGAGTTGAATCCATACGACCACAACTGTTCTTACCATCGATAGAGTTGGCTAGCAAACCTAAATGTATGCCACATATGAGTTTGACATGTAGGTTCGGTTCGTTAATTAAAATATTGCAAAACTCAAGCCTAGGTGAGATCACTGGGTCATTTAATTTTTTATGGTAAGATGGCTCGAGTGTGGAGCCAAAAGTGTGAGCTATCCCCTCCCCATGCAAGCTGCTTCAGAGGTTATCTAAAAAACATAAAAACTAAACCGAACTATGAAAAATCATATTAAAACCAACAAAGTGCATAATAACAATGACATTAACAAACTGCAAAAAAACATATTAAAACCATTCATCTAATTCACATATGCTTTTTAATATGCAATGCAATGCATCATGCTCATTTTGTAGCGCGGACCGATATCAGAGAGGACACTTGTCAACGTCACACTGTTGCCTACACATTTAGGGCTTATTAAGAGCACTCTAGACTAGCCACATAGCTTTCTCACCAACCTGGCTCAGCACACCAAACTAGCCAAAATGGCTTTCTCTCTGACTAGCTGTGTGACTTACCAACCTGGCTCGAATGCATGTTTCATAAATGTATGCAACATAATCATGTGTAAACATTATTTCTCATTACCAATCCATCGTGTTCTTCCATCTATCCATTCATCATCATAAAATCATCAATACTAAAGCACGACATAAATGGCATGCCATATCATTTAGAAAAAAATATCATTACACTCAGTGCATCATGTACTTGCCTCTTTTACCAACGAAGCGGAGTAGTGCAACCTCGACCCTAAAGCCATCCACCTATAGAGCCAACACCATAATTAATAAATCATGAATCTCACATTTCTAAGAGACACATAACTCTATTACTTAAACATCTAGTTTTGGCAATGTTTATACCCTCTCAGCCTACCAATCCAACGTATCCACTCTCTAATCAACCGATTCAAAACATCCCAGTAAGAGCAACAAAAGATCTAGCATCATATTCGTTACCCAAAAATAGATTGAAGCCGATGTGACATCCTAATAAAAACTTATTAGGTGTCCCAATATTTCACCAAATGAAACCAAGGTATTACTTCATATTTTGGCAGCATATCTCAAACTAAACACACGTGGGCCGAATTAGCAGGTAATTAGGACCCATAGAACCTTGATTAGCACTTTTAGCCTACTTAGAGAAGGCCAAGAGACCCCTCCTGCACCCAGCACCCTATAATCCCCTCTCCTACTGTTCCCCGCCGGCTACCCACTACTCACCCCCAAACCCTAAATCTACGGCTCAAGATCCCCCTTCCCGAGGACGTTTATGAGGTAAACATCACTTCCTCGTAGGCAAATCGATGTGTAGATGGCACCATTGGATAGATCTCGTTGAGACGGTCAAAATGCATATGCGGATCTCCCTATCTGATGTCGTTTTCCGCCCGGTAGAGCTCGCCGTAGTTATGGTGATCCACGGCCACCGGTGATTCTCGGCGTCCGCGCCACCGGCGAAAGATCCGGGGCCAATCAGACGCCGCCACGTCACACCAGCGCCACCGCCCGTCGTGCCGCGCGCGCGTCACACGCGCCAGGCCATACGCCGCGTGACGCGCGTCCTGGCCAGGACCCACAAAACGCGTCCGCACAGGCCGCGCCGGCGACGCCGCCATGGGTCTCGCCATTGCTGGCGCCTCCTGTCGCGCCGCCGCCACCGTCCAGTAGGAATGCGACGCGTGTCCTGTGGGACCCGCCGCCGACGACGGCGTCGCGCCGTTTCACCCTTCGCGGGATCTAGCCACAGTCGCTTGCACGTGGGCCCGGCCAAGACGTGGGTCCCGCGCGTCAGCCCTAGCAATCCACGAGCCGCCCCGAGGGCAACGCGTGAAGCCACGTGCCACGCCCACGCGTGGAAATCACACCGGGGCCACTGACCGGTGCGCCCGCCAGAGCCGCGTTAGCCAGGAGCCACGTGGTGCGACACATGTCAAGCCACGTGTCATGCCACGTCACCCGTAGCCAAGGCCCCACTGCCATGTCATTGCCATGTCGCTGCCACGTCACAACCACACCAGCACCGCCTATTGCCTCCGTCCCGTGGTTCCCGCTTGTCAGCCTCTGGGCGACGCTGTCTAGTGGGCCCCACTTGTCAGCCGCACCACGCCGCGCCGGACTGGGCCGAGCTGGGTCGTGCGCGCGCGTTAGAGAGATGGGCCGGTTCTGTCGGTTCGGCCCAATTAGGGGTTAAATAGGTTTTTTCTTTTTCTTTGAATTTCCTATTTAGCATGAAACTTCCCCGAATTGTTTAGGGAGCTCCGTAAATTCAAATTAGATGAATTTGGAGCCTAAAAATTACATTTTAATCCTAGAATTTTTCTGTATATTTTATAAATATTTTCACTTTATTGATTTGGCTGTTGTATCATAGATACATATTTCCATACTAGTTTTACAATTTAATAATCGTTGCTCTTTATTGAAATTACCTGCATGCATGTAAAATTAGATGTGAGTACCTAGACATGTTAATAATCTATTAATATGCTTTAGCCACCTTTGCGAACCCGTTGTATTTTGCCTAGCCTATCCTTGACTAGATGTGTAGGACTGCATTTGGGATTCATTATAAATTGAGCGTTGGTGAGGCGTATGCTTCACGATGGTATTTCTGGTTAAACCTAAACAACTAATACTAGTGTAGATGATTTAGGGGAGACCCGGCAGAGATGTTTCCGGGATTGAGGTGGGGATGAGACGGTCTCCTCTAATAAGGACCCAAGCTTGTGTACTACTAGACCAACGAAACCGTACAGCCTCTTGTGCCTTCGGCCCTGGCTTAGTATACTACAAAACCCACTAACCACTTGTTCGTAGGCTGTCCGGTTACGTTTCGTCACTGTTGCCCTAGGGGGAGGCTTGCAATCTTCCCTGAGGGGTAGGTGCATCCCTGAGACCGAATGGCTTAATTGGGGAACGACCCACAGGTGTTGTCCAGAAGTAGTAGGTGCCCTACAGCGGCGGATACCAGCGGGGCCGGGGAAACCAAAAGAAATGAGACGGGGCTTGTGGGGAAATTTGTACACACTTTGTAGAGTTAAAACTATCATGATAGCCGTGTCCACGAATATGGACGGGTTGGAAGGTTTGCGCTCGTAGATTCACCCCTTTCAAAATTAAATCTGATTAGAGTAGGCTGGGGTTGGCCTGGTGTGAGACGCAACTTCTGTTGGAAATTGAGAGTTATTATTATTAAGAGTAAAATACACCGGAGGTCCATTAACATGTAGCATGGTGTCATTTAGGTCCATCAACTTCCAAACTACAGTTTTGGGTCCATTAACTTTTTAAGTTGTTTACTGCAGGCCCGTACCCCTTCGTTTTGTGTTAGATCCGACGTGGCATGGACCTGCAGTAAACAACTTAAAGAGTTAATGGACCTGCAGTAAACAACTTAAAGAGTTAATGGACCTGCAGTAAACAACTTAAAGCGTGGTGTCCATGCCACGTCGGATCTAAACACAAAATGAAGGGGTACGGGCCTGCAGTAAACAACTTAAAGAGTAAATGGACCCAAAACTGCAGTTTGAAAGTTGATGGACCTAAATGACACCATGCTACAAGTTAATGGACCTCCGGTGCATTTTACTCTATTATTAATGTCATGCATTCACTAAGATAAAATTTAAACAACTAAAATATGACTAGATGTAGGTTTTGGGTAAAACAACCTAATCCCATCCTTGCCCCTGCACTCATATTTAAGGATTGCTTGCTGGGTAGCCGTGTATTCATTAAATTTCTCGCGGACAATTTTTATTTAGATTTCGGTCAGGTCCAGGAAGGCCCTGACAGGAGAGCTCAAGGCTAGTTAAGGTGTTTGGGTCGACACCTCGGACTTCATCATAGTTTTTTAATTTGAATGCTCTGATGTTTTTACTGCTTGATATTCTATTCCGCATGGACTATTCAACTGGTATGTCAGTTTCTTTTGTAATAAAAATGCTACCGTTTACTCGTATTTCACCTTAATTAAATGCACTGTGATGATTCCACCGTATTGTCCATCACAAGATACTAAACTGGGATTAGTATCGCCTCTGGTGCTGGATTCCCAATACAAGTACTGGCGTCACGATAGCCGAGGACCCTAACTATTAAGCTCTGTAGGTCATAAAAATCCACTCCACCATTCCCCCTAATGTCATCTAGATTATCCACTAGCTAGACCAATATAACACTTACATAACTAAAATTCTGCTGCACCTAAAACAGCATAGCAGCACTCTAAAGGCCATATCTTCAAAAACGTTGGGCCAAATCTCATATTTTTGGACTCTACGAAAAGCTAAGAACGCTACCTACGTTCTTGGTTATAGGATTGGACCCCAATTCCCAAATAAACCAATCCAAATTCACCTCCGAGCTCGTTGTCACCACAATCCATAGCTGACCACTATAAATATATACATCAACATCTCTAAAGCCACCCCATGTGGCCACTAATTGACCGATAGGACCTATCCAAGCTAGAATAACATAGGAGATAACATCAAAATTGTTTCCCAAAAGCAGATCGTTGAAGATCAAGCAAAACCCTAGCTTCTTCTCCAATAGCTAGCCTCCCTCTTCCTCCTCTTCTCTAGCTGGTCAGCCCCCCTTCTTTTTCTCCTTCCTCTTTTCCTCTTCCCACCGCATCTCCCTTTCCTTTTGATCTTTTCTAGACCTCACCCGACCTCCATCTCCTCCTTGCCTTCCTGTCGACTAGCAGAACAGAGCAGAGCAATAGCGAGCATAGGTTAGGGAAGTGAAGGAGAGGAGGGGCAACGCTATGCGGTGGTGGCGATGGTGATCAGCAACGGCGGCAGCGGCATTAGGAGACTAGCACTCGAGAGAAATAGAAAGGAGGAAGGGAGAGAGAGAGGGAGAGAGAGAGAGAGAGATGTCAAGGAAAGGGGGCGCACCTTATTTGCTTATTCCTAGGGATGGGAGCATGGCCCACCGAGAAAATTGAGTTTTTGCCACTCGAAACGTTGCCGCTCGGAAATTTGCCACTCTCGGCATGACGATCGCAAAAAAGCCACCGCAAACAATTTCCGCTTGCACATTTGCCATTTCGGGCCATTTCCTCTCCATTTCTATTTTTCCATGGCTACTTCTCAAGGGAAAAGACCGCTTTGCCCCTGGGTCGGATTGCCTTTGAACTGGTTGAGCCGGACCAATTCAAGACACGAGTGGAGGGGCAGGCTAGGGTTTACAGGGAGATTCCTTACCAATCTAGATGCTATGTTTACAGGGCGATTTGTCACACAAAATTGATTGAAAAATTCTCTTCTCACACAGACAATTTTCTCAACAGAATGGAAGGAACAATTCATTTCTCACACAGACAATTTTCTCAACAAAATTGAAGGAAAAATTCGCTTCTCCAGATTGTCAATTCACATTGATATGTGCTACAACCCCCTTTAGATTGACAATAGCATAGAATAGCTCTCTAGAATAGCCATAGCATCTAGATTGACACAACCAGATTGACAATAACATAGCATCCAGATTGATACAACTCTAGATTGACAATAACATAGCATAGCATAGCATCCAGATTGACAATAGCATCCAAGTACATTGATAGTAGTTTACAATCAGAACTAATAGCATCCAAAATAGTCACACAACAACACATAGAATCCAAGGCACTGATAGTAGTTTATAATCACAAGTAATAGCAGTTTACAAGCATATCATCGGGTTTTCTCGTAGGTGCCAACTTCTTCTTCTTAGTGCAGACCTTCTTTGTTGGAGTCCGAATGCTAGCTAAACTTGATGGCATAGGCGAAGTTGATGGCATGGCTGAACTTAAAGCACTATTCCTGCCTATTCCAAGTAACTAGCTAAGGCGGCTGCAAGAGAAAATGGATTGAAAGAAAATCACATGTTTTCTTGATAAGAAAAAATACAAACAAAATGGATTTAAAGAAAATCAGTGAACAACAAATAAAAAAATGAAATACCTCATTGAATCCACTCCAGGGCTTTCATTCACTTGTGCAGCAGGCTCATTTTCTCCTAAATACCTATGTGCTCTGGGCTTCCTCTTCCTCTTTTTGGCTCCATTCAATGAACACTTGTGACTAGTTTTCCTATGACCCACCTATCCACATCTTTTACACTTCATAGGACCTCTGAGCATGGTCTTTTCTTACTTCCCTCACCAGACTTCTTGCTGCCACCATCTTCAATAAAGTTTTTGATCCTTAGTTTTCTTTGCCGTCCTACCCCTCTTTTCCCAATTGGTGCGCCAACCTCATGTAACATGTCAACTTGTGGCCATTGTGACCTACCAGTTAGTGGTGGGATGGTTGCTGCATATGCAGCTTGAAACTTGTGTAAAGTATAGTACTCATGCACATAATCTTCAAGGTTAGTGCCTCTGACAGTTGTTGCAACAGCTAGGGTATGTTCACATGGCTTATCCGTGTGCTTCCATTCCAAACATGTGCATTCATGTGATGAAAGCTTCACAATGTGTCTACACTGATGCTTACTATTGTCCCAGACTTCTGCAATATGTACATTAGCTTTCACCACTCTCAAGTGTCCTAGACCTCGTGTTCTAGCCTTCAGCTGAGCTATGATGGCTGGCAACATCCTCCCAGTGAGTTTCTGTCCAATCCTTCTCCTCTTCTCCCATAGCACCATCATCATTTCCATTATCTTGTCAGTTAGGTCAACTACAGGAAGGTCTTTTAATTTTTGATCCAATTATTAAAACACTCAGCTAAGTTATTGGTGATATAGTCACATTTAATTTTAGGATTGAACATGCATCTCATCCACTTAAGTGGATGGTACTTGTTCAGATACTGAATCACATCAAGGCTGCAGATTGACTCCATGTGCTGCTCAAACACCTCTACTGTGTATGCCCTAGCTGTAGGATACATCTCACCAAAGCCTTCACCATGAAACTTCTTAATGAAGTTCTGCATCAAGTGCCTAAAGCACTCTCTCTTCTCTACATGTGGGAATACCTTTTCTACAGCATTCTCTAAACCCTTACACGCATCTGTGCAAATAGCAAGCAATTGCACATCCCAAGCGCTTTACTCAACTGACTCATGAACCAAACCCAATTGTCCTCTATCTCAGACTGAATGAAGCCAAAAGCAACAGGGAACATCTAGTTGTGACCATCTACAGCTGTTTCTGCAGCTAGGTGGCCATTCCACCTACCATTAAGAGCTGTAGAATCTATACTAAGGAATGGCCTACAACCACTTGAAAAATCATCAATGAATGGGCTAAATGCACAAAAAAATCTATGAAAATACAACTTGCCATCTACAAGCTGGGTGTCAATCTCCACTACACTATCTGGAGACCTCTTAAGAACCTTAGCCCTCCACCTATACAGCAGCTAAAAGCTTTCCTCCCACCCCCCATACATCTCTTTCTATGCTTGTTGCAGTCCCCTCCAAACAGTATCATAAGGCAACTTCATATTATGTTCATTTTGCAATTTTTTATGCAGATCAATGGCTCCAAGATTAGGATCAATCCTAAGTAGAGGTATAACCTGTTCAGCAACCCATGCTTGGGTGGCATTTTTACACTCTATCCTAATGTTAGCCATGCATGTGTGCTCATCTTGCAATACTGTGACCTGCAAACAATAATCAATGCAAAGTTCAGCACACAAATGATAATTGATAATAAATGTGAAGTTTTAATTTTATTTACAAATACACACATATGAAGTTAGTACCGTTATAACATTGGAGTTACTTCTCTTGTTCCCAATAACTCTCCAAGGGCATGGATATCCATCGACTCTTTTACAATATGCCCTAAATCTACTTTTGTGAGATTTGGAGATTCCAACCTCAAATTCCTCATTAATAGAAAATTGCCTGACTGCTAGCCTGAAGCTACTCATTGAAGGGTACTTTGTTCCTACATCCATCTTTGGTTTCTTCTTGTCATATAATATTTGTACTTCTTCATGTATTGCATCATCCATCTCAAAGTCAGCACAATCAATGTCATCTATAGGGGCAGTAGTGTCATCCAAAGGGGCATCAGTGTCATCCAAAGGGGCAGCATTCTCTAAACATGCATGCTCTGCACTGGTTTGGGCAGACTTATTAACCTGACTTAGATCCACCTCCCTTAGCCCCAAAAATGCAAACATGGCATGGTCTTCCATGCTTGCATATCTGCCAAAATCATCCATTGTTTCCTCAATTTGTATACTGTCCCAATCAACCACTACCTCCTCTAATCCTCCTTTCTCCCTCCATCTGCTGGCATAACGGGTTCGGTTGGAAACCTCCTTGTGTTTTCACTTATCGGATCCATCCAACCATCTATCCCATAATCTACGCTAGAAGGTCTAAAGCAATGCAATTTTTTGCCAACCAAAAAAATATTAGACTTTACAGATCTAATGTGCCCTCGTAGCTAAATGAACAAGAGCAGAAAATGAAATAGGAATTAGTTACCCAAGGACATCCTTTGACTTAGGGTTCATGGCGCTAGCATCCAATCACATTCAACACTTTGCGCCAACAAGAAATTTTTCTAAGGTTTCTTGCACCAAAAAAAGAAGAGGGCAAGAAATGAATCAACGGGCAAGACAAATTCATGGCACGGGCATCCAATCGTTCGGCGAGGCTCACCTCCTGGTCGTCAGCGTCGAAGCCCTCGGTGGCGGCGTGTGACATCCTAATAAATATTAGAATGTCCCAAGTATTCTATTATAAAAAAAAACAAAATTTAAATTAAATTAAATTATTATTTGTTTATATGAAAATTCCTGAATCTTCAAACGATTACTTACGTATAAGAATTTATTTTATCTATTTTCATTATAATTTACAATTTATAAAATCCCAAACTTTAAGATTTCAGATACAAAAGTTCTTTCCTCGCTTTTATTCGTTCCTCGGTCAGAACCTTGACTTTGTCTCTCGATTGAAACCTAACTCGACCGAAACCCTAAAATCCTTTGGTTGAGCCGATCCTCTATCCTCTTCCTTGACTAAAACCCTAATCGGTCGACAAACCTTGAAACCCTAACTTCAATCCGTTGTAACCTGAGCCCGGCCGACCTCTCTTCGAATCTTGGTCGACTCCCCTCTCTCGATCGGAACCCAAACCCAGCCAATCTCTCTTGCGACTATTGACTGGTCGGACCTTCTCTCTCATCGAGGCAAGGTCTCTCACAGGCCGATTCACCTTGCGGGCCGAACCACTTCTAAACTAAGACACCGAGTCCATCAGCTAACCGCAAATCCCAATTGGACCCCTATCCGTAGCCATGAACGATCCAGTCAAACATGGGCCTAATCAGCAGCCTAAATCCCTGTATAAATACCCAAAACCTAAATTCAGATTATATAACACTATGATTTTGAGCCTAATCAACTGCAGAACTAATGATGGAAGGCTAAACTTGTTTAGCAACCCATTAGTTTGTAATCTGAGAGCAATCATCGATAAATAAACTTGAGCTTGTGCTAGTTTATTTCAACTTAAACTGAGCTTTGTTGCTGTTTAAGTGATAACCTGATTTAGAAGGTTGTTTCATTAATCTAAGTAAAACCTGAGTTAGCTTTTAGCTATGCAGAACTCTTGTCTTTAGACTTTTAATGAGACAATATAATTGGGCTATATACTTGTCTATTTGCTGCCATGGATCTATTTTTGTTGCCAATCATGTGTTTATATGCTTAAGTGCATATTTATGGAGAATACATGTTTTTCTCATATTTCATGGCATCGTTTCCTTATTTATCTTATTGCTGTAATTTATTTGAATAATAGTTCATCATGCTCATACTGCAGTAATTTCCAACAATAGTCACATTTAATTTCAGGATTGAACATACATCTCATCCACTTAAGTGGATGATACTTGTTCAGATATTGAATCACATTAGGGCATTGGCTACAGATTGACTCCATGTGCTGCTCAAACACCTCTACTGTGTATGCCCTAGCTGCAGGATACATCTCACCAAAGCCTTCACCATGAAACTTCTTAATGAAGTTCTGCATCTAGTGCCTAAAGCACTCTCTCTTCTTTGCATGTGGGAATACCTTTTCTACAGCATTCTCTAGACCCTTACACACATCTGTGCAAATGGCAAGCAATGGCACATCCCCAAGTGCTTTAGTCAACTGACTCATGAACCAAACCCAATTGTCCTCTGTCTCAGACTGAATGAAGCCAAAAGCAACTGGGAACATCAAGTTGTGACCATCTACAGCTGTTTCTGCAGCTAGGTGGCCATTCCACCTACCATTAAGAGTTGTAGAATCTATACTAAGAAATGGCCTACAACCACTTGAAAAACCCTCAATGAATGGGCTAAATGCACAGAAAAATCTATGAAAATACAACTTGCCATCTACAAGCTGGGTGTCAATCTCCACTACACTATCTGGAGACCTCTTAAGAACCTCGGCCCTCCACCTATACAACAACTGAAAGCTTTCCTCCCACCCCCCATACATCTCTCTCTATGCTTGTTGCAGTCCCCTCCAAGCAGTATCATAAGGCAACTTCATATTATGTTATTTTGTAATTTTTTTATGCAGATCAATGACTCCAAGATTAGGATCAATCCTATGTAGAGGTATAACCTGTTCAGCAACCCATGCTGGGTGGCATTTTTACACTCTTATCCTACTATTAGTCATGCATGTGTGCTCATCTTGCAATACTGTGACCTGCAAACAATAATCAATGCAAAGTTCAGCACACAAATGATAATTGATAATAAATGTGAAGTTTCAATTTTATTTACAAATGCACACATATGAAGTTAGTACCGTTATTACATTGGAGTCACTTCTCTTGTGCCCAACAACTCTCCAAGGGCATGGACATCCATCGACTCCTTTAAAAGTATGCCCTAAATCTACTTTTGTCAGATCTAGAGATTCCAGGCTCAAATTCCTCATTAATAGCAAATTGCCTGACTGCTAGCTTGAAGCTGCTCATTGAAGGGTACTTTGTTCCTACATCCATCTTTGGATTCTTCTTGTCATATAATATTTGTACTTCTTCAGGTATTGCACCATCCATCTCAAAGTCAGCACAATCAATGTCATCCATAGGGGCAGCAGTGTCATCCAAAGGGGCATCAGTGTCATCCAAAGGGGCAGCATTCTCTGAACATGCATGCTCTGCACTGTTGGGCAGCCTTATTAACCTGACTTAGATCCTCCTCCCTTAGCCCCAAAAATGCAAACATGGCATGGTCTTCCATGCTTACATATCTGCCAAAATCATCCATTGTTTCCTCAATCTGTATACTGTCCCAAGCAACCACTACCTCCTCTAATCCACCTTTCTCCCCTCCATCTGCTGGCATAACGGGTTTGGTTGGAAACCTCCTTGTGTTTTCACTTATCGGATCCATCCAACCATCTATCCCATAATCTACGCTAGAAGGTCTAAAGCAATGCAATTTTTTGCCAACCAAAAAAAAAAATAGACTGTACAGATCTAATGTGCCCTCGTAGCTAAATGAACAAGAGCAGAAAACGAATTAGGAATTAGTTACCGAGGGACATCCTTTGACTTAGGGTTCATGGAGCTAGCATCTAAACGCATTCAACACTTTGCGCCAACAAGAAATTTTTCTTAAGGTTTCTTGCACCAAAAGAAGAGGGCAAGAAATGAATCAACGGGCAAGATAAATTTCATGGCACGGGCATCGAATCTTTCGGCGAGGCTCACCTCCTGGTCATCAGCGTCGAAGCCCTCAGTAGCGGCGCCTTCCACCACGTTCCGCCGTAGCAGCCACCGCGTCGCCGTAGCAGCTGCTACCGCTGCGTCCCCTTCGCACCCACAGCCGCCACGCCGCGAGAAAATCGCCCTGTAAACCCTAGCCTGGGCCTCCACTCGTGTCTTGAATTAGTCCAGCTCAACCAGTTCAAAGGCAACCCGACCCAGGGACAAAGCGGTCTTTTCCCCTAAGAAATATCCGCGAAAAAATAGAAATGGAGAGGAAATGGCCCAAAATGACAAATGTGTTAGCGGAAATTGTTTGTGGTGGCTTTTTTGCGAGTGTCATGCCGAGAGTGGCAAATTTCCTAGCGGCAACGTTTCGAGTGGCAAAAACTCAATTTTCTCTAGCCCGCATGGGCCTTGCTGGTCGATAGCTCCCTTTTTTTTTTGGTATCACAGTATATCTAAGAGAGCCATTGTATCAATCTTAAAATAATAGAAATTTTCATATTAATTAAAAATACTAGAATATATATAATACAGGTTCAACGGAGTCATCACATTAATCCTAAAATATTAGAAATTCCCACATTAATAAAAAAATACTAAAAATTCTCACTTTAATTGGATAAAAAAGATCTTAATCGTCGATTATAGCGGGACCAGATTATAATAGCACAGATATAAGTTATATCATATAACACAAAAAATTTGAAATCTACCAGTAAAATCAAATTGGACTCTATCTGAACGATAATTCTGTCTTTACACCTTTTGAAAGCGATACTTACCTTGAAACTAAAGAAATTTACTATACTGAATTGAATTAAGTATCTCAAAGATTCAAACTCCTAACTACGTCCCGTGAAATACGTACTAAGAGCATCCCCCAGCTCTCCCCCTGTTTCATCCGACCGGCATCACGCACGCCTCAGGCGCGGGGAAAAATTTGAAAACGTACACCGCAGGATCGGGCGGGCGGCTGGACAAAATTGATTAATGCTATTTACTGTAGCAACGCGGAGTCCTTTGCATCCCCTGCTGGGGATGCTCTAAGAAGGGACAACTGCTAACCATGGCCTTTATCTACCCGGGTGCCTAGCACTATAAGGCCATCTCCAATGCAGGTGCTTAGACAAGTGCTTAAAGAAAAAAACCAGGTTTTTTTTTGCCATGTAGGATAAAGAAGGTGCTTGCATGGGTGCTTATAGAGGGGTATAGATGCTTAATTAAGCACCATGCCGAGAGAGGTGCTTAGAGAGTACCTAAGCACCCATATAGGCTTCTATGCATTGAAAATAAGTTTTTCTACATAAAAGCTTAGTGACGTGGCAGCACCCTCTCTCCTTAAGCACCTGCTATAAGCGTTTTGCATTGAGGATGGCCTAAGAGCATGGACAGGAGCATCTTTAAGTCGGCCTGCATCAGGCGGGAGCATGGGTGGAAGATTCAAATTTTGTGTGCAGCATGCAGGGGAGCAAAGAAAATTGTGACCTGCATATTACTGTAGCAACAGTTATGTGAATCTACCCATTGTAAAATTTCTTCATCATATCGAAACCTACCAAACTGTATGTATGGCTATTATCCCAATCTCGAATGCTCGAACCTGTATATATAATTCGCTAGCATCGTCTCTAATCTTGTGGGTGAAAGAAATTACTCATGCCTCATTTAAAATAAGTAAGCTACAGGGTGACAGAGTTCGACTCTCGATCGATAGTTACCTTTGTTTTAAAACTAAAATGTTTTGGTTTTTTAGTATTTTTAAATCTCAAAGGTGTGTTTCAAAGATTATTCATGCAAATTGGACCCAATTCTTGAGACTACTCTCAGAAAACTCTCGAAGTCTAGAAAAAGAAAAACTTTATTGCTAATAAAGAAACTAGCACGCGCATCATGAAGTGCTTACAACTTAGAGACGAGAGCTTAAGAGATGTGCATGAATACTACACATTACAATACACCTGAGATTATAAGTCTAAAGAGCAATCCTTGGAGACGGAGACTAGCAGTGAACTAAAGGAAAGTCGTATGAAGTCTAAGTTCATTGCTATATGATTTTAGAAAAGAAAATGCAGGAGTTTTGAAGCATATAACGGTAAAAAATAATAAAAAAACAGGTACAATAAAATCATTATGGTTTAATTAAAAGGGTTAATATTATCATATTAATTGGCGAAAAGGATCTTGATTATAATCATACAGATGTTAAACATATTTTCAGTTGAATTTAATAAAAAAATCAACACCATCTATTATGTTGGTGTATATTTTTTATTGAATCGAATAGATTGTGTTTAATATGACAACAAATATAACTGGCCACTGTGGTAGTTCTTTAAACGATATGCATATGTGATACGAGAACCACCGTGGATCTGCATCTTGCACAAAAGTCAAAAAAACGTTTTCTCACGAAGAAGAAGTCATGAAAACGTGCAGCATGCTATAACAGCATTTTTTTTGAACCGAAGGTAGGAGCGCTGTCAATTCAATAAAGAAAAAGAGCATTGTACATGTATAACAGAGATAGGGGAGGGAAAGAAGGGGAAGGGAGAGAAGCCCAGGCTAAGTAAAACGACTACTCGCTATGTCTCTGGACAACACGCCCCTAAACGAGAACATCCTCCTTAATTCTGGCCACTAGTTGAGCGTGGCTCATGCTACACTGCTGGAAGAGACGATGATTCCTCTCCTTTCAGAAGTTTCATAACGTGTAGATAACCCTTCCGTTAAATTCTCTTCTGGACGCCTTTGGTTGGGTATGTGCTGAGTGGCTTCACCAGTCGCAGAACCGCATGGGGGCGATGTAGTGAGATGAAGAATGTGGCAGAATGTCGCTCCAGATGGCAACTGAAACTGGATAGTGAGCGCAAAGGTGATCAATCGTTTCAGGGTTAGCACCACAGAGCAGGCAACTCTGTGGATGAGGCCAGACTTTGCGCGCTAAGACATCAGCTGTGTGGATGCGACCATGTTGCAGTGACCAAGCGAAGAATTTGCATTTGTTTTCTGTTTGTGCACTCCAAATGGAAGAGGCCTACCCACTTGCAATGCTTCCAGTGAATTGGCTGATGTAAGCTGATTTGGCTAACAGCATTTTTGTCAAGAAAAAGTATAATGCATTTTTGGAAGACCAAACCCAAGTTGCTGTCTTGCAGATATATGCATATTATATACTCTATATATACTAGCTCAGGCATCAAACGCTTATACTGTAGTAACGTCATTCGAAAAATCTTGAGTGCCAACCTCATTCCATCTTAAATGGAAATGACACCCTTTCTGGTTTGTGTGTCGCTGTTTTGTGCTCCATTGCTGTACTTACTATGGACCAAAGGAACAAGGACGACGAACCACTCTAGTGCGGCTGCGCCGCCGTGCCCACCGGGCCCAAAGCCGTACCCGGTCGTCGGCAATATCCCCGACCTTCTCCGCGGCGGCGAGCTGCACCACACGCTCACTCGCCTCGCGGCAACCTACGGCCCCGTCATGTGCCTACGGTTAGGGATGGCGACCACCGTCGTGCTATCGTCGCCGGAGGCGGCGCACGAGGCGCTCCGCAAGAAGGACGGCGCCGTGTCATCCCGGTGGGTCCCCGCCATCGCCAGCGCCATGAGCCACCGCGACCTCGCCATGGTGTGGCTCCCCAGCTCCAGCCCGCTGTGGAAGCACCTGCGCACCGTGGCGAGCACCCAGCTCTTCACCGCCCAGCGGCTCGGCGAGAGCCGTGCCATCAGGGAGCACAAGGCCCGGGAGCTCGTGGGCTACTTCCGCGCGCGCTCCGGCCAGCCGGTCCGCGTCGGGTTCACCGTGTTCGGCGCCTTGCTCAACTTCATGTCCAGCGTTCTCTTCTCTGAGGACGTCGTCGAATTGGGGTCGGAGACGGGGTTCAAGGTGCTCATGGCCGACGCCATCGCGGAGACGGCCAAGAACATCTCAGACTTTTTCCCTTTCCTCAGCCCGCTCGATCTCGGCGGACGGCTGCGAGCCGAAACCGCAAATATGAAGAAATTCTACGCCTTCTTCGACGCCGTCATAGACCGCCGGCTAAACAGCGCGCAGAAGCCCGGCGACATGCTCGATTCGCTCCTCGAGCTCAACGCCAAGTCCCAGCTCGAGCGGCCGATGATCCGAGCTCTCCTGGTGGTATGGTATCTCCCATCTATCTATCTATCTATCTACTTCTATGTAAAGTAGAGTTAAACGGAGTCACCACATTAATTCTAAAATCTTAGAAATTCTCAGTTAATCGGAAATAGTAGAAATATCACATTAATCATAGAAAAAAGAAAAATCTACATCGTTGAATATGGATATTATTATGTAAATTTAGCGGTCAATATTAACCTCTATAACAAACTACTGAAACTGATCTATATATTAGAGATAAACTCTAAATCTAATCTGATATATTATCTATATCTTAATATAAACGTAGCCGTGCAAATGCACGGGTCACCTTGCTCGTTATATATATAAAGGAGCGGAAAAAGAAACCACCACGTTTGTCCACATCATTCAAATTATTTCAACCGTTCGATCAATGGTGGGACCAAATTATAACCGCCAAGATCATCGCTCCTCGAGCTCAACGCCAAGT
Organism: Raddia distichophylla; assembly: GCA_005191435.1. NCBI lineage: Eukaryota > Viridiplantae > Streptophyta > Magnoliopsida > Poales > Poaceae > Raddia > Raddia distichophylla. The sequence goes on along the minus strand of SPJY01034155.1, from coordinate 46,156 downwards.
CCCAGCTCGAGCGGCCGGTGATCACTGCTCTCCTGGTGGTATGGTATCTCCCATTCTATAATTATCTTGAAATTAACGGCATAGTTCTTTCCGTTATTGTTTTTTAAAAAATTAAAACTTATGTCTTAAACAAGGACCTATTCATTGCGGGGAGCCACACGAGCGCGAACACGGTGGAGTGGGCCATGGCAGAGCTGCTTCGAAACCCGGCCAAATTGGCAAAGGTACGAGCCGAGTTGAAGGAGGCCTTTGGATCCGGCGGCGTGCAGGAAGGCGAGCTCGCCAAGCTCCCCTACCTCCAGGCCGTGATGAAAGAGATCCTCCGGCTGCACCCGCCGGCGCCGCTGCTGCTGCCGCACGAGGTTTCGGAGCCCGGCGTGACGCTCGGCGGCTTCTCTGTGCCCAAGGGCGCCCGCGTCTTCGTCAATGCGTGGGCGATCGGGAGGGACCCGACGGCGTGGACGGAGCCGGAGGTGTTCTCGCCGGAGAGGTTCCTGGACAGGGAGGTGGATCTCCGGGGAAGGACGTCTGAGTTCATACCGTTTGGATCCGGGCGGAGGGCGTGCCCCGGGTTGCCACTGGCCGTGGTGGTGGTGCCCATGGTGCTGGCGTCGCTGCTGCACTCGTTCGACTGGAGGTTGCCGGACGGGATGGCGGCTAGCGATGTCAGCCTCGACGAGAAGTTCAGTGCCACGCTTGAGCTTGCCGTTCCTCTGTTCGCCGTGCCAGTTCCGACGAAAGGCTTGGAATATTGACACCCGGCCCTGAGCTCATCGTCGAAGTGATGGATCTATTTAAATATGTATCATGAGTCGTAACCTATCGCAGATCCTCAAATAATGATACCTTACCGCTGAGGTAAGAGTAACACTGTAAAACAACGAATATGTCTAGATTGAACACAATCCAAGATAAAGACTAGAGCGTACGTTTGGTTGCTTGCTTCGCTTTAGCTTGGCTCGAATGATCTAGGCTTGTGGGACAGTGGGAGCCATGCTCCTCATAATACAAGTACCGTTGTTTAGTTATGTGTATGATGTTTGTCAGATTATAAAGAGAAGGTATTTGGTTGCCCATATGCCTCGTACATCTCCAACATTTCTGTGTGTTGGACATTTAAGTTGAACACTAATCCAAGGCATTTTGAATCGTTGCAATTTTATTTGAGTTCTAAGGATTAGATATTAATAATTTTTAGCACCTTATTCGTAATCCAACGCAACATTTCTGAGTATTTTTTTTTCAAACGTCATAGTCATAGGCGCAAAGTTGCGTTGCTCAAAATCGCTAACGGCCCAGCCGGTATAAGGTGCACTCTTGTAACCTCTTGGTTAAAAGAAGCCAAGAAGGGGTAACCCTAACTCCTACCGTAGAAACAATTATCCCCAAATTGTCATCCTTCTCTGTTGTTTGGGAGTGTGCCGCTGCGTCGAGTCACGGTCACATCAATTCATTAAGAATTTAGTATAAGAAGTTTTTTAGGACACATATTTCGTAAACAAATTTCGTAAAGAACCATCTTATGAATCTGGTTCTACTTTCGGTTTAGGACATTCGGAGACTTTTAAACAATACAGAAAATTGAAGCCACGTGATGTAGACCTTTGTGAGACCAAAAGCGGAATCATCTGTCAACCTTGATAAGCACACTAACCTCCCTCATCTTCTTACATAGAGAACAGATGGCTTAAAAAGCTAAACAAATAGAAAAAAAAATCTGAAAATGATTGAAAACGACCACATTCATATGAAGAGCTCCTACCCACTCCTGGGGAAAAAAATCTTGTAAGAAAAACAAAAGATAAAGGGTTTATAGCATAAGATGATATTCATGCATAACCGACACTGTTTTTTGAGGGATAACTGACACTGTTCCTCGCGTTCCTCGTGTATCTGTAACAAAAAATATCTTTATGAAACCTCCGAGCGCAACATGACAGCACCCCCTCTACTTCTCAATCTCACCTATACTTAATGCTATTATACTTATCAAGTTAGCCTGAAGATACTGACATCCTTCTCTCAGACACCAAATTTCATCCTGGGGACAACACTAGCAGCTTTCAGCGCCCTGTTCGTAGTCAAGGTTGGAAGATACTACTGCCACAAAGAATTCGTCGCTGATTGCCACGCGACAAGGCTATTTGTTGTCAGTAGCCACCGGGGCCGAACAGATTGCGGGAAAAAAAGAACACGAGGCTTGGAAGTTGGAAACTGACGCATGCGCGCGCCGAGCTACCAGCAGCTAGGCAAACTAAACTAGCATAAGGTGGTCGCCGCCTGCCAAAGTCCAGGTCTTCCAAAGTTCCAAGCCACGCTCGCAGGAAAAGCAAAGCTAGCGACGTAGAAATGCAGAAGAGACGAGGACGGGTTTTTTCGCGAGCACCCACATCGGCCGCCGCCGGAGAGGCAGCGGTTGGCAGCCGCCACTGGTACGGAGGGCGCGCCTCGATGTCCACGTGGCCCACAGTCACCGTAGGAGTAGGAGGAGCGAAAAAGGAAGATCACATCGGATGACACTTTCCAAAATTTGTATTTCGGCTGATGACTTATGGCTCATTTTTATTGGTGTAGATGGTTCTACATGTTGGTCTAAGCAGCATATGAATTAGGTGTTATAGACTGAAATAATTTTAGACAAAATAGGCTGGATTAGATTGATAATAATCATATCATATTCGTGTCCTTATTAATCGTGAGATTTGGATCCAAATACGGATGGCCCACATATGGGTACAAGTATGAATATTTTCGAACGTAAGTGTAAATTGAATATGGTTCGGATCGAATATAATTGTTAGATATCGATCGGAACATTTAAACCCCATAAAATATACACCCCAAGATCAATTGCAGCCTGTAAATGACTTAATTAATTAAAATATCTATCTATCTACTATATATATAAAGCAGAGTTAAACGGAGACACCACGTTATCCAAAAAATCCTAGAAATTCCCACGTTAATCGAAAAATAGTAGAAATTCTCATGTTAATCTAAAAAAAGAAAAAATCTACATCGTTGAATATGGATAATATTATGTAAATCTAACGGACAATATTGAAAGGATAACTATTAAAATTGATCTAATATATTAGAGATAAACTCTAAATATGATATAATATATTAGAAATAGATTATAAGTTAAAGATTATCTTAAAAAAATCATGAGTTAGAGATAAACTCTATTGGCGGTTCTACAACTGCAGGCATGTGCATAGACATGCTTGCCATGCATCTACTCGCCCAAGTGCCCGTACATGCTAAGCTACGAGGAAATTATGGGCAAAAGGGAAAAAACTAGGCCCATCAATTGAGAAATTAAAAGGTTAAGCCAGTCAGGTCATTAAAAACCAAGGCATATATATGCACGTATTATTATAACCATTGAATGGTTGTCCACGAAATCAAATAAAAATATAAATAAATAATATTTATAACAAACTATTAATTAAAGCGGATCTAATTTATTTGAGATAAACTCTAAATCTGATATGATATATTATAGATAGATTATGAGTTGGAGCTGATCTTAAAAATATTATGAGTTAGAGATAATCTCTATATATTGACACAAATATAGCCGCGCAAACGCGCAAGCCACCTTGCTCGTTATTATAAAGAAGCAGACGGTGTTCAAATGCAGGTGTCATAGTAGAGTCCGAGGGGCTTATTGTTATAGAGTCGAACTTCACTATCTGCATTGTAGTGAATGCAGCATGGAAACGTGCAAACTCATACCTTATAAAGTCCAGCAATACTAAGGTATTTTTAGAAATTTTTATGGAACTTTTCAAAACACGTTTGCTATTTAACCCCAAATACTTTCTGATTCGGTTGCTGAGTTTAAGACGAAATAAATAGAAAAGTTTTGCTTCCCCACGCCGGCCGGCCCACAACGACGAGGCCCACGGCACGGCACAGCCGTGCGCCAGCACGCGCAGGCGTCAAGGGAGAGGCAACCAGCACGCCGCTGACCGGTGGAGCCCATGGGGCCCACCTGTCGGTGACGCACACGGCGGATGTGAGGAAGGAAAACAGAGGCATCGGCGACGGCGACGGCAACAGGGACAGTGGCGGCGTCGACTCCGGCCGCTCCCGATCGGTGGGGCACACGGAGTAGCCGAGGGAAACCGGCAAAATCGATGGTGGCCTTACCAGTGACAGATGCCTGCTGGGGCGGCGGCGCGACGGTGAGGGACGACGGTGGAAGGGGTGCTTCGGATTCGCCGGGTCCTGCATGAGGGAAAAACGAGGAAGGGCGGTGAGTAAAGGGGTGAACCAGAGGGGTATTGCCCCTAGGCGATGGGTGGAGCGGAGAGAGCTCATTGGGGGAAACTCTTGGGTTCCGCGGTGGCGCAACGGCAAGGAGGAACAGTCGGAGGGATGGTGGCTTAAATAGGTGCTCGACGGCGAGGGTAGCTCAACGGCAATAAATGCCCCCCTACCGGTGAGCACAGCGGCGCAAGGACGGGCGCTGTGGCGGCCCAGAGGTGGGGTATGGCAGCGGCCATGGCGATGAGACGGGCGGCGACAAGAGGGGCGAGGGGGAGAGTCGCGTCGGCGTGTGGGGGACGTGAGCGCGGCGCCGATGGGCAAGGATATGCACGCACGCGAAGCTGGGGATTCCAGGTGGGTCAAGGGGGGCATGGCGGCACGGGAAGAGCGTACGACACTCAGAGGAGGGGACAACTAGGCTATGGCTTGGAAAGGGTGAGGCGTAGGGAACACGACACGCACGATGCCCCGCCGGGTTCACCGGCGCCAGGAGAGGAGGTAGAGCGAAGAGGGAGACGCCGCACAGAGGCGAGAGGGGAAAACGGGCAAAGGCAAAGGGTCAGCGAAAAGGGGATGGGAGGTTGGGGATAGAGCTGACAGGTGGGGTCCACGGAGTGGGGCCCGGATGTCGGCGAGGCAGCAGAGAAAAACTAGAGAAGGCACGGCGCAGCTCTCCTGGACGCGGCCGGCGCGAGAGGCTAGGCCAAAGCACGGCCCAATAGAAGAGGCAGCTTGCGGGGAGAAATGGGCGGGGCGCCAGAGGCCCAAGCAGAGGAGAGGGAAAGAGGAGAAGAAAAGAATAGAAGGACGAGGAAGTAGGCCGGAGGAACGGGCCGAGAGGGAATTCCTTTTCTTTTTAAAACAATTTTTATTTTGGACTTTCTTTCTAGTTGGAAAATTATTTAAACAATCTTTTAAACAGAGAAATACCAAGGAGAATTAATTTTCCTTTTAATATTCGCACATCAAAACTCTTTTTCCGACCATGAATGCAAAGATGGGGCCAAGATGCTCTCCACGATAAATCTTTTACTATTTTTAAATCATGCTTTTTGAGAAAATTATTACATGCCAAATTGAGTTTTTAAAATTTGGGATGTTACAGATGGGCAGCTTTATCCATGGAAATATTTAAACTATTTGGATTGTGCATATGAAAATCATACATTTAGATTCATCTCAAAAAATACTTTCATGGTATGGTATTTTTGTGAATTTTATAAATAGATTGTCATCCAAATTAGTGGTCAAATCTTAAATGTACGTTTCGAAAGACCCTGTGAATGTTTAATACATCGTGTTTTTGAAACCGAAAGGAGTACGGCTATCTGGACATTATTTGAGAAATACGAGTTCGGTTCGGTATCACCTGCTTCATGCTCATTCGTATATTGGACCTGATGGCTGGTACGTTGCATATTACGGATGTGTGTGCATACTTTTGTGCTCCTACCCACCCTATAATGTACTAGTTACATATTTATTTTGTTCATGTAGAAAAAGGCATGTATTTTTTTTCTAAAGAGCAACACATTTTCTTTCTTCAAATAATTATAATGTATTATGTGTATCGACGCCTGGAACCTGACGGCGCCGAGGGACGTACTGCAAAAAATTGTGAGTGGACTGATCGGACCCTATGCAATTCAGCTTCTAACGTGGCAACGGGATGCGAAGGTAGAGGAGACGCCAAGGGTGAGATGGGAGACACCGGAGTTTTAGACTAGTTTGGGCCCCTTCGAGAAGGTAACAACTCTACTCTAGTGGCTTCTTACTTGCTGTGGTCAAGGCTTACAAGAGAAAGACCGAAAAAGAGCTCCAAACCTCAAGCTATGGTGCGACTGGCGCGTGCTTGTGCTTCGGTGCCTTCTACATGTACTATTTCCTTTCGAGGGTGTTCGTCTCGATCCCCCTCGCTGGTGCTCAAGAGGGGTTTTTATAGCTTTTCCGAGATGCATCCGAGGCTTTACTATTGCTGGTGTCTACGGCCACACTCATCGTTACGTCAGTGGTTGGCTTGACCAAAGTGTGTCACTGCACAGAGTAGAAGTGTGTCACTGCACAGAGTAGATATTCGTCTTATCGGCCAACCCGGGCGCACTGGTTTGGCTGCAGTGTTGCGTCTGCCACCGTTTCGTCATTTTTCTGTCACTATTGCTCTTGATTTGTAGCTCCCATTAATGGTAGGCCATTCCAATTATCAGATGGATTTTATCAGTCACGCAACTTCGCAGGTGAAGCCACACCTAGGAGACTACACTCTGAGTCTCTAACACGTGTCCACATTGCTGGCATAGGCCGAGCGAGCTGGCTTTCCCGAGCAAGGTTGCGAGCAACCCCTTACTCGGTAAGCCAGTGCGAGCAACCAATTGCTCGTGCAACTCTTCCGAGCGCAGGCAGGCCTCTGCTCAGGCTTGGTTGTCTTGACTAACGCAGGCTGCAACTCCTCGCTCTAATGGGTTTATTACATCATCCTATCCCATCAATGTGTTATACATTTAGATCCCTGTCTATCAACTAATAAAATACAATAAAATCTATTTTTATTGATTCATGTCATATCCAACAAAAAAATTGATACTCCCTCCTTCCCGTTTTATAAGGCGCAACTGCCATCAGCGCAAAGACCAAGAAGCGCCCGTGTTCTCTTCGCTTTACCTGCATGACGCTTCGCTTTGCCCGCCGCGGCCGCGCGTGTCGCGCGTGCAGTTTCGCCGCGCTCCGCTCGTTTCGCCCGCGCGCGCGTCCCCATCGTTTTGCCCGCGCTCATGCATGCTCGTTTCGGCCCCCGCGTCTCGCTCGTTTCGCCCGCGCGCGCGTCCCCGTCGTTTTGCATGTAATTTCTCAGGCCATGCAAGCATGCAGCGGTACGGCGATACGCAGTACTCCATGCAGCGATGCAAATTCAGGGAGCGCGCTTCGGCCATGCGTACGGCGCCATGCAGGCCATTTTAATTTCCTCCAGCGCGCTACATTTTGTTCACAGCGGCATGCATCCATGCAGCAATTAGCCCAAAATTTGGAAATACTCACAGCGCCATGCTCACAGCACCAACATTTTGAAATTTGTGTAAGTCTTATAAATATGGGCAATGCTCATTCACATTACATACCACATCTTCCCTCCCATGGTTGAACATAATGCCTGGTTTTGATTTGAATCACCCCATCAATTGGGATGAAATTGATGACTTTGTTTGGAATTCCAGCAATGAAGGTACGTGCTCATGGGATGCCTTTTGCTCCTTCTGCGCGCTTGCGACCTCCTGCTCGGCCAGCTCCGCTTGCCGCATCGCCTGTGCCCAGGCCGCCTCCGCCGCGGTCTTCTCTGCCATCGATCACCGTAGCCTGCGCGCAGCTGAGGAGCCGTGGTCAAGTGAGAGACGAAGCTGCGGTGAGCCGGTGAGAGACGAAGCTGCGATGAGAGACGCTTTAAACGTACGAGAGCTAGCTGCGCAGTGAGCGGAGAATACAATACGTCGCTCGCTTTGCATGCATGTGATTAACGAGAGCCGTAATTAAAGCATGCATGTGATTAACGAGAACAGTAATTAATTGCGGTGGATGCAGATCAACGGGAACCGAGTAAGCGCCCTATATTTTGGGATCTCAAATAAATCTAGTTACGCCTTATATTTTGGGAAGGAGGGAGTATATCGAAGCACCCCCTCTATTTTTTTAGAAAGTTAAAATTTCAATCCATTAAGAAAATTTTCCTCTTATAAAGTTATCTTAGATAAGAACAAAGTAACGTGCTCGTATGGCCTAATCGAAAACCTCTAGAAGAAACTGGATCCTCTTTTACAGCGCCATGGCCGTGAAGGTCGCCGGGAATGGCAGAAACATAGAACGATTGAAGGAAACCAAGAATAATCGTGGAAAACAAACATCCCCTCCATGACTCCATTTGTATCCGGTCCACCGGGTCGACCACGGCAACGCCATTTACTGGGCTGACCACACCTGCGCAAGTGCGGACGCCTTCGTCAAGCCGCCGAGGCCTCAGTACATTTGAGCCTAATTTAGCGCAACGTAGCGTTTTAGCAAAATTTATTTTTTTATATAGCCTATTTGGTGTAATAATTTGTATTGATTTTTTTAGCTTTTTAGTAATCCTCTTAAAGATCCTAAAACTATTTTTAATTATTTTTTATTATATTTAAACCTCTTTTCAAACACACTCAAATTTTGTTAAAACGTTACACTATGCTACACTAAGATGAAATGTGCAAGACCTAAAGCAATTCCAATGCGCATCCCTACATATGCCACATCGGATAGAAAAATTGTGTGGTAGATAATTAATGCAGAGAGAGGGGGTTGGCGTTCCTTAAACAAGAGCCGGTCTCTACAAAGACTCCCATGCGAAGGAACCTCAAGAGACCAGCTAGATCGCAGCTTGCAGTATCTGACTACAGCGATCGGATGCTCTGTGATTATTGTCTCTTCTATCGTTCATACCTGATGTGGCAAATCTCGGGGCGGTTAATGGAGATGATTGACTAGGAATGCTTAGGCCCGCCGCCCATTTGTACACAACCACCAATCGCTATGAGAACTCCACGCCCCGACTCAAGGGCACTATTGGGCCAGCCAATTGCCAATTGGAGTGATAACCGTTTCACAATTTGTGGGTTGGCCTAGCTTTTGTTTTCACGAACACCTTAATAATTTTTAAATATTTTTAAAGCTTTTCTTTTTTTTCCAAATTAAATAAATAATATTTTACTAAAATTAAATAAATAGATATCACCATCTCGTTGGGCAGGTTATAAATCTCACTAGTCCAATGGGCGGATGTTATATAACCAGCCAACCGGATGAATGAGATTTAGGTTCAGCGAATATCTAGAAAAATTGTCGGTTCGTCGGATAAAATTTGTGTGCGAAAAAATTCGCCAGATCATTGGGCGGGATTGGCATATAATACATACTCTCTTAATTATATAGAGGAACACATACCAAGTACTCCCTTTATTGCAAAATATAAGGCATGCATATATTCAAAAAATTCAACGTTTGTAATTTTGAACTCATAATTAAGATAAAAACACATATGTTTAGTGTTAAGCATATGATATAGTTGGATTCATATTTGAAAATACTTTCACATCATGTTCATTCTATAGTTGTTGATGATATCTTGTGAAAGGAATTAATGGTCAAAGTCCTGTATTAGAGACCATATAAAAATATACACCTTATATTTTAGAATGGAGAGAGTATATAAAGAAAATTTTAATTATGTGACGATAATTAAACATTTTTGTGAATTATGGAGGCCTCCGTTAGAGCATGTACAATAGTTGAGACAACAATTGTCTTTAACTATTACCATGTTACCTACAAACAAAACTAGAGATGGCTTACAGACAGCATATACAATGGTATAGATGGTTGCACGTTTTTATAGTAATTTGATTTCACACAAAGTTTCTTAATTTTCGTGTAGAGTCGACTCTTGCATCAGAGACAGCTCAAATATTTATTCTACACACTATCTCATCTACATCATCAATCAGCTGATATGACACTGCGTATAGATGACTTAGAGACTATTGAGGTGAACTATTATACATGCTCTCCAACAGGAATCCCTAAATTTGATCCCCTATAGCCTCATATACAGGTTCCCTTTTAAAAAAATTTCACCCTATATTTCTTTCATCTCCAACAGCGTTCCCTATATGGAGAATTATATAGGGGGAGGAGAGAGAACCCCTATATATAAGAGGATGGGGAGAAAAACTCTATTTTAAGGAACAGAATAGAGAACGCTGTTGGAGCACATAGGGGAAGAATCCATCTCTTATTTTAGGTTAGAGGATACTTTAGGGGAGCCTGTTGGAGACAGCCTTAGCCCCACGGCCATGGAAACGGACCTCTAATTGTGCGGTGTAATTAGCTGTTTCTGTGGGTTACGGTGATTCTTAATTGTGTGGAGTAGTTAACAGTTTCCCTTAACTGTGCATGCATAAAGGATAAAATCGTGCGTGCATTAACTCGTGCACTATTTGTTGGGAAACCGTCGGGCCGCCGGATTCGGCCGTCCGCGGGCCTGGTGGGCCTGAATATGTGGACTTGTCAAAACCGTAACGGTCCAATAAGAAGACCTATAATTGTCCAAAACCAGCCTGTTTTAGAGGTGGCCAACGGGCCGGCATGGTTCAGCCCGGTTCGAGCCCGTTTGGTTTGTTTACTGTGCGAACCGGGCCTAGGTCTCGGCCCAGGTTCGGTGCGCACAGTAACCGAACCGAACCGGGCCGGCCCTGTTTAATATGGGTTGATTTATTTTAATTAAAAAATCTAAATAAATTAAGAAAAAACCACTATATTTTATAAATATACACTATAAATTGCGTAAATAATATATATAAATGAAAATATTTAATTAAATAAATATGCTACAGTGACGAACCGAACCGAGCAAAAACCGAACCTGGCCGGCCTGACGGGCCGAGGCCTCGGCCCAGGTTCGGTTCGGTTAACCGAACCGGGCCGGCCCGGTTCGGTGAACAGTGCAGGCCGACCCGGTTAGTCCCGTTTGGCCCGGCCCGTTTGGCCAGCTCTAGCCTGTTTTACAGTCCTGTAAACTATTCCTAACTGATTCCTAAAGAAATACACTTTGCCCCCTTCAACCATTGAAAAAGTTCAGTTTTGTTCCTCAACTCTAAAACCGGACATCCAACCTCCCTCAACTATCAAAACCGGTCAAATTACCCCTCTTCAACCAAAACCACCATGGTTTTGGATGACATGTCATCCTACTCAGCATTTTTCTACAAAACAAATTTACGAAATTTAATAAATTGTAGAAAATCATAGGAAGCTCAATAAAATCATATAAACATACCACAAATTTAGAAAAAATATGTAGAATCCAAATATTCAATAAAAGTATAATATTTGTATATGTACTTATATGCATTTTTTGTTGAATGGTGTCTTTTATTGATTTAAAGAATTATTAATTTAGGAAATCTTGTTGGTAGAAAATAATAAAAATGCAAAAGGTAAGTATGCTATTTTGAATGTGAATTTAATTTTTTAAATTACAATTAAATGGTCAAACTAACTTTGAATTTGATTTTTAAAATGCAAATTAAAAGGTAAAGCTAATGTCCCAATATTCCTCTTAGTTTTCTCCTTCCTACAAGTTAGACTTATTTTCTCTAAAAGCTCAAAATATTTAATCAATAAAAGATTTTTTAGGAAAAATATTTTTTTTTCATATAATTATGCACATAAATTATAGTATTTGGATTCTACACATTTTTCCAAATTTTAGATTTTTTTTTATATTCCTATGATTTTCTACAATTTATTTGATTTACTTGAATTTATTTTTTGAAAAGTTTGGATGACACGTCATCTAAAACCATAATGGTTTTGGGTGGAGGGGATATTTTGACCGGAATTGATAGTCGAGAGAGATTGTATGTCCGGTTTTAAAGTTGAAAGAGTAAAACCAAACTTTTGCAATAGTTGAAGAGAGTAAAGTGGACTTAAAGTCATTCATAAATGTTGCACGCGGATGACCCTGTAACGAACTATACTTTACACCCGGTTCGGGCCAATCTACTCGAAAAAAGAAAAACTCTCACAACTCACAAGTCCCGCATTCCAAAACAACGGATATCGGGCTCCTCTAGTCTAATGTCCCCTCTCCGCTCTCGTCGTCGTCCTCGACCGTTGAGAAGGAGTCGTCATCGATGCAAAGGAGTATGGGGAGCTTGTGGCCGTTGGTGTGGGAGGAAGATGGAGCTCGTCAGCATCAGCGCGGACGGGGCATGGAATCTCGTTGCCATCGGCTTGGGAGGGAGAGAGCTTGTCTCATTGGCGCAGAGCTGCGGAGGGGCAAAGGATTTAGTCCGGGCTTGTACCAGGAAATAGATGGGAGTTCGTCTGCAATGGTTTCGGTCTTGGTGCCGAGCTAATCTGTGGCGGCAGCGAAGAGCTCGTCCGCGATGGTGGCTTTGAAGTCGTTGGCGATGGATGGTGGGAACTAGCACGAACAACAGGTTCGTTTGGTTCTAGTCTACTAGATCTACAGCGTTCAGCGATGAATTTTGGATATGTGATGAATAACATTCAAAGTGTTTGTATTGGATGCTTCGGCCTCTTCAAGCATTCTATTGTTTCTGCGTTCAAAATTTTCTTCAAGATACTCCTGGTTTTTGTCAAATATGGTTTTGACTTTGTTCAAAATACTCCTGATTCTAGTAAAATATTGTCGGAGATTGAGTTTAGTTTTCCTCAAACTGTGAAACATCAGGATCCCTAGGTATCTCTTTGTCTGCTACGCATAGACGGGTGGTTACTCGGGAAGGTGGCGATGCATCGGTCTAAGTTGCTGGATGGCATGTTGAATAAGACTTTGAAAGATTTGGCGGTTAAGTCTTCCTCGTTGCGACCGTCCGTTTTGTGATGGAGAAGCGTGTGAGGGTTTCAGAGTAGCGCCGACATGCATGGCATGTAATTTTAGGATTAATTACCATATATATATTCATTTTGCGCAGAAAGTTTACGTAGGAAGTTTATTCCCAATCATCAACAAATATGGTCTCGGCAATTTAGTTCATTTTGCTGCATCTTGCATGAATCTTATAGAATAATTATTAATTCAATCAAGATTTTGATTTCTTGTCCGATCTCATTCGCATTTGAGCGAAGAACACCATTGAGCTATGTAATTTCCCACTAAACTTATAGTAAGAACACAATTTTTTACAAGTACACCTCCCACGTAGGGAAAAATTCTGCTTGTATATTGTGCCCAAGAAATTACAAGTGCACTTATTTACAAGTATGAAAAAAATCCCGCTGGCAAGTAGGACCTAAGAAGAGCAGAATATAAAGGAGAAAGGATACCCAATTGTTTATGTTTTGCAATTGCTCTTTAAATTACAATTTACATATATTTATGTTTTGCAAATGCTCTTTATGTTGAAAATAACCCTTTAACATTCCATTATTACATGCCACTCATGATTGAGGATTACCTTTTAGATCGAGTACCTTTCGTACTCAACATATATACAACAATTTCAGATAAAGGTTTTTTTTGAGGGAAGGGCAAAAGGATTGCCTTTACTTGATTATAAAAAGGAGGGCCGGAGGCCAAGAATACAGAGCCGTATAAAAAAGGGGTGGAAAAAAGTAAGACGCCCCACCCCAGGCGTTAAAAGGGGGATTAACTAATTACAAGACTGGCCCCTGCAGCCTCCCAGAGGCGTAGGTCATCGAGAAGAGAGCTCAAGAAAAGCGACATCGGTCGGTCGCAACCGCGGAAGATGCGTTTGTTTCGTTCTAACCAAAGGTGCCATAAAGTTGCGAGAGCGGCAGAGGCGGGGAGGCAATCTGGGTGAGACCACGTGGGGAGGCAATCTGGGTGAGACCACGTGGAGGGGCAAAGCCTTGGCGAACGCAGCTTGACAGAGATGTGAGTCCACGCCTGGTTGGAGAAACTGCAGGTGAGGAAGAGGTGATCCGGGGTCTCCAAATTTCTTTGACAAAGCGGGCAGAAGTAGTTGTTGGGGATCCCTTTCCTCAAAAGAGAGTCAACTGTGAAGATCTTCCGTTGAAAGAGCATCCACGCGAAG
>SPJY01034119.1:0-17393 GCA_005191435.1 Raddia distichophylla | reverse complement strand
CTAAACTCCAGACGCTGCCGAAGATAACCGGTCGGTGGCTCTGTGCAACCATTATCATAGGGCGCTGGCGATCTCTGGCGACGCCCTCCACCTCTAGAGCACACGGGTGTTCGAACGTGAACACGTGTATCATATAATGTTGGGGGTGTCATTTCCTTAATGATTAGTTTAGTTTAGGTGTTAGTTAATGACTAGTGCATATTGGTCTTGATTTGCTAATATCCTTTTTGTAACTACTTAGCAAGTCGTTGGATAATACCTACAAGACTGATGCGAGTGTTCTTGATCAAAGGCTCGCGTACCAGGACGAAGACCTGATCGAGAGCAGTGGCGCCATACGGCGGCCTCGCCCCGAAGATTGGCGGTACGACGCCTCCGGCCAGTTTTCGATGGAAGCGCTTAGACTCTGGTTTGGTGTCAACTAAAACGTGCCTTTTCTTCCTCTCGTTTTCCTTTTTATTTCTCCCAAACATGCTGGACTCAACCAGCTAACAAACACCTAACCAACTCTAGAGATAAAAGGGGTAAAGATAAACGCACACCGCCAACTAACAATAGGATAAGCATACCCAACCACTAACAACCATAAACACTTATCTAGCCATACCAGGGTCAGGACGCAGCCTCACCTGGTCTAGCCCCCACCACGTCGTCCCTTGCGGTAGTACACACGATCAGGGGGCGTAACAAAGACCGACTAATCACACCCTATGCATGCCATTTTCACAGAGTTCTAGATTTTTAGTACGCTCTACTAATGCGTGATACATTTGATTTAAGTAGCTTTTTTTGGCAGATTGACAATTGAAGTAATTTGTCCGATGTTTATTGTCATCAACGCAATTTAACTTGTTACTCCACTGTTTCAGTAGAAGATTTTCTAAAATTACATACAGTACTTTTGAGTTGTATTTGGTACTGTGTTTTTCTTCTTCTTTTTTGTGTGCAAGTGTTTTCTTTTTTCTGGATACAGCTAAATCGTATAAGCCTTGCATAACACATAAATATAAGTAGGTTTTTGAAATGAAAGCATCCATCCGGAATTACCTGGTGTTTAAGATCCTAGACAAGATAATGAGTTATGCTTACCTACCAATCTGTGATGGAATTCTGCTGGCACGACAGCCATTCAGCATTGCTAAAATGTATACACTGTCCTATTACCTGAAATCAAAAGTTTGTCAATTTTTAGTTGGGTGGTAGTGAACAATGCATTAGTCCAAATCATCATTTTCTTCAATAAATTGCACCCATTTTAGAGGGTAGATCAGATATTGTGTTCATCTTTTACAATCTCGTCTTATTTTTTAGATACTTGCTAAAAACTCAGGATATTTTTCAAGTGCTTGGATGTGTTACACTAGACAAATCATTGGTTACACCCGAGTCTAGATTTTTAGGAGTCCTAGTTGTTCATTGATCAATAAGTGATCCATAACAAGATACTCATCAAAGCGATTGCTAACAAACTCAGGTGGGTACGATCAACATTCTTGAGTGGAGTTTTCTAAAATGGTTGGATATGTGATTTTGTTTTTCATTTTTTGTTTTGCCCTATAACATGGCAGTTGGTTCTTGCTGTAAAAGTAAACTCTTTTCATCTGGCCCCCTCCATTACTTTTTTTTTCTTGTTCTGATTGCATAAACTTCAGCTTGTACCCAGGTCCAATGAGTCTAAGATTGTCATAGTTTATCTAGGTATATAAGCTGAAGTTCAGCCCTGAAAAGGTGAGGTTGCTAGTGCTAACGTCATGATAATTTTTGAAACTACTGCTGCACCTCACTGCTCACAGTCATCCACTGCTATTTTTTGTCATATGGAATTGTTATGATCTTTTTTTTTTCTGCATATCCTTTTTCTACAGGTTGATAATGCGATCATTCAGGCCATTGGCTTGACAAGGAGTTCAACACTTGCTTAATGAGAGCTTGTGACTTGTGGCACTTTCCAGAGCTCAAATTGTTTCCGACAATCATGGTTGTTAAGGTGTCCTTGAAGTGACGCTTCAAGGACGCTTAGACGTCATGGCGGTTAGCATAGGACGCCACAGGGGACGTCTTGCCACCTATGGCGTCCATGGCGTCGGCGTGGTGTTTGCATGGCGTCGAGAATCTCAAAGGCGAGCGCCATAGATTTAGACGACAAACAGTCAAACACCTCGACCACAACGGTCTGACCCCAACCCGGACCAGAAGCAACTTTTCTCACCTAGAGGCGGCGGTGAACCCTAGTTCTAGCAGCGAACCTAGGTGCAGGCGGCGAGGAATCTGGGCGCCGGCAGCGAGGATCTCCGAGCTCTAGTGTCTCCTTCCCCTTTTCCTCTCTGCGGTGGATCTCCGAGCTCCCGCGCCTCCTCTATGTGGCGAGGTCCGCGAGGATCTCCAGGCTCCGACCGTCCGACGCGGCAACGCCTCCTCTACTGTGAATCTCCGGCGCCTCCTCCTTCCCCTTCCTCTCTCTCTCGCCGAGTCTCCCCTTCCATGCTCGAGCGCATTCTTCGGTGTTCGGTCTTTCCCCTTCCCCACTCTCTCTCTGACTCGCGTTCTCTCTCTCTTGCTGGTCTCTGCCTCGGTGTTCTCTCTCTCGTGTTCTCTCTTGCTCGTTTTCTGCTTCGGTGTTTGGTCTCTGCCTCTCTGGTCCAGTGGTCAATCTCTGAATCTCTCCTTGATGCTGTAGGTGACTAAACCAGCAATGGTGGTGCAAAACTATATTATTTTGTAAACTATGCATTAGGACATAGTGGAGAAAACTATCATATTTTATGAATTATGATAATTGGTTTGCTTTCATTCGCCATACTTTTTTTTTTTGAGAAAGAGACCAGATTTCATTCATGAAGCTTCTCACAGCTTACAACAAGACCGCACCGAAACAACAAAATTACAACTAAGACCTGAAAAGGCCAAGAGACTAAGCACAGGAAGAAGCTTCCATCTCTCACCACATCGATGCTGATGGAGATTAAGGACGACGACGACGACTGCGCCTGCAGGTCCAACTTCACAAGCCAAAACCACCAAGGGTTGCGGAATAGTAGGTAAAAACCAGGAAAAAAACATGAAGGCACATAGATCCGCCATGGCCAAGAAAGAAGAAATTGAAACCAGAAGAACGCCGCCTCCAATCGCCGCCGTCAACACCAATAGCACCGCCATACTTATGTGTCTATGGCGTCGTCTCGCCTCGCGCTTTAAGCGCTTAAAATGTAAAAAGGTCTAGGCGATCGTCGCATGCCTTAAGAGCCGTAACAACCATGCCGACAATATCCAATATGCAAATGCAGTCAACCATGATTTCTCTGAGTTATACTGTACCAACATGTCTAATTTTGTTTTTTGCATGTGCCTACAATTTGGTATTTTAGTGATAAACTATTGCTTCTTGTAGGTATTGCCTGACGATGCCAAAGTAAAGTTAAAGGCGGCAGCTGTAATTTCCAAGGGTACAAAAGTTAGTTATCCTGACCTGTTAAACATAGGGAACTGTGTGATAAGTCTTGGCTCTTTTTTTTTAGAGGAAATCAAGTCTTGGCTCTTTCTACAAGTCGCTTCACATGTGTTTCCAACAAGTGCCTGTGATTGCTACCGTAACAACAACGTTTAAGAATCACAAGCTCACAACCAACAACTCCAATATGAGAGTGGTACCCAGGGTTTCTGAAATGTTGCTTTTTGAGCTTGTTATCATACTCTGTTAGTGTCATTATACTTTGCTAGTGTCTTTTTTTTTTTTTTGCACTGCAAAAGGTATGCATCTTAACAGGAGGTTCTGATGTTCTTTGTAAAGAACTGCAACATGTTCTATAAATTATATCTTGAGTGCTAATATAAGTCGGTGCTTTAGAGGTAGTGACTGACAAACTGAAGACTCAGACTATAATTTAAACAACATAAGGCTCCTTTTTCCACATTAATACCTAATGCCAAAGTTATGTTAATTTTGTTTTGTTAGCATATATCCCATTATTCTTTGTGTGCTTATTTCCAATTTTTCACTTGTACATATAGCTGTCGGTTACACCTGCTTTATTTCATATGTGGATCATCCTTCTCTATGCTACTGTTGTATATTAGTGTGTTATCCTGACCTGTTAAACATAGGGAACTGTGTGATAAGTCTTGGCTCTTTTTTTTTTTAGAGGAAATCAAGTCTTGGCTCTTTCTACAAGTTGCTTCACACGTGTTTCCAACAAGTGCCTGTGATTGCTACCGTAACAACAACGTTTACGAATCACAAGCTCAAAACCAACAACTCCAATATGAGAGTGGTACTCAGGGTTTCTGAAATGTTGCTTTTTGAGCTTGTTAGCATACTCTGTTAGTGTCATTATACTTTGCTAGTGTCTTTTTTTTGTTTTTGCACTGCAAAGGTATGCATCTTAACAGGAGGTTCTGATGTTATTTGTAAAGAACTGCAACATGTTCTATAAATTATATGTTGAGTGCTAATATAAGTCGGTGCTTTAGAGGTAGTGACTGACAAACCGAAGACTCAGACTATAATTTAAACAACATAAGGCTCCTTTTTCCACATTAATACCTAATGCCAAAGTTATGTTAATTTTGTTTTGTTAGCATATATCCCATTATTCTTTGTGTGCTTATATCCAATTTTTCACCTGTACATATAGCTATCGGTTACACCTGCTTTATTTCATATGTGGATCATCCTTCTCTATGCTACTGTTGTATATTAGTGTGATCGAACTTCAGTGTGGACAACATATTAGATTGTAACAGCTGTTTGCTTTGGTGATCTTGAATTTACAGTGAATGAAATACCTATGATAATTTGTGGGAATATTTTGCAATCAAAACATTAGGGAGCTGAATGTTCAGATTGTTGTTGTTCTGCCTTGACGTTCAGATTTGGTTAGCTTTGGTTTAGCATGCAGCACCGACCAATTTGTTCTTTGTCTCTTCATGTCCTGCAGCATGACCAATTGTCCCCGAAATTAAAAATAAATTGATGCATAACTACCTTTCATTATTGGAAACCGTATGTTTTCTTAGCACTGTTGCCTCAAAGAGGAGCTCATTGAAGCAAAGGAAGCTCGTGACACTCTAGTGGTGAAGTTTGATGATCTCTTGAAGAGCAACTCTACTTCCCTTAGTTCAACTTGCTCTTCTATGCCATCCACTAGCAATGATTGCTCTAAATGCTACAAACTTGATATATATGCTTGCGCTTTGAGATATGTATCCACCCAAGATCTTGGGTATGGTGATTAACAAGTCATTTTTCCATATTTAGGGGTTTATTGCTATCCAGGTTTATTGTCAGACATTTAAAATTTGTTTATTTGCTGCGCATCCTTTTTTAAAAAAATTGTAGGATGTGACTGAGGTCTGTATCTCAACAGAAGATGGAAACTTGGTATTGAAAAACGGTGATGAACCCTGAATTCGATACATCAATGAACCTTGTAATTGTCTAAGGTATTTCCAGGTTTTTAAAAAGGTAGGTATGTTTCACCTTTTCTTTTAGATTAAGCATAATTCCTTGTGAACTACATATCATAAATTAAGTGATGAAACAGAACAAAGATATATAAGCTTTTTTGTCAAAGCTGAAAACCAACTCAAACTTCCATATCACCATTCATATGCTATTTTGACCGTAGATACTTACAATTTCCCATCAGTTTCAAAGATAATTCCTATTGGTTAGCGAACACTGAATAATGATATGCTAATTCAAAACAGAAATCTTGTAATACTGTCTTTGGCCATTTTTATGACAACCTGTCATCAATACTTTAATTTGGACATTATATGCTTTCCATTTGTTCGCCCTTCTGTCATAACTGTTGACACCCAAATTTGGCAGAAAAATCGGATATGGTGAAATAGATAAATATATTGGAATTATCGGGCTAAATCTGAAAATGGGCTCCATCGGAAAAGAAGAAAAACATATTGAAGAATACCGATAGTTATAAGACTCTGGGAAGAATACGTGCTGATCAGAAGATATCTTTTGCGATGCGGTAAAATAGGTCGTATCGGTATCAAATTTGTAATAGTATAAATAGGACCTTAGGTGTCGGGAAAAATATATACATCATACACAAACACAATTACTTTCTCGAATCCGATCGACCTCGTTGAAAGGCTTCAACTCGCAGGTAGAGCTATCTCGATGGGATAATCGATTCTCTCCTTGTAACCTGTATGCACGGCTGTATCATCTTGATCTCGTGTATACAAAGCAAGTTAAACTGTCTCGGAATTTACCGATCTTTAATGTGTTCTCGCATATTGCACTGTCTCGATTTAATCGATCTGTAATGTGTGTTTATCCTGCAATGCCGATTGTCAAGTATTTTCTATGTCTTTTCCAGAATCCGACGTATACAACTGTCTCGTTTAATCGATCTTGTGTATGCCTTGTTTAGGATCTTGCATGTGAAACGTTTGCCGATTAGTGTTGCATCTACCTTTATTAGTCTTAGACCTTTAAATCGGTTTATTGGTTTGCATCTAGATTTGGATATGAATGCTGTCTTGGCCTGACCGATCTGTTCAATCTATTTCTTGGTTTAATCTAATATATTGATATTTAATACTAATATTATATAAAAATACCAAAAAGAAGTAGAAGATTTATAATTGAATGCCTATTTACATTTTATTGCTCTATCAGGCATTAAGCCGATAGATCTTGTAATCGGGTTATTTAAGGCCGATTACATATAACCTAATCTGGCTAATTTTAAAAGCCGATTGGGGCTAAGTCACTAACGATTTTCTTCTTGTCAATTTATAGGTCAAATTGACTGGCACGCTTGGTCCTTGGTTGCGACACAATCCCAGAGTTGACGCTTCCGCACGTGTGTTCACGAAAAGCTCACGTTTTGTGTCAACATACTTTTTGGCACGCCCGGTGGGACCCCAAGAATCAAAACCAAGAGGATGGCGCGTACCGATGCCGAGGCTGCGTTGGAGGCGCTCAAGCTCGCTGCTGAGGCAGTGACGTTTGATGAATTGAGCCCTGATCAGAAAAGAGAAGTTGAAGATAGGCTCGCCGAGATCCATGAAGAAAACAAGAAAAGAATGCTTACTGGATATCGAAAAACTCGCAGTGGACAGATTACGAAGACTTCTATTGGGGATCCACTGCTCACCGAAGATTTTTTCATAGTGATAAGAGATCAGATTAACAGCTCTGTTTACCGATCGATGCTGGATCAGTCATCGGTTTTAGGATGAATCGTCCAAGAGGGGACTAGCGCCGCATTACATAATATCATGACTGGACAAGCTCCTCAAGGGAATCGGAATACTCCGCAAGGGATGAATTTGGGGAATTAGTATCCAACCTATACCCAGCCAAGAACATCTAATGCTGGAACTCTTCAACCAAATCCTCCATTGACAGTCAATCCTACTCCGATTCAAATGATACCGAATAATCAGGCTATAGTCCCGGTCCCAGATCCGATCTATCAGCCGATTAATCCTGGGATGAATGAAAATCTGGAAGAGATGACTAGGAACCTGGTTTATAACATGATGAAGCAGTGCGGGTTCAACACTCCTAAAATTGCTCCGCATTATTCTATGCCGTATCCATCGACTTTCAATGAAATAGAATATCCACATAAGTACCGACTTCCTAATTTTGCGAATGCCAAATTCAGCGGAAGTGATCACACCTCTATGCGCGAGCATATTGCTAGATTTCTTGCACTGTGAGGGGAGGCTGCATCAAAGGATACTCTCAAATGTCGATTATTCCCACTATCGCTGTCGGGATCGGCATTTAACTGGTTTACATCACTTCCTCTGAACAGCATTACCTCGTGGCCGGATCTGGAGAAGAAATTTCATGAATATTTTTATTCCGGAGAAAATGAAGCAAGGATTACCGATATCATGATGATCAAGCAGAAGTTTGGTGAATCCGTAAATGATTACTTACGTCGGTTCAGGGAAGTAAGAAACCAATGCTACAGCCTGTCACTGCCCGACAATGAGTTGGCAGAATTGGCTTTCAAGGGTTTATTGCCTGTCAATCAGAAAAAGGTGGGCAATCAAGAGTTTGCGGATATTTCGCACCTCGCACATAAAATCGCGCTGTATGAAAGCCGATTCTCTGACAATTCCTATCCTGGCCAAAAGGAGTATCGGAACAACAACAATATTAATAAGGGTAAGGATAAGGCCATTAACGTTGTTGACACAGATGAAGTTGAAGACTCAGATGATTCTGATACTGAAGACATGGGTGCCTATGTTGCTGAATGGGTGAGCAATAAGAAGAAATTCGAGCTTGGGTGGATAAAGCCAAAAAGCTCTGAAAAGAGCAAGTATTCTTTTGATACGTCCAAGTGTGATCGGATTTTTGATCATCTGCTGCAAGAAAAGCAGATTCGGCTTAAGCAGGAGCACGTAATTCCTCCACTTGAAGAGCTGAAGAAGCGGAAATATTGCAAGTGGCATAATTCTTACTCGCACGCTACCAACGAGTGCAATGTATTCAAGCAGGTGGTGCAGAAAGCGCTTGAGAACGGACAACTTCGATACCAAGGTAAGAATTCGCAGATTGATACCGAACCGTTCCCAGTCGGTTTTGTTGGGATGGTTGATGCTAAAAGAAAAGCAGATGATTCCGAGAGTTCCAATCGGTTCAAAGTACTCGTTGGATCTAAAAGGATTGTGGTGGAAGAGAAGCCAGAATTACGATTCCGATCAGCAGGCCGACGAGGTAGTGGAAAAACTGGCGAGTGGTGCGAGGTGAAGCACGGGCAGGATTATGATCCGATTTCCAAGCCGAGGCCGAAACCAACTTTTGATCAGCTTTTGAAAAAATATGATCGGATGGCTAAGGAGACACCTCGTAAGAGCGTCAAATCAAATACTACTGAACACGTTCAGGGGAATTCAGAGGATCAAGATTGGGAGATGGAACACTGGGATTGTCCCTTTTTTCGATACTGCTGGGAGGAAAGGATGTCATTGCCTACTCTGGAGAATTGCCCAATGAACCACGCGTTTATTCCACCCAGGAGAACATCAGTAAAGGATCGGCTGGTGTTTCTTAGTGGAAAAGCAGAACATATCCCGATAACTAAGAATACCGATGTGCATCGGCCTCCCAAGCTGTCGTTACCACAGTGGTGTCCAAGCGGAATCACGAAGTCTCTAAAGCGGCGTCTGCAGAGGTTGAGAAGCGCAGAAGCAAAAGAGGCAGAGGCCGAAAAGTTCAGGGATGCTATGCTGGAACAGGTAAAGCCGATGAGACCAGCTAGGGGCAAGCAAGAATGGAGGTCTAAGCTGAGATCGGCTGTTATTATCGATACTATGGCAGGCTCTGATGAAATCTCTATTGATACTAACATGGTTTGCTTATTATCTCGGGAATTCATGTGTGATTATGAAGAGGCCGCTGCAGAGCTGGTAGTTGGAGCTGAAGATGCTATATTCAAGAAACCAGAAAACTCCCGTTTGCACTTGAAGCCATTGTTTATTATGGGATATATGAATGGAAAGCCGATTTCCAGAATGATGGTGGATAGTGGAGCTACTGTGAATCTAATGCCATATTCTGTGTGTCGGAAAATCGGGAAATCTACAGAAGATCTCGTTAAGACTAACATGGTGTTGAACGATTTCAATGGAAACCCGACTAAAGCTAAAGGTGTTCTGGTCGTGGAGCTTACTGTAGGGAGCAAGACGATCCCAACGGCCTTTTTCGTAATTGAGGGAAAAGGAAGTTATAATGTGCTGTTGGGAAGAGATTGGATACACGCCAATTGCTGCATTCCATCGACATTGCATTAGATTTTAATTCAGTGGATTGGCGAGCAGATAGAAGTGGTCAGAGGAGAGTCTCTAAACACAGAAACCGATTGTGCAGAAATACATGACAACCTGGAGGCACTATCGTGAAAACCTTTGGAAGAATGCGATTTCCTCAGCTTCAGTAAATTGGGGTTCAAGCCAACGACATTGGAAGCACAGTCGGTAACTCAAGGACACGAGGGTTTTTTGTGGGAACCACGGCTCTAGAGGAAGTTGAGTATAAGATGGGCCAGGGTTTTATATCAGCTGATGAACTTGAAAAAGTCGATATTGGAACAGATGGGAAAGAAAGGCCCACTTACATCAGTAAAAAGTTGCCGCGGGAATGTAAGGATCGGCTTATCCAGATACTCAAGGATTGGGTTGATTGCTTCGCTTGGGAATATCATGAGATGCCTGGTCTAGACCGATCTATAGTTGAGCATAAAATTAAAATGAAGCCTGGATTTCGGCCAGTAAAACAATCACCGAGGAGGACTAGTTGGAAAATATATGATCAAGTGAAGGCTGAGATTCAGAGGTTATTGGATGCAAAGTTTATTCGGCCATGCAAATATGCCGATTGGATTTCTAATATCGTACCAGTAGGTAAAAAGGATTCTGATAAAATTCGGGTATGCATTGATTTTCGGGATTTGAATAAAGCAACGTATAAAGATGAATATCTGATGCCGATTGCCGATCGGTTGATTGACGCTGCCTCGGGCAATCGGATTATCAGTTTCTTAGATGGCAATGCTGGTTACAATCAAATCTTTATGGCCGAAGAAGATATGAATAAGACTGCATTTAGATGTCCTGGAGCTATCGGCTTGTTTGAGTGGGTTGTGATGACCTTTGGGCTAATCAGCGCTGGAGGGATGAACTTGATCTGTCTTGATTTAATCGGTAAATTGGTTGAGATTTACATTGATGACGTGGTAATTAAATCTCAAGAGGAAGAACAACACTTGGCTGATATTGTGACCATTTTGGATCAGTTTCAGAAATATGGCATGTGGATGAATCCAAAGAAGTGTGCTTTTGGAGTATCGACCGGCAAGTTCTTGGGGTTTATGGTGCATCAGAGAGGAATCGAAGTCCATCCCGATAGAGCAAAGGCGATTTTGAATACTAAGCCTCCGGATTCAAAGGTTCGTCTACAAGAGCTCATCGCTAAGATTAATTACTTAAGGAGATTTATTTCAAATTTATCGAAAAGAATTATCCCATTTTCTCCATTACTTGAATTGAAAAATTCCGATAAGTTTGTTTGGGGACCAGAGCAGCAGAAAACGTTTGATAATATCAAAGAGTACTTGATAAATCCACCTGTTCTGGTCGCTCCATAAGAAGACTTACCGTTTAAATTGTACCTATCGGTATCGGATAAAACAATAGGGGCGGTTTTGGTCCAAGAAATCGATAGAAAGGAGCATGCGATTTTCTATTTGAGCAAGAAGTTATTGGATCCAGAAACCCAATACATGGTAGTGGAAAGGTATTGCCTTTGTTTATACTTTGCTTGTACTAAATTGAGACATTATTTGCTGGGAGCTGAATGCAAAGTGGTTTGTCAAACCGATGTGGTTAAGTATATGCTTAATGCTCCAATTATCAAAGGACGTCTTGGGAAATGGGCATTTACTCTCATCGAGTTTGATTTGACATATGAATCTCCAAAGGCTGTCAAGGGGTAGATATTAGCCGATTTCATCACGCACCATCAACACATTAATCTTTCGATTCTTTTGCCCTGGGTAATGTTCTTTGATGGATCGGTTTGTGAGAAGGGATGTGGAATCGGTATTTTTATAGTTTCCCCTGGTGGTGTCCCTTACCGATTTAGTGTTACAGTGGACTTTGGGTTAACCAACAATGAAGTGGTGTACGAAGCTTTAATTCAAGGATTGGAGTGGTTAATTCAGGCTGGAGCTATTGCCGTGGAGATATATGGGGACTCACAGTTAGTGGTTTTCCAAATGATTGGTAAATACGAATACCATAGCGAACTACTTCGGGAATATCTGGAAAGGGCTTCTGATTTGGCTAAGTATTTCAGTGTATTCATGATCCATCATATTCCGAGAGAACAGAATTGTGAAGCCAATGACTTAGCTCAAGAAGCGTCAGGGTATAGATTACCGGTCATGGAGTTGGAGATTATTCCGATTGCAAATCCAGTTCCGGTAGGATGGCAGGCAGAAATTATCGGTTATCTTAAGAATCCTCAAGGGAAAGACGATAGAAAGCTTAAAAGAAGAGCTCAAAGGTACGTTCTAGTCAGTGACAAGTTATACTATCGGAGTTTTGATGGGTTACTGCTTAAATGCTTGAATGAAGAGGATGTTAAAATTGCAATCGGAGAGATTCATGAAGGGTTGTGTGGGACACATCAATCAGCGTATAAGATGATATGGATGTTGAAACGCATGGGATATTTCTGGCCGATGATGGTGGACGATTGCTTTAAATATTATAAGGGTTGCAAAGACTGTTAGAAGTTCGGAAATATTCAGCATGCGCCTGCATCTATTTTGCATCCAATCATGAAACCGTGGCCTTTTAGAGGATGGAGAATTGATATGATCGGAGTAATATTTCCTTCTTCGTCCAAGGGGCATCGGTATATTTTGGTGGCAACGGATTATTTCACTAAGTGGGTTGAAGCTGTGCCGTTGAAGAAAGTGACTGCTACAGAAGCGATCGATTTTGTGAGAGACCATATAATTTACCGATTTGGGATTCCTCAGACGATCACTACGGATCAGGGATCGGTATTTATGTCAGAAGCGTTTCAGGATTATGCTCGAAGCCTGGGAAGCACAACAATCAACTCCTCGCCGTATTATGCTCAAGCCAACGGCCAAGCAGAATCTTCAAACAAAACCGCTATAAAGCTGATCAAGCGAAAAATCGATGAAAGGCCGTGGGGTTGGCATAATACTTTGGCTGACGCGTTGTTGGCATATCGGATTGCTAAGCATGGAGCTACGAAAGTGTCACCATTTGAGTTAGTATACGGTCAAGAAGCTGTTCTACCGGTTGAAGCTATCATCGGATCTACGAGGGTTGAAGAACAAAATAATGTAAAAGCCGATGATTATAAAAATCTGATGGTGGATAAGCTGGATGATATGGTGGCAGTTCGTTTAAAAGCTTTGGAGCATATTGAGCGTGATAAACAAAGAGTTGCTAGGCATTACAATAAGAAGGTTGTGCCGAAAACTTTTGAAGTGGGAGATCTTGTATGGAAAACGTTTTTACCGATTGGGTCTAGAGATCCTAAGTATGGGAAATGGTCTCTGAATTGGGAAGGACCGTTTAAGATCAATCGGATTATTCCTGGAAACGCATATATTTTGGAGACGCTTGAAGGGGAAGTTTTCGGTAAAGCAATTAATGCCAAGTATCTGAAGAAATATTATCCATTGGGTTGGAGCCTGAGTATGGAAGTTAAAAGCCAATTCTGGTGAATCGCCTATAGTTCAAAAGCCGGCTAGCATTGGGTCGAATTGGTGACATAATTTTACTCAACGCGTTGCTGTTGAGCAAAAGCCGATTCTGGTGAATCGCCTATAGTCTAAAATCCAATTGGTGATGCAATTTTACTCAACACGTTGCTGTCGAGCAAAAGCCGATTCTAAGGAATCGCCTATAGATTAAAACATTGATAAAGAGCGAAACAGAAGATTGCATAAATAAAATTAGTACAAAGGGACGAAGGCCTTAAATGGTTTCGCCCCAAGGGGCAGGATAAAACATTGTCTTACGATCGGTAAAATAACCGATCTACACATGGTGAAAATTTAAAATTTTGGCTCACAGGCCAATCACTCGCAGAATTCTAAAATGGCTGCAGCGGCGCTGGTTATTGTATCGCGGATCTGGTTAACAGTATCGGTATCTTCCTCAACTGATCCGGATATAATCGGCATTTTCTTCTTTGCGTCCAGCACTGCCAAGCCACAAGCCTTCACGATGCTGTACTGCTCTTTAGCCGCCGATTTTGACTCCTCGAAGCTTGAGCGAGCGCTTGCTTCGGCTTTGGAGGGACTTGACCCTTGAAACCGCTTTGGAGGCCGCAGTTTTTGCCGATTCGGCCTCTTGCTTCAGCTGGAGGAGTTTATCATTTTGGGCGTTGGCGTCCTGGATGAGCCCTTTCAGTTCTGCCTCGGCATCTTTAAGCGCTTCTCTCTGATGGAGCCAATCTAGAGCTGCGTCGAATTCGGCTTTCTTTTCCCCTAGGGGCAGCACCTTCTGGATAGCCGAAACCACTTGATCAGGGAGGACCTCTTTGATAGAATCGGCAATATCCTGGAGAATAGAAGGATTGTCAAGGAAAGCCGATTCGTTGCCAAACAGTTCCCACATCTGTTTTAGCTTGGCCAGAGTGTCTTACGAAAACCGATTCTTCTTTGGTTCTGCAACAGATGACTCGGTGATGACTACTGGAGGAGACAGTGTCTTGATCGGAGAAGATAGAAAATCCAGTTCGTCGTCGAGCCAATCCATGCTGGAGGGGTCGAAGTTTAGCTCGTCGGTTTTCTTCCCGTCGTAGGTTATGACCTGCGTTGAGACTACTGTTACCCGAGCTGGGCTTCGAGGTTGAAACATATACTGGAAAGAAGAAAATTTTTATGTTACAAGGGATCGGAATTTAAGAATTTTATGAGATAGAGTAAAGAATTCCGATTACGTCTTGGGGGTTGAAGATCGGTGGTGTCTGTGAAGCCGGTGGAGGAGCAAGTGTGCCATCCTTCTTCTTCTGGATGGGTGAAGTGTCCTGAAATCAAAATTCCGATAAGCAAGAAAGCCGAAGGGAGTTATGAAAGTTTGGGGAAAATCAAGTGCTTACTGTGTCACATACAGATTCGGTGCTATCAGGTGTACGCACCTTTTGAGGTCTTGGCTATTTGGCAGCCAATTTCTTCCTCGGGCCAGTTTCGCCTTCGGGTCTCCCTGTTGGTTAAGAGCGATTATGAAATCGGGTTTTATGGAGATGATGGTCATGAGTTGATTTTACCTCTCTTCTTTGGTTGCTAAGAGGAACCTTGAGTGAAGGCCGATGCAGACTTGGCCGTGGAATGGAGGCGGCCAGCTTCCTCGCCAACGAGCTTGGCCCTGGGACGCTTGTCTCCGCTTTGAAAAAGAAAACGATACAAGGTTAGTAATCGGAAAAAGAACAGAGTGAGTTAGTGAACACACAAGTTAGTAACCTCACTGTTAGAAGACGATGCGTGATTTTGAGACTCTGTTCTTTCATCTGAGTCTGATGAGGAAGGTCCTGACTCAGAAGAATTCTCCTCTTTGTCATCGTCATCCTTGGAATCAGAATCGGAACTTTCATCACTGCTGTCTTCCGATTTCGATTGGAGCTCTGCCATACCAGCAATTTTTGGCCAGTTGGGTTTGCAAGTTTTCTTCTGGCCAGTGAGCCGTTCGATTAAGGTTGTGGCTCCACCCTCTGTGGCAAATATGTTCTTGGCAATGGATTCTGCCTTCCTAATATTCTTTTGCATGTACTGAAAACTTATTTTTCGGCGCTTTAGCATCTCGGAACCTAAAGTTTGCACCCGGTTTTCAATTTGAAGCATTATTTAATATCTGTAATTATTTATGTGCAATCCTTGTGTGCATTTGTCCTTA
Organism: Raddia distichophylla; assembly: GCA_005191435.1. Taxonomy (NCBI): domain Eukaryota; kingdom Viridiplantae; phylum Streptophyta; class Magnoliopsida; order Poales; family Poaceae; genus Raddia; species Raddia distichophylla. The sequence continues at coordinate 1,958 of SPJY01034119.1, read as the reverse complement.
TAATTATTAGTAATTATTTATGCATATTGAATTGGTAATGGCAAGTTATAAACAAAATATTGGAATGCATGAGAATTAATTACGTCACGCACCAATTTCTATTTGGTTACACGAAGTAGTCTTATAAATTAATCCTGAAGAATATACGTCGGGTATCATTGAATATGAAATTGAGAAACTGGCACTGCATAGCTAGAGCAACCTCAGTTGGGCATTGGACTATAAAATTGTACCCTGCAGCATGAAGCTCTGGGTCGCCATCAGATCAGAACCCTGCAAGGATAAGAAACAGGTGTGCGGTACAACCCTGCATTGTGCTTTCTTAGGCACCACCTGTCGGGGATAAAATTACGGCCCATTACCATGGCCTACTCCCTAGCGGCCCAGTCAAACAGCCTACCTGGGTCTAGCTCCCTGGAAGGTTCTATCAGGCCCATGTGTGTCGTACCGAACTGCCCCCTGGTCGGTATGATGCGTGGCTCCCAAGACTTCTTGTTTGAGTATGACTCGAACAAGAGATCTGCACGGCTACGTGAAGACCCGGACGTTGGTTTCCCGGATTGGAATATGAGTCGTGATCCCCAAGAATTGGAGTTTACCTTATCTGCCGTAGGATGTATTTGGCATGTATGAGTTCGTTACGATCTTGTAGTTAGCCCGGCCCGATTATCCTTCGGTAGGTCGGTTTCTCAACACTATATAAACCGAGCCCCTACAGCGTTTAGGGGGCATCCAATATCGCATTATCGCATACTACTCGCTGAGACCTGTTCGTCTCGCCGAGTTCCCTCTTGTAATACTCTTTGACATAAAGAAATGCTGGACGTAGGGCTATTATCTCTCCTCGAGAGGCCTGAACCAGGATAAAAACCCTTGTCTCCCTGTTCGTCGCTGGTTGATGTTCGTGTTGTTCGGCGTGTCTCCTATCTCCCCTTCTCAAGAACCTTCATCGACTTGAGATCGATATCTCAACCGTAGACAGTTGGCCCGTTGACAGCTGGCGCCGTCCGTGGGGACTCGCAGATCGAGCATGTCGAACTCCGTCAGCGATACGGAGATGCTTCCTGAGGATTATGACTCAGAAGGGCAGGATGTCTCATCCCCTGTCAGATCTGATCGATCCGTTCGGTCTCGATCGCTTTCGATATCTGGGACAGCAGTTTCCGGTTATACTCCGAAAGCGCCCTCAGATCACACTCCCATCATTGACGATGACTACGGAACCGATGATCTATACGATGGTTTAGATCTGTCGGATTCCAAGACCATGTCGGTAGATTCTTCCTATGGAGACACGGTGATGACGCCGTCTGGTGCGCCTTCGCATGGCCGTCGCAGCATCAACATGGCTGGCGTTGGGACTTTAGATCCAGCGCGGGCCGTGGCTATCGACGAAGTTGAGCATGTTGATTCTGCTCGGCGATCAGATGAGGCCGCCCAGGCTGCTCGCGAATAGGAGGTTGTTCGTCGCAGTCTGGATGACTCAATCAACAAAACCTTGATACGGTTTCGCGATCGGCGTAAGCGTCAGCGACGTGATCCGCCTCGCGTACCTGCACCAAGCCCCCCGGCAGAGGTCCAGCCTGCTCGGGACGAATCCCCGCGTAACCAGACTTTAGTCGGGCAAGATGCGGATGACTCAGGGATCCCAGAACCCCTTGAGCAAAGTCGTGAACGACTCCAAGCCATGAATTCGGTGATAAGATCCACCAACCAGGCTGATCTCGCCCGTATGGGCGACGCTGTTGCAACTCACCTCGAGCGGATGGCCGAGGTCCTTAAGTCTATGGGTGAGATCAACACTTCCTCCGGACAGCGCAGCCAGCCTGTCCTGGTGGATTCGGGCAGTGAGCGTTCCGATCGATCGCGTGACCCTCGTCACCGTCGTAGGACCACTATCCATGAGCAAGCTACCCGTGGTCACCGGCGCTAGCCGAAACCTCATGGTCGTCGCGACC
>SPJY01034116.1:23490-39207 GCA_005191435.1 Raddia distichophylla | reverse complement strand
CAATGATGTCCCAAGTAAATATTTTGTAAGATAGCCTGATCCTATATCCACCAAACAGTCCAAATCCTTGCTAACTTTGCAGACCATATTTTTCTTGTAAATGTCATATGAGTATTACTAAATTTACCTAGGGCATAATAAAATCGCCTTTTGATACTCCGAGGTTCTATTTCTAGCAAAATATAATCAATATTGTCAAGGTATCTAAAACTCTGAAAAAGGGGTTTACATGTACCATCATGCATAGAAGAAATTTGTTTGCGAACTAAATAAGTGAATGGAAAAAAGGCAAAATGCTTCAAGCATGGACAATATAAAAAGACCAAGAAACATGCAACCATAGAGGAACCTATTAAACAAGGTGTATTGATATTTCAGTTACCACAAAATGATTATAGATCTCAGTCATGGTTCAGTTTTTCAATAGGACATGATCACAATGTGGTTCATTAGGGCACTGAAAGATTCACATGTTCTTTTCACCACTTAGAAAAATATTGCTACCATAGTGTTTACATGCAACCAAGCACGCACAGTACTCTGCATCACATCTTGGATGATGAACAATCGTCCCCGAACAGCTTCTCGCTCTTCATCTCTTTGATCGTTTACCTAGTGTCTTTCTTGATAGCTTAAAGCAAGGATTTTGTGGTGCTGCCCCTCACATACTTTAGGAGCTCAAAGATTATCGCCTCTAGCATGCAGTGCTCTCACTATGATAACCATAACCAAGTAATTTAAATAGACACAATTCAAGTTGATGCATGATATGCATATCAGTATTTTTTTTTTTTGAATTATTTCGACCTAAATAGTAATTCACCTACCTGAGTAACCATTCTTCTGATGTCTAGGTTAAAGAAATAAGAAAACAACTACTTACCAACTCCACCAGCAGTAAAGTGAGACCAACGGTTCTAGCTGATTCACTAACTTAGCCAAAATATGCTCCACTGATAGCTAGGTGATCCAGTAGCACCAGGACCGATTCCTCTCTAATAACCAAAACAATGAAAATAGGCTAAAAGAACCTATGTCTATCAAAGTGGATATCTTCTGGATAGATAATGTAGGAATTAAATCTCTTTGACATTGCCTTACCTTTAATTACTCGACGCATTCCAGTACCTCAACCCAATGGTTGATACTCTTGGTGCTTAGTACATAAATTTGTTGAAATATGTGGACCTAATTAAATACCTATTTACTTCATCCTGGAAAATAATTTGTCAGCAAACCCAAGCTCCATCACAACAGGATCCACCTCTTCTTTTGATGGGGTGGTAATAATTAATTTCAAGCTTTCAGAAAAAAAAGGAAAATACAACTCTTGAGTCATGCATCATATATAAGTTGAATCTAACCAGACAAGGTTTCAAGTAACAATTAGTTTAGGTAAGTCACGTATCAGCTTTTGTTGCTCTTTTATGTCCATGCTCATGTAGCCTATTTTCACTGAAAGGATATTCTTCATTTGATCAAAGAAATCGCTAATTATCTTCAGAGAAAATCTGTCACACAAACATAAATGTAATCTCAAATAGATTTACCCCTTACCTTCTCATTCATATTCTAACAATTGGATTGCATACTCTACCGGTCTTCAATATCTTCAGAGAGCAATCACAGAACCTTTTATAAACAGAAGCAAGCAGCACCTGCAGCATTATATATTTAGATAGAGCCATGTCATATTTCACCAATCAAAAAATAAGCAAAGCTTTAGGTATATCACGCTAAGTTTGTATAAAAACATCACCAATGTCAAAACTATAGCTCTACTACAAAGAGAAACTATCAACACCTAAAGCTCTAGCACTATGAAGTTAGTTATCTTGAAACAATAGTCATAAGGGCATTGAGTTTAGGGATATCGCGCTAAGTTTTTATAAAGAACATCACCAATGTCAAAACTACAACTCTACTACAAGGAGAAACTGTCAACAACTAAAGCTCTAACACTATGAAGTTAGGAATCTTGGAACAATAATCATAAGGGCATTGAGATATGAACTTCCTTCTTGTCAGGTTTGGGTTCGGCCAAGTGTACGCAAGGAGGAAGAGGACAACAACGGTCTCTGGACCTGGTTCGCCCTCATCCCCTGCAGCGGCCAACCCAGGTCCAGCGCCTATCTCTTAATTAGTTAGTTAGTCCTTATCTTTTAGCTGAAGTTTGTTAGATTGATTGTAATCCTTTTGCCGCGGCCTTGAGTATAAAAGGCATAGGTCGGCCAGATTAATAAAGCTAAGCAATAGATAACTTATCTGTTGCCCTTCCCTAATTCCTTCCAATTCCATCTCTTCCTGGACGCCGGCAGCACCCCTGCTGCCGCCGTCCTCCACCCCCAATCTGGTTCATAACAACTTGGTATCAGAGCTACCTCGACGCCATCATGATTGGCGGCGAGGGTTTCGATCCCTACATCACCAATAGCCAATTCATGACGGCGATGACTGATCTTACCAAGAAGATTCATGATGAGTTCGCCAGTGTCAAGCAGCAGCTCGCCGACAACACAGCAGCGGTAACAGAGGTGCGCAGGACCGCCGATGCACATGCAGCGCTGATCACCACCCTGAATACGCGCCTCACGCGTCATGATAATCGGATGGCGGCCCTAGAAGACCCCGGCAGCACTCAGGCACGCCGGAAGGGGCAACCCAGGGTGGCGGCAGCTGGAGGTGGCGATGACGACGCACCAGCGGATTCATCCATGCCACCCAAGTACCAACGGATGGTCTTCCCAACCTATGACGGCGAGAAGGACCCTATGGTATGGCTCAGTCGCTGCGACCGGTTCTTCCGTGCTCAACGTACTCCAGCGTCAGAGAAGGTCTCCGTTGCGGCGTATCACTTGGTGGACAAGGCACAAGAATGGTACGGCCTAGCGGAGCAGGAAAGCGGGGTTCCGAATTGGGAGGAGTTCAAAGAGATGTAGGGTGGGCCTACGGCCCAATATAGGTTTTGCTAACCTTATACGAGCTTTTTAAACATGAAATAATAGGGTCTCGGCTCAAATAATGGGTTTTTAATATAGATAAATAATAAAAATTGTTTTACCTAATTTTTCTTTTTAAATAAAACATTGGGACACCTACTAATGTTATTAGAGCATCCCCAACTCCTACTGCATCAGCTCCTGTAAAACACTGTTGCTACAGTAAATCGCGATTTTTGCAGCATGCGGGAGCTCCTGCTCTGCCTTGTGTTTGAATTTCCTGCTCGTGCTACAGTAAATCGCGATTGCTGGGGATGCTCTTAAGATGTTAGAAAACTCCATCACATAGGGAGAGACAAATCCCAATAATACAACAATAGATAGGGGGACCACACATATCACATTGGGAAGGCCGTGGAAGCCAACCATCACGTTGAAGAATCTTATACGAGAGGTTATTACCATGCCAAACTACATCGATAACGACGCTATCAAGAATGACAAGACATCCAACAACCCTAACCTATAAAATTAGATCTAGCTAAAACCTAATACTATTCAAGGCGAGAAGAGAGGCCCTTTACTCCCTTCTAAATATGTTACCATAACAATTATCCCTTACCGTTCTAGCGAATCTTAAAAGTTGTTTGTTTGAACTCTAGCCGTAGCTCCGTGAAATCTTTCCGTTAAGTGCTGACATAATTCTATTGTCACATCAGTTACATAACATGGCACAAAAGACACAATAGAAAGTACAGTTTAGCCTGATATATATCGGTTTGACATGTACTGTCCGAGGCAAATACACAACTAATTTCCATCTTCGGGTGCTAATTGGGAAAATGGTACAATTTTAAGAGGTTAAAATTGCAATTTCTATGTACCTTTCATTCCACGTCACGTGATAGCTATGCTAATATGATCACTTTGGTATATAGCTACCCATATTTTTTTTTTAAAAGAGGCCTTGCCCCATTTTCCATTGCATCCAGAAAAGAATACAGCGGAAACCATGTCTTTGCAAAATTACAGAAAATAAGCCCAGCAAAGGGGTCTCTGAGGAAATAGACCAGAAGCAAAAAAGAGATCAGTCTTTACAGTACCCAAACACATAGCAGAAAAACTAGAGTTTTCCAAAATGGCGAGCAGGTCTTCTTTCAGTTACACCACGAGACTAATTTTGCGTCAGAGAGCTGATGTCCAGTAGCCTGTGGCTCTGCAAGCAACGGGCTTGAACCCCAGCCGCCGCTTCTTCCAGCAGCAAGGCACCATTAGCCAGCAATTCTTTTGATTCCCCTGCAAACAAATCCGACCAATATCGCAACACCGCACAAACAGAGTGAATTAATTGCACAGGGGAATTAAATGTCTTCATTTCAAAACACCATTTATTTCTAGCTGTCCATATGCACCAAAGGACAGCCGCAATGCAAGTACAATAAAAAGCTTCACCAGAGGGCCAAATTGAAGTAATCCACCCAAAATAGCCATACCAACTATTGGGTCTAGTTGCAACCTTAAAGGTGCTAGCTATGATACACCAAATTGCCGAAGCAACCGAACAGTCAAAAAATAAGTGCTGAATACTTTCTGGTTTCCCACAGAAAAAGCAAAAAGGACTACCAGGCCAATTTTTACTTCGAAGAACATCTTTTGTCAAAATAGCTCCTCTGCACACCAACCAAAGAAAAATTTTAATTTTGAGGGGGATAATAGCTTTCCAGATAAAGGAATAATCCACTGCAACACCAGAATTATTGGCCAGCTTATAGGCAGATTTGACAGTGAAAGAATTCTTTTTAGAGCTTTTCCAGATAACTACATCCTTTGCATGAATATCAATTTTCGAAAGCAATTGTTGTCGAAAGTTATCCCAGTCAATTTTCACATTGTTATCAAGAGCTCTTCTAAAGGAAAAGTTCAAAGTCATATCTACTGCATTCGCAACAGAAATGTTTTTATCTAAACAAATCTCATAAACAGAAGGAAATATGAAGCTGATGGGAACACCCTCCCACCAAACATCATGCCAGAAGTCAATTTTTCTGCCATTACCCAAAATAAAAGTTCTGTTTTTCATATAAAAACTCCTAAGTTTCAGAAGCTGGGACCAAACAGCAGAATCAGAAATTCTAGCTTTGACCAGAGATAATGGGGAATCCTTAAGGTATTTGGCTTGAACCAAGGAAACCCAAGGGCTGTTTTTAGTTTCAAGTTTCCACAACCATTTACACAATAAACTAATGTTAAGCGCACGCAAATTCTTAACACCCAGCCCACCAAATTTTTTAATGGTACAGATTTTGTCCCACTTGACAAGGTGATACTTCCTTTTAAAATTGGTACTCCCCCAAAAGAAATCTCTCCTAATCTTGTCAATTCTAGCAATCACAGAGACAGGAATCATAAACATAGACATATGATAGATTGGTATACTAGATAAGCAGGAATTTATAAGAACTAATTTACCACCTTTGGAAAGGGAGCTACACTTCCAATTGTCCAATCTTTTAGAAACTTTTTCAACCATGAAGGTCCAATCTCCACCCTTGTTCCTGGCATAGCTAACTGGAACACCCAAATATAGCATAGGAAGAGAGCCAACAGCACAGTTAAAAATATTTGCATAATCCTTCTCTATTTGAGGTGTACCATTTATAACATAAATTTCACTTTTAAGAAAGTTAATTTTTAGACCAGCCATGTTTTCATAGAGGTACATGAGATATTTGAAGTTGATGGCTTTTTCTACATTTTCCTCTAAACACACCACAGTATCATCTGCATATTGTAAAATTGGAATCCCTCCAGGAATTAAATGGGCAGCTACACCACAAATAGAACCATTCTTAACAGCAGTGTGAACCATTTTGGACAAGGAGTCAGCCACAAGGTTAAACAGCAACGGGGATAAAGGATCCCCTTGTCTAACACCTTTTTCACTTTTAAAGTAATTGCTTTGGGTACCATTCACCAGAACACTTAGAGTCCCATCACTAACAATTTTTTTGATCCAATCACACCAAGTAGGATCAAAACCCCTTAGAGAAAGGCAATGGGCTAGAAAGGACCAACTAACCTTATCAAAAGCTTTTTCAAAATCAAGCTTAAGAAAAATGGAACACTTACCACTTCGCTTAGCCTCATGCATAAGTTCATGAAGAGTAAGCACACCATCCATAATATCCCTCCCTTTTAAGAAGGCATTTTGCGAGGAAGCAATGATTCTATTTAACACAGGTTCAATTCTATTGGTAAGAACTTTGGTTATTATTTTGTAGACTACATTAAGAAGACAGATAGGCCTGAAGTGAGTAATAGATTCAGCAGCAGTTTTCTTTGGAATCAGGGTAATAATACCATAATTAATTCTTTTAACCTCAAGGACTCCCTTATGTAAATCAGCAAAGATGGCAAGAAGATCCCCTTTTACTAAGTCCCAGCAATGTTGAAAAAATTCAATGGGGAAGCCATCAGGGCCAGCCGCTTTTTGTTTTTTCATGGAGAAAACAGCTTCCTTGATTTCTTCCAAAGAAAATTCGGAGAAGTAATTAATTGTTTGAAAATTGAGGGATTTTCGTATAGAGGAAACAGTAGAATTTATTTTACCTAGTTTTTATGTTTAAAGAAAACTTGGGACATTCTAATATTTATTAGGATGTCACAAGTACAAATGAAAACAAATTTATTGATAAATATTTGAGGACCGGGTGAGATTTGACTATATGAGAGAGTACATTGTACTGTACTCTTAAATTAAATATTGATATTGATAAAATAATTACTTATAATATGACATCTATACTTAGCAAATGGCAAATGTCAGTTATATCCTGACCCTCGACCATCCACGAGAGTGTAGTTAGTATGGAAGAGTCAGCTTTTGAACTATTAGATTGACCGAGATGAAGGGACGAACGTCTAACACATTTTAGAGTGGAGTAAAGTTTATCCAAATTTAAGTCTAAAATTAAATTGGTTCAAAGACGTACTAGGAAAGCTAAGAGGGTTTTCTAGGACGCCGAGAAATTATCAGATTATCAGTGAAGCTGAAATTTATAAACGCTTTGATCGTAGAGGTTCGAAAAGTCTAGACCACTCATCGAAACCGGATCGAATGATATGTATTTTGTAACTTTAAATAAAAAAATCTGAAAAAATGCCCTCTGCCTGCTTTGATCGGTGCCAGCTGCACGTGCTCTGGATGGATCATACCGGAGGTCGTGACATCCAAACGAACAGGGTCGTGGCGTTCTTGGCTTTCTGCTCCCCGATCTCATCCCCGTCGATCGGATCGATCTGCTCACCAAGCACAGCGCCGCAATCCGTCGTAAGGCCGATCGCAATTGTTAATCTTGCTGAGGAACCACGCCCGAGCTGGGCCGGCCGTGGGCCTGGCACGGCTAAGGGGTGGGACCCATTTGTATGGACCAGCCAAAACCCTAGCACCAAGCATAAATACGAGAGATTTCAATCTATTATGTATCGCTGAGAAAAGCAATAAAGAATCATTCCTCTCCTACATCTCTGTGTTCATCTGTGATTGTTCTTCGTCGTCTACGATCTACGCACTGCTAGGCAACCTCGGACTACACTCGGTAGCGTGGTTGTCTAACACGTTATCAGCACGAAGCTCTGACGAACGACGCCGGAGATCGGTCGCCGACGAACTGCGTCGATCTTCTTCCCCTCCGTTGGCTTAGTCGGGACCCGTCGATCTGTCCTACGCGACAGTTCTCGCATCCCGTCTTTGCCGCAATAATCGAAAGTATAAATCGGTTTTCTCGCGAGATCCCGTTTGAAGCCATGGCGGCGGGCATGGGCATGGCCGCCTCGGGAGTCGGGACGCTCGATCTCTGCTTCCGTTTTGATGCGTCGTCTTCTTCTTGGATCGCAGCGATGGAGAAAAGGAATAAAGCCAACGCCTTTATTTATATACACTCTTCTTGCTGCTTCACTCGCTGAATTGCTGTATATTGTTTTTTTTTAAAAAAAACGAGCTGTAAATTGTAACGGATGGCCGTGATATTGACTTGATAAATACATGCAACTTTTATTGTCTTACTACAAATTTACAATTACAATTCATTTATAGCCACAGAAATTATAATATTGTACAAATATATTTTCGCAGCGAATGTAATATACACATGACTTGGCCATGTTTAATATGACCTGAAACAACTGAAATGACTAAACTTTGAGAGCTTCTCGAGATAAACTCGAGATCTGCATCCATCTCGTTTGACTTGCTTTTAAAGAGTTAGGACATACTTTCGAGACAGTGAAAGAACATAAAAAAAAACTAAAGCGTATGCTTTTTTTACATGAAGATAAGCCATTAAATTGTTAAACCTTGAAGAACCGGCCTTTAATTATATAGGAGTATCCCATTAAGACACTTAAAAGATGAGATTAAATCTATTCTTAAAAGTTTGGCCACACTCGTCTCACACCCAAACCAATGACAAAACATTTTAATACGCACACGTAATGCACCCCCATTTGGAGATTACACGCAGCAAGATAAAACGATGCATATGCAGCGAGGAATGCAAATATTTAATTGATTAAAGCTGCCTTCCTGTTTGATGGCTGCAAGTCTAAATTTTTTTCTGCGTTATAGCACGTTTATTATTCACAGCTAAAGTAATCTATATTTGATTTTATCGATGTAATGCACGCATGAAAAATCACGGTCTACCGATTCTACCAATTTTGCAAACCGGGGGGGGTGGGGGGGGGTGTTTGTCACCGTCGGCAATGAATTTGTTGCGGGGCTATGCGCTTGAACGAAACTAGATGGTAACACAAAACAAAGATTTATCCAGGTTTAGGTCCTTAACTCAGAGATAATAGTTTAGTCCCGTGCTCTAAGATTATGTGTTTGCGTGAATTTGGAGATGAAAATGTAGATGAATCGATGTCTCTATGACACCAGATTCTGTTATATCAGCGCATGATGTGCACTGACATTTACAGATACAAAATCTCCTAATTACATGGAGTTAAACTTGATGAGGAACCACCTGAACCGCGCTAGCCTTGGGCCTGGCACGGCTAAGGGGTGGGACCCACTTGTATGGACCAGCCGAAACCCTAGCATCAAGCATAAATAGGAGAGGTTTCAATCTATTATGTATCCCTGAAAAAGGCAATAAAGAATCCTTCCTCTCCTACATCTCTGTGTTCATCTGTGATTGTTCTTCGTCGTCTACGATCTACGCAACGCTAGGCAACCTCGGACTACACTCGGTAGCGTGGTTGTCTAACACGTTATCAGCACGAAGCTCTGACGAACGACGCCGAAGATCGGTCGCCGACGAATTGCATCGAATCTTCGTCCCCTCCGTTGGCCTAGTTGGGACCCGTCGATCTGTCCTACGCGACAATTCACGCATCCCGTCTTTGCCACAAGAAACGAAGGTACAGATCGGTTTTTCCGCGGGTTCCCGTTTGAATTTATTAAGGAATTGCAGGAATCTTGAAGATTCCATTGAATTTAACTGCCGGTTTCTTGAATCGGCGACGAATGAAGGCAAAATCGGAATTGAATCAGTGCACGAAGCACGTTTGAAGTGAATCTGTGGACGAAGCACGTTGGATCGATCGTCCGCGCCGCCGCCGGCTGCCACCAGCGGTGCCGGCCGCGCCGGGCCGCCCCCGCGCCGTTCCCGGCGGCGGCTAGGGAAACCCTAGCCACCCCGTGGCCTCCCCATGCAGGTCGTGGGCCGCGTGGACCGCGCGCCCCTGTGGGCTGCTGCCACCCGAAGCTGGCCGCGTCCCTGTGGGCCGAAGCGCCCCTATGGGCCGCGCCCCCTGCTGGGCCGACCTAGGCTGCCCGTTACCGAACCCCCGCCCGGGCTGCACTAGAAGGCCCCAGCGTGCCGCCTCCCTAGCAGGCCGCCCCTCTGGCCACCGCAGCAGGCCGCGGACGCAGGCCGCTGGGCCGTTTCGGCCTCGCCCGCGTGGGCTGTGCAGCCCCTAGCAGGCCGCCCCGTGTGGGCTGTGCAACCCCTAGCAGGTCGCCACACGTGGGCCACGTACGCCCTGGCAGGCCGCCGCCCGTGTGGGCTGCGCCCCCTATGCAGGCCACTGGCCACCTCTTTAGCAGGCCTAAATAGAGAAAGAAAAGGGTGGGCTGCGGGAAAGAAAGAATGAAAAGAAAAGGAGGGCCCATAGGCCGAAAATGAATTATGCATTATGAAAAGAAAAATAAAGAAAAGAATGGCGCGGGCAGGGTCATGAAATAAATATGAAGAATAGGGGCTACTGGACTGATTTTGAACGGACCAGACTGAAAAAGGAAAAGAAAAGAATGGGCCGGGGCAGACCGGAAAAAGGGGAATAAAACCTGTTTGCCCTGTAATCTTATGAATGAGTCCTTGGATTTCCTATATATTATGATGAAAAGAAAAATAAAGAAAAGAATGGCGCGGGCAGCGTCATGAAATAAATATGAAGAATAGGGGCTACTGGACTGATTTTGAACGGACCAGACAGAAAAAGGAAAAGAAAAGAATCGGCCGGGGCATACCGAAAAAATGGGGAATAAAACCTGTTTGCCCTGTAATCTTATGAATAAGCCTTGGATTTCCTAGAAATTATAAGCAATTTTCTAGGCAATTGTTTTACAGAAAAATCCTTGACATTTGGAAAATTATATGAAATATTTTCTGAATTTAAGAATATTACAGAAAGCCCATGAGAATTATGGAAATTGTGCATAGCTTTTCCTAAGCATTGAATATTTCATAAAGGCCCTTGGAATTAACCGAAATTGAAGAAAGCATATATTCAGGCATGAAAGCATCCTGGGTGTTCATTTTGACCCTAGTTTTGAATTTGCAAGCTTATTTTGCTACTGTTAATTACTTTTGTGCAATTATCTCTTGAATTTGCTTTTGTAATTATCAGTTTTTTCCTGTTTATTATATGAATTGGTAATGGCATATACGTAGGAATATTGGATATACATGAGAGTTTTGAATTAAAGTCTATCTAGCACCACTCTCACCACTAGATTACTCATAGTAATCTTATGAATGAATTTTGCAATATAAAATTGTCGGGTATCATAAATGAATTTTGGAATTTGAAATTGTCGGGTATCATAATTTATAAATTTGAGAAACTGGCCCCTTATGGCCTGAATTATCTCACCTGGACATAGGACATGATTATTGTATTCGGTCCCTAAAAACCCAACACTGTCAATCGGTTTAGCTCCCTGCAAGGGAAAGAAACCTATTGGTAAGCAGAACGAAAGCACTGCACTTTCTTAAACACCACCTCCTTACCAAATTTTGCATGCATGGTTGAGGAGGAGCACACTGATGCTATGTGCTGCACTTAAGAAGTGGCTTATGAAGCTCAAGCATGCTATCCTGCCATAAGTATAACAGGATTTGCTGCACATAAGGTTTGCATACTATAGAATTACGATCGAGTACAACTCAATATGTATAAAATTTATACGATCCTTCTCTATGTGACAAGATCACAAACGACGGGATAGTACCTCCCACTTTTCACCTCAGTGCAATTAGAGCAGCTACTAGGGGTGAAAAGCACATTCGTTGGAAGAATGGAGAGAAGGAAAATTATAGAAATTGACCTAGAAAAGAAAGTCCATTGTCCAAGCGACACAAAATAAAAGAATAAAGTGGCATTTAGGGGCATTGGTCGAAGATTCACCGCAAACCTATTGATGAAATTGCGGCTTATTAGACCGAAAAGAATTTCAAAGCTGTATAGGTGTCCCACTGTGGCTAGAAAAGAAACCTATTGGTAGAATACATCTATGAAGAGACAACTTTATACCGCCTCTTAATCATATTGAAGCCACAAAAAGTGGATAAAGAAGAGAATATCTCGACAAATAGAATTGACGCTAAAAGAAAATGCATAATTGTAGCATTTGATTATACAAGAGTTGCATTATTAGCATTCTCCCTGTAGATTGTGGTCGCTAATAGACATTTTACGAATTTTAGCATGAAGATTCTGAAGCTCTCAAAGAGCACACTGTTTGAAATAAAGAATTGAAGCTCTCGAAGAGCAAACCTTCATTCTCATGTTCATTATGAATTTTTCCTATATCGTAATAACTTCGTATAGCATACATTATACGAAGTTATACGACATTAAGATCTCGACAAATAGAATTGACGCTAAGAGAAAGTGCATAATTGTAGCATTTAACTATGCGTGAGTTGCACTATTAGTATTATCCCTGTAGATTGTGGTCGCTAATAGACATTTATAAATTTTAGTATGAAGAATTTGAAACTCTTCAAGAGCACATTATTTGAAAGAAAGAATTGAACCTCTCGAAGAGCAAACCTTAATTCTCATGTTCATTAAGAATTTATCCTATATTCCAATATATACTCTGAAGTTGCAATCAATATCTGAATTATATGAATTATGAATATTGCCATTACCTAATTGCAACTATGAATAGAACTAGTGTAGTGCCCTATGGAGATATGAACTGTTGGTAGTTTAGCAACACCAATAAATTTTAAGAGATGACATAAAATTCTATGGGTCTTACATCAGCACTTTAAAGAAGCATTGTTTTTTCCTGGAATCCATTTGAACTCTCTTAAATTTAAAAGACATCCATGCCGACGGTTTCCACGTTGAGACCAATGAAGAATGGCAAAAGAATTGTAATACATATGAAGCATGATGGATGTGAGTAATGAATATTAGAATTTTCCCCTCTCCATTCTCTCCATTTGAATTTGGGCTATACTACATTAGAATGTATTTAGAAGCTCTAATCTCTTCCATCAGGCATCGTAGAATTGCCATCTCAATTATAGAAAAGATGAGGTGCAATCAACTCGCAAGGACATAGCATTAGTATAAGAATTTTCTGAATCATGAACTAGGCACTCTCCTATTAAAGGTTAAGTCGAGTTTTTTCCTTGCCTAGAATGCATCTAGGAGAGGTTCGCGGCCTATGCAGCCCTTGCCAAGGGCACTTAACTACATTCTAGTGCTCACAATTGCTTCCTTGTGGTAAGGCATGAGTTTATTCTCTACATAAACCACATGTTTGTGAAGCTGATCTCGCAGATCATAAGAATTAAAGAATAAATTATATAATCATTAATTACTATGAAGTCCAAAATAAGAAGGACAATGCTAGCTGATCAATAATCATTGAACTGTATTGAATACCAAAGAAGAGCACTATATATCTCATGTCCGAGCGTCAAGGACTAGAGATGCCAGGCCGCACTTGCTGAGTTGTCTTATATTGAAAGAAGAAATAGAAGCCCGACTAGCAGCCCTCATCAATTAATGAAGGGACAAGTAGTCCTACAACATCCGACTAGTGCAAAGAAAATAAATTTTCCAATTTGAATGCAAGTTTTATGTACCTATATCATACTTGCAATGAATTTAAAAATGACTGAGGATCAATTCCTGTCATTAGGGGGAGGAATAGAACCCTGAAAAGAAGAATGCCGGGAAAATATGTGGCTAACCTCAGACACCACTAATGCAT
Organism: Raddia distichophylla; assembly: GCA_005191435.1. Classification (NCBI taxonomy): domain Eukaryota; kingdom Viridiplantae; phylum Streptophyta; class Magnoliopsida; order Poales; family Poaceae; genus Raddia; species Raddia distichophylla. The sequence continues at coordinate 25,743 of SPJY01034116.1, read as the reverse complement.
TCCCACGCATTAGCAAATGAACAGCCTAATCATTTTTGTGATATGAAGGATGTGATCAAGTCGCATTACTGACAATAATGCACCAGAGAGGGTTGAAATACCATAGAAGGTATTCCTCATTCTGTTCCGAGGCCTCAATGAAAAGGACAGAAAATCTGGTTATTCGAATCCCAAGTATCCGGGGACGCCTGGAGAAAAACGGATAAGAGAGTTTGGCACAACCGATCACGAAAATGCCCCAAAGGAAATAGAAGGGGAGCCAGTTGAGACCTGGCGCTGGTGAGCCTGCTAGCGAGGCATTCTCAGTTTTGAATTTACCGGTACAAGAAGAAAGAATTAAAGAAGAAGCCGAAAGACATGCAAACGAGCGTGCCAAAGGACGTGCAGACGAGCAAGTGAATGCGCACATCGGCAACCATCTAAAGGTCCTTGCTCCCGCGATTGGAAAATAGCGGTGCAGAGCGAGTGATGGTGCAAGAAGCACATGTGCACGAAGCACCCCATGAAGAAATGGCCATAAATTCTGTGCACTCCGGGGAAATATTGAATAGAATCACAGCCAATGTAAACATATATTTTACAAACAAGATTGTCAAAGCAATTGAACCCGATTCTGAGCCTGCATCTCTTTTGAGTGTAAGACATGGCTGGACCGAAAAGAATGAAAGAAGACAATCACCGCGGATCTATTTTCTCTGAACAAAGAAGAAGTGCTTAGGCCTCTGCGCCGCACATTCCCTCGTGTATGCCCCGTGGGCCTTTGTTCGATAGGGGAAGTAAAGAAAATGAAGTGGTATGGTACAAAGCAAGGCTGGTAGCACAATGTTTCACTCAGCGCTTTTGCGTTGATTACGAAGAAACTTATTCCCCGGTCATGGGTGATGTAACCTTTAGATACCTTTAATCTCAATGGCAGTACTTAACTGAAATTTGAGAAAGAAAATGAATTGAAAGGATGTTGTAACTGGAACGAGACTTGGATGGACTTATATATGAAGATACATGAGTATCATTGTTCTAAACCAAAATAGAGCAAATAGAAATCTGTACAGTGTAATCCTTTGCATTACCATACAGACTGAACAAAAGAATAAAGCACATACTTGACGTATGAGAAAAAGATGAATGGATTGGCCATTGCAGCTTGGGTTAACACTTTAAGCATATGCCAAATGAATCTCGCTACACCAATCAACCTACACGTTGATCGTGTTGTAAAGGTTTGATTTTGAGAAGGTGTACCCATGAAAACCCAATGGTTGGTCGGTCATTTCTTGTAGACCTAGACCTGTACAGACCTAGGGACGAGAGGGAGGATGTCCAGAAACATGAAATTCTGTATTACAATTTAAATGGCTCATATACCTCGTGAATAGCATACGGCAGTACAATGCATTTGTCGGCTATACGTTGCAGTTGCCATTAATTTTATCAACTTGGTATAACGCAGAGCACAAGAAGGGCATTTGAAAGAAGTAAGGACATCTCCTGATACCTTCAAAGAAAAAGAAATCTTGAAATGAAAGAATCAAGATATGAATATGAATATGTTTCCTATGTCGTAAGAATTGGAATTAAGTAGAAGTCGTCAAAGCAGACTCTTATGCCAATGTCGACAAACCACTCGGAAATCATAGTATTGAACGAAGCCTATTATGAATATGCATAGCTTTGAAAAATGTCATTCCACATTTTCAGTCATGTGGATAGTACATTGAATGAACTCCTACTATCATTTATGAAAATAATGCAGCATGTGTCGCACAATTGTAGACTGGATATGTGAAGAGAAATTTATTGAGTATATGAACCCCAAGTAAAGAATCAGTTTTCTGCACATTAAGTCAATTGAGAATATAGCAGACTTATTTGATAAGTCACTCTCTGCATCTATCTTTGAAAGATGCGTGAAAGGAATTATATTGAGAAGACTGAAAGACGTGCAGAATTCAGGAGGAGAAACTTCACATATTATGAATTGAAATCTTGAACATGAAGTTCGAGTACCCAACTTGAATGAATGAATTGATGAATTTTATGAAACGTTGGGTGGATCTGTACTCTTTTTTCCTTTAGTGAGTTTTCAATGAAGTTTCTCACATGAGGTTTTTAACGAGGCAAATCCGTGCGCACAGCAAGCGTATGCTATGTACTCTTTCTCCAACATTTTTCCCACTTGGGTTTTTGTGGTGTTTTTGGGGCATATGCATCACGCGGCAAGGTCCAAGGGGGAGTGTTGAGAAACCCATCCCA
>SPJY01034116.1:0-23441 GCA_005191435.1 Raddia distichophylla | reverse complement strand
TTTTCTTCTCGTTGCTTGAGGACTTGTTCCCACCAAATCAATGCATAACCATCAAACTCAAGTGAGCCCATGATCAATTTCTTCTCTTCTGAATAATTATGCATTCGAAATATCTTTTCCACCTTGACTTCCCATGTGAGATAGGCATCTGGATCAGACTCACCTACAAATTTTGGAATGGTAAATTTGAGCTTACCAAATTTTTCTTCTATTGGTCCTCTTTCTTCCCTACGACCAGGTCGTTGATGATCATCATGACGTATGACATCATTGTCATTAACATCATCACGTGCTGCACGGCCATCGCCAAGCCCTCGACCTTGGTGAGCTCCACGTGCTCCTCCTTGGCAACCTCGGTGCAGTGGTTGAACTACCTCAGGGGCAGCACGTCCTCCCCTATTATGTGCTCTTTGTGCATGAGCCTCCTCCGTAGTCTCGTCCAGTTCATCACCTGCATGAACACTATCTTCGTCTTGCGACTTATCTTTGTGGTTCTGAGACATCCTCTTATCAAATTCATCGGTCAAAATTTCAGTCATTTCTTCTCGCATGTTATTCATATTTTCAGTAAGTTGTTCATTAAATTGTCTCGTTAGCGCCACCAAGTCTTTTGGTGCCACATAAGTTGGTTGTGTTCTGCTGCCTCCAGCCTCCTCGTCATCTGCAATGGCTATTTCAAATACAAAGGAAAGATATGAACTATATGATGAATGTTATGAAAAATCACTCAAACTCACCCTCTTGCTTGCCGAAATTCTTATGATTGCTTCAGATTGAAGTTTTGTATACTCCAACAGCAGTAGACTATGAAAGGTGATGGATTGAGTGAATCAAGGTCCAAGCCCAATAATTTGATAGTGATTATTTTGTGGAGCTTGGAGGGTTAATTCGTATGCAATTGAAATTCTAGGTATTGTAATGGTAAGTAATAATCCAGACCAGAATTCCTTTGTCTAATTGCCAACCTTGAGGTATAAGTGAAGATTACAAGCAACGCACACACAAAGATAACTGAACTTCAAATCAAGGAAATGAGCTAGTAAAAGATATGAATAGAACTTGGTAGCTCGTATTGCACAAGTTTAAGAGAGACGCTAGCTAATTGCTCAAAGTAATTTTGTAGGGAAGATTGCTCAAGAACAAACTAGCACAATATTTAAACATGGAACAACTAATTAGTGGTATTATTTTAGATATCAGCAAACTTCTCTCTCCTCTTTTCTTTTCTTTCTTCTTTTCTTCTTCTTTTTTTTTAAAAACTTACTTTTCTGGTCCCTCTCCTTTTTTTTCAATCAATATGATAGTAGCACGTTAGATTCCCTAGGGCAAACAATGAGATAAATTTATGAAAGATTGTTGTGTGAGTAGCCCTAGAGCAATATCAAATAGCTAGTCTCAGTAGGTTCAAAGTTTCCACAAAGAAGGGACTTGGTTTTACAATGGATGGGATTTTTTTTTTGTTTATGCAGAATATTACAAAGCTAGAACATAGAATCAGACACAAAAACCAATGAAATATAAGCAACGCGAATGGAAAGTAAAAGGCCAGCAACTAAACTAGGTTCTAATGGATTAAAACTTATCAAAACTCACCAAAATATTCAATTGACCTATGTCTAAGAACACCTTTTTTTGTGGCTTTTTCTGGATAGGAATTAAAAGCAACTATAGTAGCTAGAGATAAAATCCTACCGTGTCAACCTTGAGCTCTGATACCAACTTATACGGCTCAACATCCGCGGCTGTAGCCTGATCTTCACGGCGTAGGATTGGAGATAATGGATCCGTGGAACCTGATGAATGACACCGCCAACCACCGTCTCAATTACGGCAACCTGCGACACTCGATTCACCCAACCACACGCTTCAATCCGATTGTCTACTCGCTAACGTGGAGTAAACACGTTCTTGCAATCACGACAGCAACCACAAGAACAACGGAGTCAAGAACACCCAGCTAATTCCTAACTCTAGAGGGGTGGAGTCTCTCACACAAGCCCTAGAACAAGAACATGTTTTGCTGAAATTTCTCAAAGCTACTTACATATGAGGTGTTACCCTCTATATATAGGTGCATGGGCTGGTTGCTACAGTAGCTCGGTGCTACAGTAGGTCGGTTCTACAGTACTGCTACAGTGCGCATGTCCACATACATTGCATTCTTATGATACAAGACAACCTAATTGGTGCTAGTTGGCATTCTAGATGTGTCTTCTTTGCTTTGCTTGCAAGAAACCATGTGATAGCAACAATATTTTGAAGAGCATGAAGTTGAATTGGAATTCCTCTTCTTGTGACATATGCGATGATGTAATACTTCTATATGACCGAAGGGATGACCTCATATGGTAATGAAAATTGGACTTCCCTTGTTACTCTAACTTCATCCAAAAATCTCATTCATGGTACCTGATCATGAGTAGAGTAGAGACATTAGGTAGTAATACATTCTTATTTGTATCAATGTTTTGCTTTCTAAGGAAAATATACACCTGTTGTTGTATTTGTTTTGCTCTAGCTCATGTAATTGGTCCTATTGGTGCTGGTGGTGTTTGCGACGAAGTTTGTGATGTATGTGTACTAGTAGTGTCCTCATCAAACATCCTGTCCATCAAATTTTGGGAAATCCATTTTCGGCATCCACCCTTTTCGAGAAGTACCCGTTTCTGTTACTTGCTTGTCCCGGACTTCGATGAGGATTAGCTGGCGCTCAAGGGTCGGATTGGAGCATCATCATACTTTTCCGCTGGATGTTTGAATTTCCGCACTCTGATATATTATGGATAATATTATGTCATCTTTAATTAAACAATTGTAATAAGTAGTTGTGTAACAATTACTTTTGCATAGTATATAATTTCTGTTAGTTATTTGTGATTGTGTGATGATGTTCAACAAAGTGTCGCTCACAAGTTGCTAGCATTGATCTCTGGGACTAGCAATTGATTGTGAGTGGATCCCGGTGAAGCCGGGGTTACGACAGAAGTTGGTATCAGAGCCAGTCTGACCCTAGGAAGCGTAGCTAGTCGGCCTCTAAAACTTAAGGATTTATTTTCAATAAAAATTGTGTTTAAGCTCCTTTGCTACTATCCGATCTTTCCAAAGTCTAGTATCTCTCTACTAGGAATTCTTTGCTTTCAATCTTTTGTACTCACCTTTTAAATTTCATTCTATCCTTACCTATTATTCTACCTTACAAAGTTTTATTCTATCCACCCCACAAATTCAAAGTTTAGTCATTAGACCCAATTTATTCAAGATGAAGTGATATTGCTTCCAATATTAGCATCGAAGAAGAGGAGACCGTTGCTGAAGAAAAAAGAAACGAAAGACTACTTGATGAAGATGAGGAGCTGTCACTTTCAAAAGATTAAGTTGTAGAATTCGTATAATAAAAGAAATTATTATATATTTTTGTGTGGAGTATACCGTATCAACTTTTGGCTTTCTCTTTGAGATACGGATATTCATTTACTAGGTTAATAGTAATATCTAGTTATTTAATAATAAATGGTTTGGTGTATTGCTTTGCTTTTAATTTATGCTACGACAAAGAAGATCAAAGGAAGATGACACAAGACCCGCCACTACAAACAAAGACTGAAGGAGAACGATGTACGAGGATCAAGGTAAGTTGAAAAATGTTTTTTTAAAAAAAAAAGAAGAAGAAGAAGAAAATAAGAATGAATTTACAAAAAAATAATTTAAATTGATACTTCTTATTTTGTTTGAAAAAGGGTAATTTAAAAGATTTATTCAACTTACCTTTAAAAACAACATCCTCTTTTCCGACAAAACATTTACTTTAAACATTGTTCGTTTCCAAATATACCTTGGTTTTATTTAAAGAAAAGGAAATAAAATTTAAAAAGAATAAATTTTTTTATTATTTTCGTTATTGAAAGAATAAAAAAATGTTTTCATTTATCTTTGTTATTGAAAACAAATGATTTGCTTTTGGTTTAACACAAAAAAAAAGGTTGTTTTGCATGTGGTTTTAGAAGGTGTGTTATTATTTTTAAATTTTTACCAATTGTATTTATTAAGCTAAAACTTCTTGTTTTAATTTGAAAAGAGAAATCATTTATAAAGGTTTATGCAACTTCTTTACATAAATATGTATGTATATATAAAAAGGGTCATTTTTCCAAAATATTTGTTTTCAACAATTTTTGTTTTGAAACCTACAACACTTTACTTTCGCTGTTTAGGATTTTGTTTTCTTTTGAAAAGTTTCATCAAGCTTATTCGAAAAGAAAAGTTTTAAAAATAAAAATAGTTAAAAAATGTGTTCTTTTAAAAAAATGTGTAAAAAAATACAAAGGATTCGATTTACAAAAAAAGGGTGCATTAATAAAAGTAGTTCAAAAATAAAATGTACTTCCAATAATGTGTTATGAAAAAAAAACTTGCAAAATGTTGTTTTTTTAAAAAAAGGATAGTGAGATTTGATTTATACAAAAAGCGCATACCAAAAAAATAGAAAAGATTTTATTGACAAAAATAAAAGAGCTTTTGGTTAAGAAAGAAAATGGTTTAAAAAAATATTGTAAAAAGGTGTTAAAAAAGAAAAGAAAGAGATTTGATTTATAAAAAAAAACGTACGACACACTCCCCGTGTTTTCGTACAAAATTTTTTCTCTCTTTGTTTTAAAATACTTTGGAGCTTCACTAAATGAAACTTAAATACTCCCTATGCTTGGAGAATAAGTAGCTGATAATGACGGCATTATTATAACAATTAATTTGTTATTCATGTTTATATGCCATGCTTGAGTTGGTTCTTTAATTGCCTCTTGTACCGCTTTACTGCGTATACAAGATAATTAAGAGTGTTGGATCTTATTCGTTTGGATCTTTGTATTGAGTGCTAAAATCAAAATTTTAAAACTATTTAAAAATTAAGTGGGATGTCGTTTAGCCTCCTATCTTTCCCAACTATCCTGGAACATCGAGAAGGAAGCAACAAGCAAAGGGAAGCAACATGCAAGAATATCAGTCATTGGTGGATCAGGATTTCTTTCTGTTCGCTCAGTCAATTCTCTATATTCTTCCAATGTTCAAAAGTAAAACTCTCTTACCTATTTCCGCTAGAAGTTTGGATTGAAGAAAAACTGCATGCAAGGAGGAAGCAATCGTGCGATAGTATGAATCAATTGTGGAACGAGATTTCTATTCTCTATCTTTCTGTCTACCGTACCTCCTTTGTGTTCAACTGCTATTCCCTCTTATCGATTCTTGTCTGAAGATTTGATCAAGCATATCGCCAAAGAAGAGGAAACATCATAAACCAAAGATGGCCATACAAGGAGATGCAAACGAATTAGATCGCTGATTGAAGAGAAAAGAAAGGATCATGGATATTGGAACCAAGTAAATGAAAGCATGAGAGTACGCAGCTAAAACGTGTTGGGCCCAAGATTTTCATATTATTTCGAGGCCTTTCTCCGAATTAGATGGACTGGTTTTGTGACATCCTAATAAATATTAGAATGTCCCAAGTTTCATGTTAAAAAAAAGAGTAAGAATTTATCTTACTAATTATTTTCATTTCAATTAACAAAATTACAAATTTATATACAAAAGCTCACTCCTCACTTTTATTCGTTCCTCAGTTGGAACCCTGACTTTGTCTCTCAATTGAAACCAAGCTCGACCGAAACATTGATCTCCTGATCGAGCCAACCTTTCTCTCTCTCTCTCTCTCTCTCTCTCTCTCTCTCTCTCTCTCTCTCTCTCTCTCGGTCGAGTCGACCAAGTCCCTAAACCCTGATCGACACTCTTTGTAACCCGGCCGATCCTCCGTTTCTCTCGATCGAGTCTACAGTCCCTCGCGACCCTCCGACCGATCCATGCTCTCAACCCTTGGCCGAGCCATACCCTTTGTTGGCCGACCATTGTCCAACAACCAAAACCCTGGTCAAGTCTCCTTTGAAAACTTCCTCTCTCAGTTGAAACCCTAGCTCGACTCTCAGCCAAAACCCTAACTCCGGTCGACCTCTGTCATAACCCTTGTCGGTCAAATGTCCGCTCTGCTCGGCCGATGAACCTCGAAACCCTAACTCTCCTTTCTCCTGGTCAAATTCTACACCTAACCCGGACACCTACTCGGTCAACTCTCCTCGACTTAAACCCGAATCGATCAACCTCTCCCCGTAGCTTGGCCGAGCCTTACCCTTTGTCGGCTGACCATCGTCTAACGACCTGAAACCGTATTTTCAACTAATCTCCATCAAAACCCTAGTGGGTCAATTGTCGTTTCACTCGGCTAAGACCAGTCCATGGTCGAACCTCTTTCCTTGCACCTAGGTCAGTCGCAAGCAAACCACTCCTTCATCTTTCCACTAGCTTTTTCCCTTTTCTCCATCGATTGAACCTAAACCCGATAGACCTCCTTTGTATCATAGGCCAGTCAGATTCTCTTTCTCTCTCAGCCAAGCTGTACCTCACCGGCCTCTCTATTTAAACCAACAACAACCTCATCACATCGACCCTCGACCCCTGACTCAGTCGACTCTCCTCTTTCTCAATCCGAACCCTGGCTCCACTCCTGTACGTTGTAATTTGAACCCGACCGACCCTCACTTGCAACCCTGGCCATCTGAACATCTATCTTACTTTATCGTGCCAACGTCTCTTGAAACTCTTCACTAACTCTCCCTTGCCGAGCCAATTGTCCACCTATGTTCGATTGGATTTATGACCGATCCAACTCTCTTTCCCTTCCCGTTCCGATTTGGTATCCAAAAACCAAACCAGGCCTAAGACCAGCGTCGGTATCGTTAACGACTCATTAAACCGACCCCGACCCTAATCCGGTCTAAACGTAACCCAATTCCAGACTTCGGTGGAGACCGATTATGGACTCAAATCCTTGGGCCGTATCTACTTGGTCACTTTGCCAAATTTTTCTCAACCATCTGCACATGCAAATAACCAGCAAACCCAAGCCCAAATTTATCCCTAAGCCTAATCCCATGTCCACAACCCGACCCCCATATAAATACCACGCAAAACCCTACCCTAATCAGATCACATCCACAGACCAAGCCGTGGCCGTCATCACCTCCACGCCGCCCTCCACCGGCGTCCACCAAAGGCCATGCCGCCCACATCTCACCAAATCCGCCGCCGCCTTGGTGCGTCCACCGCCCCGATGCCCTGAACGTGCCATCCCTGCCCGTGCAGCTGCCGTCGCTGTCCCTGCCATGACGACGCCAGCAGCCGCCCTTGCCGGAGACATGGCCGCTGCCCACGCCTTGTCGTCGCCGCCTCCTGGCTTGCTCCCACCACTCAGCACCGCTCCTGCCCCGCGCCACCCTGCAGTGCCACCGCCCCCGCGCCCCTGGAGCCGCCGCCGCCTGTAGGCCGCCGCCGCTCTGCCCCTGGGAAGCGCCGCCGCCCAAGCCGCAGCACGGCGCCGCCACCCTGCTGCCGCTCCGTCCCATGGCGTCACCGCCCCCTTGCCCAGCCGCCCTCGCCGGAGATGCTCCTTGCCCGCGCCGCCCGGGATGCCGCTGCCGCCGTTCTCAGAGACGCCGCCCAGGCGCCCAGCCCGTGCCGCGCCGCCCGTCGACGTCGCCGTGCCCCTGCCCAGCGTCGCCGTGCCATGCAGCCACCCCATGAAGCCGCGCCGCCCCCGCGCCCTTGCTGAAGCCGCGCCACCACCGTGCCCCTGCCCAGTGGTTGCCGCCGCCCATGCCCATGGCGCTACCGCCGCTCCTGTCCCACTGGACCAGCCACCGCTGCCCCTGGTCCTTTGCCCCGCCCTGCCCCTGTGCCATGTCGCCGCCAGGCCGATGCGCCGCCTCCAATGGCCGAGCCGCCGCCCCTCGCCGGCGCCTTGCCCCAGCGCTGCCGGAGCCGTGCCGCGCCCCTGCACCACGAGCCAGTGCCGCCCCATCTCGTTGCCGTCGCCGCCCTGCCAGGTCGCCGTCGCGGGTGAACCGCGCCGTGCCTCCTTCCTTGCCGCGCCGCCGGGAAGCCCCCCAAGCCGCCCTCGCCAAGCAGCCGCGCCGCCTGGCCGTGACCTCGCCTTGCCGCGCCACCACCGCGCCCCTGTCCTGCCGCCGTGCTGCCGCTGCACCGCCCCAAGCCGCGCCGCCTTGCCGAGCCGCCCCAACCCGAGCCGCTGCCGGGAGCCGCTCAACCCCTCCCTCAGCCATGGCTGCCGCCTCCTTCCTTCTCTCTCTCTCTCTCTCTCGTTGCACGGGAGAGGATTGAGGGCAGGGGAAAAATCCCTTTTGACCAAGCCGAGCCCTGGCCTTTAACTGTTCATCGTGAACAGTGCAACTTCGCATTTTCATATCTCCCAAACTGTAAGTCGGATTCCCTCCAAACCAATTTCGTTGATCCTCGTTTGATCCCTATTACCTTTTGTATTAATTTGGTATTTTTCGGAATTCTCCTTGCAGCAACCTCTGCGCGCATGCCTTGTTTTGCGTGACGTCGTCGCCGACTTCACCAAGCATGCGTTTTGCGATGCCAGCAAAGAGAAAAATATTTCGGAGTGAGTTTGCTAAAATCCGATGCATGATTGAAAGACCGAGACATCATCGGCCATAACTTTTTCAATATTTTTATTAAAATATATTGTCTATTGTTTATTTGTTTGCATTCCGTTTTACGAGTAGATCGTCCGTGCTCGCGCTGTTCGAAAGGACTCCAGAAGCCGTTCGAAGGAGGCCCGCAAGACCCGGAGTACTACCAAGGCAAGATAGTTGCATCTTGCTCTCCCAATTTACAAAACTCACCCGTTTATTGTTTCTATTTATTTTCTCATGCATAAATTGATGGGAAGGGTAGAAACCTAATATATTCACACTGCGTCATTGACCCTGTGAATCTAGCCATTTATTACTGCCTTATTTGTTGTTCCTAGCCTATCCTTGTGCATAGTTGCTAGTGCTCGTGGGTTGGTAGCTGATTAGGTTCACCATTTAATTACTTCTGCGACTTGGTATGATTGGAGGTGCTGAGTTACTTTAACCTAATCAACTAAAACCTGCGTGGCGTGTGTTGACTAAAGGTGGCATAGTCAGGTGGTTTTGTGGATTGTGGATTGTTGGAGGTAGTCACCTTGGTCTAAGGACTTTGGGCGTGTGCTTATCCGGCCAAACCATACAAGCGCAACCATAAGTGCTAGCTTAAGCATGTTAAGCTTGCATGTGCTAGTCCTGGCTTAGTAGTTAGGGAAGACTGTTAACACACTTTACTTTGAAAAGATCGGGCTGCGGTCCGTTGGCTCAAGAGGGGGCCCGAGTGCTAAACCTTAGAGGGGGTATCGGTGTTAACAGAGGGAACTAATGAATCGCCTTGTATTGTTACTTGGTCTGGGCTCCTAAGGAAGAGCTAAGACACAAAAGTTTCACTCGGCTTATGGGTAAAGTGTGCTACACTCTGCAGAGTTAAAACTATCATGATAGCCGTTCCCACGGTTATGGGAGGGGAGGAAGGTCGTACATGGTAGTCTCACGTGTTAATAATTAACCTGATGGGTTGGTGTAGTTTGAGATGTTCGAGGCAAGGTTTGATCTTCAGAGGGGCTTTCGAAGCCGAGCTCTGCGTGTTATCTTTGGGAGTCTGTGTCAATACTAATTGCTCTACAAATTGTTTCACAACACTTTAAATAATTTGACTAGTGTAGGTGTTTATGCAAAATAGCCACCCTGTCGTTGTTATTACCCTTGCATCATTATAAGGACTCTTGCTGGGTAGCCGTGTACTCATTATACAAAACCACGGATAAAATTTGTATTCAGGAGAAGGATTAGGACCGGTGTATCTTCAGGATCAGGAGGATCTTGTCCCGGACTTCGATGAGGATTAGCTGACGCTCAAGGGTTGGATTGGAGCATCATCATACTTTTTTCCGCTGCATATTTGAATTTCCGCACTCTGGTATATTATGGACATTATTATGTTATCCTTAATAAAACAATTGTAATAAGTAGTTGTGTAACAATTACTTTTACATAATATGTAATTTTTCTTAGTTATTGTGATTGTGTGATGATGTTCGACGAACTGTCGCTCACAAGTTGCTAGCATTGATCTCTGGGACTAGCAATTGATTGTGAGTGGATCCCGGTGAAGCCAGGGTTGCGACAACTTTCCTGTCGTAGTTTTGCTCGTCGTAGCTGCTCGGTTATTCTTGGCCTTCATGGACTTTTCCATGAATGCCTCGCTGGCCCAGTGCTACGATAGGGCCTCTCCTAGGCATCCGGGACATTCGACACCCAGTCCAGTCGAACCTGCGCATACTCGTGAGCATGTAGGTACAGCTTGCGCGTCGGGCTGAGTAATCTTCTCGCCCTTCACAATCCTGACCAAACAAAACAAAAATAAATCAAGTGTTGAAAACATTTGCACTGAAAATGATAGACGCAATAAGTGAATACCTGTGGAAATCCTAAACCATGGTGACCCATGCATCGAACTTCAGATCTTGCACCTTCTGCTTGGCGTTCCTGTCCATGACGGAATCGATGTCAGCCTCCTCCAAGCCCGAACGAGGGCGGTACCTAAGCTGAAAACAAATGAAGCAACCATGAAAACTAGTTAGCACTCATGCGTCGTATGGAAAACATAAATGTTGTCACTCACCCATAACTCCTGTCTTATTTGCTCGGCGGCGGTGCTGTCATCGTGCAGTGCCACCTTGTAGTCATCCCAAGAGTAAGCGGGATGCTGTGCCCCCTCCTCACCGACCATACTAGGGTAGTACTAGCGTACGAGAATGCCTAGTGCGTTACCTGACTGGGTATCATATTTATTGTGGTGGACATTGGAAAAGTTACTATAAAGAATAAAAGTTAGTTAATTTAATTGACAGTGAATTAAAGAATTGGAATAAAATTTAGCAAATTACCTATCGCTATCCAGCTCAATAACAATACACTGATGAGCATATCTCGCCACGTTAGGCAACTTGTTGTGCCTCCTCCTACCGCCCTGAGAGCTCCCAGCTTAGCTAGAGCCCTCTATGGCCCCAGACTCTTGTGTCAGTGCCAGCTCAACCTGCTCTGGTGTACCCTCTTGTCAAAACTCAGGAGTGCCCTCCTGGCCCCCCTCTAGATCATGGTCATCGCCCTCGTCCTGCGAGGAGCTCCTCCTGAACTGTCGTTGTGGCATACTGCATTTAAAAGTAAATGTTAGTCCACATATTATTAAAAAATGAAATTAGAAAGCAAATAATACACTTGCTCCACCTGGTTGGTAAGGACGAACGGATCATACCCTTGTAATCTTGACGTGTGATTAACCTCCACCAAACCTAACTCTGGTCGACGTCTAACCCCTTTCAAAGGATCAAACCAAATGCAACAAAAGAGAACAACTGATAGTTCCTTACTTCCTTCGAATACTAGTTCAATTATTTCCACTATAATACCATCTTCCCCGTAACACAGTACACATCTATTGATTGATTTTAAATTAGGTTTTGATCATTTGTGAGATGCCGATCTGAAACGAAACCCATTGACATCATAAGTTCCGTGCACATTTACACTTGTTCTGGGTCCACATGCCAAAATACGGAGATCGTTGTGGACACTCGAATGAGTCGTGCACTATTTTATACAGAAGAATCAAAGTTACACACTGGTGTGTTAAAAAGGTTACAAAAAAAATTCTAAATAATCATGCACACATATTTTCAAAACAAAACTATGAAGTTAGGACGTCCAGGTCGATCACCCTCCGTCATCAATTGAGTTCTTTCCTCCAAATTGGGGTCGTTCATCCCTATCCATTCTCTTTGCATAAACTGATTCTACATGTCCCCCATTTCTTCTATATTGTCGAACACATATAAGAGTGCAAACAATCTTTCTTCTTGTGATAACTCTCGTCGTCTACTTCCCACAGGATTGTCTTTCCCATGAAACAGTTTTAGGTCAGATTGGGGTTCGTTGCAAACTGTGTTGTATCTTGTTAATTGAATGTTGACATTGCGCTCTCTCGCGAAATATTTGTTGGAAAAGTTGGATATCACTTGCATGTAGTCCGATTTTGCTATGGAACCTTCAACACGAGCCTTATTTTTAACGTTTTCCCTAATCCCTTTAAGGCGACGCTCCACCGGATATATCCACCTGTACTGAACAGGACCTCCCAACTAGCTTCGGCGGGCAAATGAACCAGTAGATGCTTCATTAGGTTAAAATTTCTAGGAACATATATCTTTTCAAGCTTACACACAAGCATGACAATATCCTCTTCGAGCTTAACCATCTCAGATCGCTTTATCTCTTTAACACACAATTTTCTATAGAAAAACACAATTCCGCAAGAGCTCTCTATACGTCTTCAGGTATATACCCACGAAACACGACAGACATGAGATCACGTATGAAAATGTGATAGTCATGGCTTTTTATTCTGTGTATCTTCCCTTAAGCAATGTTGATACCACGACCAATATTAGCTGCGTACCCGACGGGGAACTTCAGCTGTCCTTCGAACCACTCGAGAATTTTTTTCCTCTGTGCGACTGTTAGGAAGTACGAAGCCTTGGGCTTTTTTGACAATCCTTCTATCATATTCATTGATGGTCGACTGCATATTTCAGCACAATCGAAACATGCCTTCATATTATCCTTGGTCTTGTTAGAAATGTTAAAATTTCTCCTAACGATTGTTTGTCCCACATTCATCCCTTGATGCATGACATAAAAATTGTGGGGTAATAGAAAATCGTTTGAATAAGGAAGTGAGTATAAACTACACTTTTGTATCCAACGGTGTGACGTACACGTTGTAACCCTCATAAACACCATTTCTCCCAACTTGGATTGCAAAGCTTTTGATGGAAGCCATGGTCCTCCGCCCAGATTTCTATCCTTTCACAATGGTATTTCTTCAAAATGCATTTCTTTATTTCCTAAAAGGATGATCTGGCTTCGGAAAAGCACGGTGATAATCAAACCAACATGCCTTCCCCGGTTTGTTAACTGGAACACGCTTATGCCATCCATACAAACGGGACATGCTAGCTTGCGATGCGTGCTCCATCCTAAAAACATTCCGTACGCCGGGAAACCATGAATAGACCACAAAGGTCTATATGTCTTCCCTATCGTATGTTATTGCTCCATTCTTCCATAACTCTTTCAACTCTTCGACCAAAGGTCTTATGAAAAAATCTAGATTCTTTACAGGATTCTTTGGACCAGGCACGACGAGTGATAGAAACATGAAATCCTCTTTCAATAAAAGTGACGGTGGAAGGTTAATAGGCATGATGAACACTGGCCAACAGGAATACGATGCAGCTATCATATTGAAATGGGTGAACCCATCTGTGGCAATTGCCAGGCGCACATTTCTCGGATAAGCTGCAAAATCCAGATGTTTCTGATCGAAGTGATTCCACGCGTCTCCATCAGACAGATGTACCATCATGTCGCCCTTTGTCCTTTACCCTCCTTATGCCACCTCATCTGTTGCGTCGTCTCTTCGGTTATGAAACACCGTTCTAAACGTTTAGTCAGCGGAAAATAACGAAGCACTTTCCTCGCCACACTAGTCTGCATCTTATTTCCTTGAGCGTCCTCTATCTCGACATATCTGTACTCTCAACATTTATCACAAGACTGCTTACCTGCATTATAAAAAAATTTGTAGTACGACATACAATGGTTCGGACAATAGTGTATCTTCTCATATGCATTCCGAGAACACCTATCAGTTTCTTACACTCGTACCAATTAGGAGGCATCTTGTGGCCTTGATGATGTGACCATGTCCACCATAGGTATGATCAACACTACGTCAATATGTTGGTCATCATAGATAATGTAGACGATATAGAGGATGCCGTGTGGTGTTTCCAACTTGTTAGGAAGGACATTGGACCACAACGATATAAGCTCGTCGAAATAGTTGATAGAGATATTATATTTGCACTTAATTGCTAACACACGGGCCACAACAGACAAGAGGACCACCGTTGTGCTATCGTGTAGAGGTTGTTTTGTAGACTCGAGAAGCTGCATGAACTCAGACGAAGCTATGGGTGGCTCAGTGTCTGGGAAATTATGACCGAAGTCATCCATTATGT
Source organism: Raddia distichophylla (assembly GCA_005191435.1). Classification (NCBI taxonomy): domain Eukaryota; kingdom Viridiplantae; phylum Streptophyta; class Magnoliopsida; order Poales; family Poaceae; genus Raddia; species Raddia distichophylla. Next base: position 9,376 of record SPJY01034116.1, on the reverse strand, counting down.
CATTTACCCGGTCAATTTCATCGAAACCTTCGCCGGTTGGGGGAGACGGAAGCGGTGAATCAGCCCACCGACTCTATCCATGATAGACCCATTGACGGTACTCGGCTTTGTAGCCATGCGTATACAGGTCTATCTCCATCTGAACATGGGTTCTTTTCTTGCAGTTCCCACAATCAACACATGGGCAAGTTACCAAGGGTGTTTTCAATTGGCCCATCCTAGAAAGCACGATTCAGGAATATCTCAGTCTTGTCGTACAATTCGACTGAGTGGTGTCCATTTCGTTGCCATCATTCATATATCCAACTCCTGTCTTCTTCCATCTTTGATTTGCCAGCCATCGTTGCACGTGAGGGTTTTATATTAGGCTTTGGAAGGCTTCTAAACCCACCTACGAATGACCACTCGAGCACACCCTAGGGTTCTCCTAGTGCAACAATGGCCTGGTGTCGGCAGGTGACTAACTGGGGGGTCACCACCGGCAATGAATTTGTACGAGGGGACGCTAATCAAGAACTAAGTTAAATGGTAACACAAGACAGGGTTAGACAGGTTCAGGCCCTCAACGGAGGAGGTAACACCCTACTTCCTGTGTTCTGGGATTATATGGTGGATCAAGATGCGAGATGCAAGATGATGATGTGCGCTGTAGATGATTCTACTGCCTCTTAGACTTACATGCCGATGGCCTCTACCCCCTCCGTTTATATAGTGTAGGGGGAGATAGAGTTACAGGATATCTCGGGATCCCTGATAACTAATTCTGGTATGCAGTTACATGGAATGCATGTGTTAATCTGCTAATTACATGGCGATAGATTATATCCTCAGGAACTTCCTTGCGGCTCAAGCCACGCGTAGCTCGAGTGGTCTCTATCCTTGACCAGCCGACTTGCATCGCCCCCTATCTGCTCCCTTATGGGCCTTCTAGAGGATACCCGGGGCCCATATAGTCCACACCTGGGAGCCGATAAAAGTTCCGAAGCACTTATTTTATGCACAGGAGAACCTCTCTTAGGGTCACGCCATCGAAAATCTCATCTCGAATCATCCGGTACCACAATGCGACGTGTGCTCGAACGGTCATTCGTAGGCTACCCACTGGGACGCCCATAAGGGGCTCCACTGGACAATTCAAAAACGCTTGTCACATCTCGTATTACAACACAACGAATCACCGTCCGTGTTTCATACGAGATGTGCCGTTTTCAAACAGGTGACGTGCGGTTAGGTGACATCCACTAAACTCATCCACGTACGTTAGCTAATCGCACGACAAACATTCAAGATCATCATCAACATATTAATATATAGTTAACATTTTTGTAAATTTTAAACTATATTTCCTAATATTTTTAAATTTGTATTGTTATAAATATTTTAATTAATGTTAATCATGATTATGTTACAATTAGTCTCGACTAAATATTACTGGCCGTCGACACTACACTACCAACACTAAAGAAAGCCAGGAAAATACCTCGATGTCGGTCCGGAAGACGACGGGGAGTGATGGAGACTAGGGTAGCTTTTGCGGTAGGGAGAGTTGGCGGCGGTGGGCGGTGGTGAGCAAGAGTATGCGGCGGCGGCGACAGCGGGGCAGCGGCACCGGGAAGGTGGCTAAGGCGAGCGGCGACGGCGAGGGGACGGGGCGGCGACGATGGGGCGACGGTGATGGGTCGGGGCGACGTCGACGGGTAGGCGACGTGGCCAGGTGTTGGCGACGGAGCGGAGCGGCAGGCAGGGCGGTGCGGCGCTGCGGCGAGGGCAAAGGGCTCGGGGACTTGGGCAAAAATGCAAAGTCCCTTAGCCCTTACCCGAGATCTAAAACGTCGCTGTTGGTGATTGGTAAATGGCCCATCCCAAGACGGGCCTTGGGCCAGTTCGGTACCGGCCCACCGCATGTGCAGAAGATCCAAAAGGCTGCCCTTGACCGTACTAAAGGGAGCGTCTAGCCCGCCAGGGTCTTCTGCGGGCTTGACCACGTCAACTGCGCTTCCCTGGGTCCCGACCAGTGGAGTGGAGTGGCTCCCGGGCTGTCCTTAGCCTGGGAGAGGGTCCCGCGGGTAGCCGCCTATCCGTGGGCAAGTGGTGACAACTGTCGTGTCCCACCACATATTCCCCAGCCTTAACCGGGAAGAACTGTATCTCCCCGGGAATCCGTGGCCCGGGGGGGAGACGCGCGGGCAGCCTGGCTTGTCGTTTGCCTCCTTTGGCAGACAACTACGGTTGTTACGCTACGCGACGCAACCAACGGACGACGCGAGGCTGGCTCGGTCCAGTCAAGGCTATATTGGGGATAAAGGGAAAGTGCTTTCTCCCTAAAGAGAGATTCCTCCCCGTATCGGCATGTTAAGACAAATTCGTGTCCTGTACTAACCTGAACAGCTTCTCCCCGCAGGCTCCGGACCAGATAGAGCCCCGGAACGAGACAAGGAAACCGCCACTAAAGCAAAGACCAGTGCGTGGCCCGCCGGATCAGCTCCCGGCGGCCCGCCGCGCCTATAAAAGGAAAGGCCATGGATCCAGTTGGGGCAAGGCGATTCAGGTGTTAACAAGCCACCCAAGCAACACGCATCCGAAGCTTCCTTAGTAGTAGCCATAGTCCTTAGTCCACACATTTGTATGCTCGGGATCGGTGCCTTCAAGCCCGGTCTCAGCACCTCTTGTACTGTTTTCCACCATATAATCAACAAGGCTAGAGTAGAGCTATTACCCGGCAGTGGGGGCTCGAACTAGGGTAAATCACTTGTGTCTTCACGGTTTGTTTCCTTCTCTTCCTTCTTCCCCCTGTTATCTTCCTTCAACGTACGACGGATCTGTACCCGGATCGCCAAGTCGCACCAGGCTTAGTCCGGGAAGACTGCGCGGCGTGAGCCCCCGCAGGCTCGGCCGCCCCGCGGGCTCTTGAGAAGGGTTGTCGTTGGGCCTCACACCAACTACAAATTCGCCTGCCAGTCCGTGGACCCGCTGCTCTTCAGGAGTGCGCTTCCAAGACACCGGTAGCTGGCGCCCACCGTGGGGCCCATGACTAGCACTCAACACTCCGTTCCCTCGGATATGCCTGAGATTCCAAGCAGCGACGAGGTCCTGGACCTCGAGTTCGATGAGTGCGATGATATGGACGATTTGGTCCCATCGTACAAAGGCTAGCGGGAGGAGTACCTCTCTGAAGCCGGGGCTGACGAGATGGAGGTTGACACCTCTCTCGCCCCAAGGGCAGATCTTCGCCCCGAGGGATCGCTCCCTAAGCTGGACCACTTTGTCACCCACGTCAGCGAGACTCCCATGGATTTCGAGCTACTTAGCGACTCCGCCGCTTCCGCTGGCGATACCAAGACGTTTCCCCCGGCCTCGCGCACTTCCCGCTGCGTCTTCGCAGCCGTGGCCTACGATGACGTCGTGAGTGAGGAGGCCCAGGAGCAGCTGCGCTGTCGCAGTGCAACCCGGAACTTCTTCAATGATGCCGTCCGTCGCATCATGGATGGGATCTGCTAGGAGGACCGTCGCCAGCGCACCCCTCCGGCTGCTAGCCGGTCGACTCTCTCGTTGAGACGATGATGAATCCACTCCTGCGTAGCCAGCAGAAGGCGCGCGCCATCACCATGGCGGACCTACGTCCGGCCATTGCTGAGGGCGTCGGTGCTATCACCTGTGGCATCGCCATGCACGAGGAGCAAAATGGTGGCGGTCGCCCAAACATCTGGCGCGGGAACCAGTCTGGCCACAGCGGCACTCAAAACCGCTCCGGCCATGACGGCGCCCAGAACCGTTCCCGCCGCAACCGCAGCCGCTCGTGTCAGACCCAGACGGCCTACTCCGCCGGAGGATCGTCACGTGTCCCGGGCGGAGTATTTTCCCGCCTGGGCCCACTTCGGGATGCCTCTCCCCCAAAGTCCGTACCAGGATGCTCCGCCTTCTCCCGCGCTCTCCGTGAGGCACCATGGCGACCGAGGTTCAAGCCCGAGTCAATCAAGAAGTTTGACAGGAGCAAGAATCCTGAGGAGTTCCTGTCCATCTACACCACCGCCATCCGGGCCATGGGGGGAGACGAGGCCGTCATGGTCAACTATTTCCCCACTGTGCTCGAGGGCATGGCCCAAACCTGGCTTTTCAACCAATGGCCTGGTTCCATTCCCAGCTGGGCCCAGCTTCAGGACGCCCTCCGCACGAGCTTCCAGAGATGTTACGCCCCAAGGACCTCAAGCTTGTGGTGCAGCGAGACGATGAAAGTCTCCAGGATTTTGTCTGCCGGTTCGTGAGAGCCCGTAACACGATCCCTGCATCTCGGACGAGGCTATCATCGAGGCTTTCAAGGATGGTGTGAGGGACCGACGCTACACCGAGGACCTCAAGCTCCACCCAGTCTATACCGCGAGTGAGCTCTTCCGCACCACGGCCCTCTACGTCAACGCCTCTGAGGCGGTTGAGTGCAAGAGGGGCCGCGCCAAGAAAAAGGCCAAGGTCGACGACGGCCCGGGCAAGACTGAGGCAGAGAAGAAAAAGAAGAAGCGGCCGGAGAAGCCCGCCAAGTTCATTGCGGCGGTTGAGCCCGACGAGCCCGAGAGCCCGCTACCACAACGTCCCCTGCCGGTGCGCCCACCGCCACAGCGTCCGCCGCATCAGCGCCCGCCGCAGCGGCGCTAGCAGCGACCCCCCAGCTGGAGGAAGTCCGCGTGGTGGCCAGGGGCCTCCTCAGGGCCGGCCACCCCGTTCGCAGCAGTAGCAGAACAGTGGTGAAGACCCGTTCCATGACCCCAGTCTCTTCTGTCGCCTCCACCAGCGCCCCGGCAATGACCTGCGCAACTGCCGCACGTGGGCCCGCCAGATGGAGGACTTCTACTCTGGCCGTAGTCCCATGTCCGAGCTACCTGAGAGCACGGCCGCAGCACCTCTTCTGCAGGCGGCCAGGACCAGGGCTTCCCTGAGGCCCACGGCCACGTCGCCGTCATCTTCGGCGGCACGTTAGCCTACACCACTCTCCACGAGCTGACGGCCGCGTCTCACGAGGTCCTCCACATCTCTCCCGCTGCGAGCCCGCGGCGGAGTCTCTGCCTTGGTCCAGCCAGGCCATCACCATTTCGGTGACGGACTGTCCGGCCGGGCTATCCAAGCCACAGCGCCTCCCGCTGGTACTCAGCCCCACCATTGGAGACACCCGAGTTGACCGCGTCCTCGTGGACAGCGGGAGCTCACTAGACATCACCACGGCGCGCGTCCTGGGCCTCATGCAGGTCCCGCGCTACAAGATCAAGGACATCACCGTTCCCTTCCACGGGATAACCGCTTCGCCCCGTCGGGCAAGTCGTGCTGCCTGTCACGTTCGGCTCCTTGGCCAACTTCCGGACGGAGTACATCACATTTGGGCCGCCCCACGCTCTCCAAGTTCATGGCGGTCCCCCACCACGCCTACCATTGCCTGAAGATGCCGGCACCCAAGGGAGTCATCACCGTCTAGGGGAATCACAAAAGGGCCCTCGACTACGACGAGACCGCGCTGGCCATGGTAGGACAGCTCCCTACCCATGGTCCCAGCGGCAGGAGCGCTCCACAGCGCGCCCTAAGGTGGCACTGCAGCCGTAGGAGCCCACCAAAACCATCGTCCTCACGGAGTCAGACCCCTCCAAGGTGGTCCACGTGGGGACAACACTCGAGCCTAAGTAGGAACTCGAGCTCATTACCTTCCTCCGGGCTAACAAAGACGTGTTTGCATGGGAACTGTCCGATATGCCCGGTGTCCGAAGGGAGGTGATCGAGCACAGGCTAGCTGCCCGGCCTGACAAGAAACTGGTAAGGCAGTGTCAGAGGCGTATTCCCGACTGGAAGGCCAAGATCATCCAAGACCAGCTCAGCAAGCTGCTTCGAGCGGGCTTCATCCGCGAAGTTCAGCACTCCGATTGGCTTGCGAACCTAGTCATTGTCCAGAAGAAAGGAGGAAAATGGCGCATGTGTGTTGACTATCGCGACCTTAATTCCGCCTGCCCCAAGGACAACTTTCCCCTTCCATGCATAGATCAACTAGTTGACGCTACGGTAGATTCAGCATTGATGAGTTTCCTGGATGCTTATTTCGGTTACCATCAGATCGCGTTGTGTAAAGAGGACGAGGAGAAAACCGCCTTTGTAATGCCTTTCGGCACATTTTGCTATACGACCATGTCCTTCGGTCTAAGAAATGCTGGCGCCACGTTCCAGCGTCTCATGCAAAAAACTCTCCCTGATCAAATAGGGCGCAACGTAGAAGTCTACGTGGACGATATCGTAGTTAAGAGCAAGGATGCCCGTGACCACGTGTCCGACCTACGGGAAACCTTTGACAGCCGCACCGGGTCAAGTTAACCCCCGAGAAATGCGTCTTTGGTGTCATGTCCAGCATGCTCCTAGGCTACGTGATCGGCGGGGCCAGCATCAGTGCGAACCCCGAGAAGATCGAGGTCATCGAAAAGATGATGTCGCCGACCTGCGTGAAGGACATCCAGTCTCTCACAGGCAAAATGGCGGCCTTAAGACGTTTCATCTCCCGCCTTGGAGATCGAAGCGCGCCCTTCTGCAAGTTGCTTCGAAAGCACGATAGTTTCGAGTGGACTGAGGAGGCTGAGGCCGCGCTTCTGCAGCTCAAGCAGTACCTTGCCTCGCCACCCGTCCTCACCGCTCGTAAGCTCGGGGAAACCCTCATGCTGTACCTCTCAGTGACACCAAATGCCGCAAGCACGGTGCTGGCAGTGGAATGAGAAGGAAAGCAGCAGCCCGTCTACTACATGAGCGAGGTGCTCACGGGCCAAAGGAGTGCTATCTCGACCTTCAGAAACTGTGCTATTCTTCGCTGATGGCCTCGCGCAAGTTGCGTCACTATTTCCAAACCCACCAGATCAATGTCCCGACCACTTACCCGATCAAGGACATTCTCCAAAACCCGAAGGCTACTAGCCGGGTCGCGAAGTGGGGAGTCGAGCTGGGTGAGTTTGACATCCAGTTTGTATCCCGAACCGCGATCAAGGCCCAGGCCCTGGCTGATTTCGTTGCAGAGTTGACCAGGCCGGATGAGCAAGAGAAAAGCTCTCCAGGTCAAGACGGAAAGAAGGTCGGTGGACTCTGTTCTTCGACGGTTCACACCAGTCCGGACGATCAGGATGCGGTCTCGTTCTCATCTCCCCCAATGGAGAGCGACTCCAGCGCGTTATACAAATACACTTCGCGGCTACCAACAACGCCGTAGAGTATGAAGCCCTAATTGCGGGCCTACGGGCATGCGCTACGCTCGACATCAAATGGCTTGTTATGAAAGGGGATTCGCAACTCGTCGTCCGCCAGGTCAGGGAGGAGTTTCAGGCAACTGACGACTCGATGACGCGGTACCTGGCGGAAGTGATGAAACTGGAGAAGCGTTTCACGAGTTTTGAAATTAGCTACATTCCCAGGGAAAAGAACGGCGAAGCCGATAAGCTCGCCAAGCTCGGATCCTCACAAGAACCGGCCCCGCCGGGGGTGCTAGTGCAGCACCTTTTAAAGCCCTCCATTCCCTCCGGAGAAGAGGCCATGGGGACATCTGCTACCCCCCAAACCGAGACATCCGATACTGTCTCATTCCTCGAGCAAAGCACCTCCTGGATGACGCCATTCATCCAGTTCTTGGAGCAGGGGACATTGCCCGAGGACGCTGCTGAGCGTTCCCAGCTAAAAAGGCGAGCCCGAGCTTACCATCTACACGGGGCTTGCTGTACCGAAGGGGTGCTAATGGTGTACTTTGTAAGTGCGTGACCTAAGAAGAAGGTAAGTACCTTCTAGCCAACATTTACGAGCGCATCTGCGGCGCACACACCTCACACAGAACCCTCGTCGGCAAAGCATTCTGCATGGCTACTATTGGCCCACTGCGATAAGCGATGTAGAAGCTTTAGTCAAACGCTACGAAGCTTGCTAGTATCATGCGCGGATGACGCACCAGCCTGCGTATGAATCGCAAACAATCCCACTAGCGTGGCCGTTCGCGGTTTGGGTCCCCAAAGGTCTTGGTGGCAGAACGTACTTGTTCGTCGCCATCGACACCTTCACCAGGTGGATCGAGGCCAAGCCGGTCTCCAACATCACCGCAATTGCCGCGGTACGTTTTTTCCGGAGCATCGTTGCAATATTTGGAGTGCCTAGCAGAATCATTGCTGACAATGGCACCCAATTCACGAGCCGTTAATTCAACGATTACTGCGAAGAAATTGGCATGAAGCTCGCTGTTGGTGATTGATAAGCGGCCCGTCCGGAGTCGGGCCTTGGGCCAATTCCGTACCGGCCCATCACACAAACAAAGGACCTAAGAGGCCGTTCCCGGCCGTACCAAACGAGCCGCCTAACTCACCTGCGGCTGCCCCGGGCTTGACTGAGTCAAACCATGCGGCACTATGTACCTCGGGTGAAGGTCCCTCGGGTGATCCGCCCACCCGTGGGCAGGTGGCGACAACTGTCATGGCCCACCATACTTTCTGCGCCCTTGACCGAAACGAACTGTGTCTCCCCAGGAACCCGCAGCTCGGGGGAGGGCACGCGGACAGCTCGTCTGGTCGTTTGCCTTCTTTGGCAGGCAGCGGATGGTTGTTACGCTACGCGACGCCCCCAACGGGTGGCGCGAGGCTGGCTTAGTCCAGTCAAGGCTATCTCGAGGATAAAGGGAAAGTGCTTTCTCCCTAAAGAGGCTTCTTCCCCGAATAGGCACTTCAAGACAAACACGTGCCCAGTACAAACCTGACCAGCTTCTCCCTGCAGGCTCCGAACAAGACAGAGCTCCGGAACGAGACAAGAGCTTCGCCACTAAAGCAAAGACCGGCGCGGGGCCCACGGCATCAGCTCCGGGTACCTCGCCACGCCTATAAAAGGAGGATTCCTGGAAATTCGAAGGGACCGAACCCCCAGATCCTCGAACTCCCAACTCCATTTGATGCAAGCCCTAAGCAACACCCGCATCCGAAGCTTCCTTAGCAAGTAGCCTTAGTGTTTAGTCCTCACCATTGTACGCTCGGGATCGGTGCCTCCAAGCCCGGTCTCGGCACCTCTATACTATTTTCCCACCATATAATCAACAAGACTGTAGTAGAGCTATTACCCGGTAGTGGGGGCTCGAACCAGGGTAAATCACTTGTGTCTTCGCGGTTTATATCATTTCCTCTCTTCTTCCCACTGTACGAAGGATCTGTACCCGGATTGCCAAGTCGCACCAGGCCCTTGCCCGGGAAGCTAGCGCGGCATTAGCCCTCGTAGGCTTGGCTGCCGCCCCGAGCTATTGAGAAGGGTGGTCGTTGGGCCTCACACCAACTACAAACTCGTCTGCCGGTCCGTGGTCTCGCTGCTCTTCAAGAGCCCGATTCCCGGACACCGACAGCTGGCGCCC
>SPJY01034111.1:0-11030 GCA_005191435.1 Raddia distichophylla | reverse complement strand
CCTTACTTGGATTATCTTCTGCGGGACGAGCTACCTAAGGATCGAAGCCTCGCCGAGTGCATTACACGCTGAAGCAAAAGTTATAAGGTAGTCGGGGACGAGCTTTTCAGAAAAAGCAGTTCCGGAATACTAAGGCGTTGCATATCCGGAATACTAACATGGCTATGGTTAGATGGTGTTTGGTTCATAACCACTACTAACATTAGGCTTGGCAAGAAGTTGCGGCAAGCGTTTGGTTGCTATGAGAAAAATGAACCAAGCTAGGAAAGGCATTTCATCGAGCATATATGATGCATGAATTTACCACAACGAGCATTTGATTCATCATACATGCAGATAGCTAATTAATCAAACGCAAAGGGATACAAACTAATTAATCAAGGGAGATCATACGTAGCATACCCGGCTTAAGCATTTTCTCATAACGAGAATCAATCCCCCAATCTCATCATCGAGTATGTGTAGAGCACAACAAACAGCAGCTCGCCGAGCTCCTACTCACCCGCTGCATCTCCACCTCGCTGGGCATCGTCGCGCCACATGTATCCGTGCTCTTCCCTGCCCTGGCGAGCGCCCAGACGAGGCTCTTCCCTACCCGGCAAGGCCGGCCCACCCCACACTGCCTTTCTTCCCCAGCGAGGGCGCCGCGTCTCGCCGCCGCGGCCCGCGTAGGAGCCCCGTCGCCACCGGCCTCCACCGCCATGACGCAGGAAGAGCCTCGTCGGAGGACACCGGCGAAGGGGCCGCTCCACCTCCAGCCGCGCGCGCGAGAGAGATTGTGGCGGTGGCGAGAAAGTATGGCGCTGAAAATCACCGCCACGATTTGGCGAGAGTTTTGTGTGGCAGACCTGCCTACGCCTGCCTAAGAAGATGTGGCGTGCCCAATGTTAGTGACGAGCCAAACACTTGCCTAGGCATTTGTGGCACGCCTAAACTTAGTTGTGGCACAGTTAGGCTGCAACCAAACATGCCCTTCATCCTCTAAGGCCTTTTGCCTCGCCTCCAGAGCTGCATTTGAAGACAAAGAACGGAGATCATATTCCAGGAAACATTCTTTATAGAGATTTGGCACAGACAGAGGTCTATACCTCGGATGGTGTTGGACTCTTCCACATGGCGGAATCGGAGCTCGGTGACTTCGCGGTGGATTTCGTCGATCCGGCCGCGGTACTGCGACTTGATGGCGTACAACATGTTGTCGAACTCGTCGCGTGTTTTCAGCTCGCCTTCCGTCTTCTCCATGCATCGGGTTTTCTGCTTCGACCTCTTCTTCATGCGCTGCGTGGAGAAGTGAGGGTGATTTGTGGGATTCCCCCATGCTAGGTAAGGATTCGCAGTGGGAAAGAGCTTTACCTCGTATATCTTGGCTTGAATAGCAGTCACCTGGTCCAGTACCTTCCATTATTCGGCCTCCTGCCCGTCGTCGACCTCGTAGCCCTCCATCTCCTTCCTCCATTTCAGTCGGAAGGGTGGAGCGTGAGCTTTAGGGGAGGGGCGAGGAATCTCCTCGATTTCTGGTTCTGAGCTCCCTGGAGCCGGAGCTGGGATTTTCCCCTTTGCCGACGAGGATTGGTGACTGGTAGAGGACGGACCGGAGTCTTGGTGAGCTGCGGCGGGCTGAGCCGAGGCTGGCATTCCCTTGCCGCGTGAACTTGGTGTTTCATCATCATCATCGACCGGTTTCCAGAAAGCATTCGGAGACTTATCAAGAGACACATTTCTGCGAATGGTGAAGTTACAACGTTGCGAAGGAATACCTGTGTGACGGGAAGTACTTCATCTTGAATCGACTGCCCGAACCACTCGGGCGAGTTCCTGAAGGCTTCTTCCCTCCTGACGCGGCCGTTGGGCTGGCTGTCTGGGGAGATGGAGAGCTTGGAGGCGGCACGACCGGAGTCAGAGACGGCCTTGGAGCTGAGCGGCGGCGGTGCCGGAGCGGAACATCATCTTCATCATCATCCTCGTCTGAGTCCCCCGAAGCCACCCCCTTGCCTTTCTTGGCCGGAGGAGCACTCGTCGAGCCCTCAGCGGGGCGCTTGCGCGGTGCCTCCTTGGGATGAGGAGCTTCCGGGACCGGAGGGGTGGAAAAGAAGGCTTTGCGCCCCTGCGGCGTGACAGTTTACATTAACTACAGCTATATATTCAAGAAAGGAAGTGGTAGAGTCGAGGAGGATCTTCTCCTTACCGCTGGTGGTAGATACCCCTAATGGTACGGAGCTGGGCAATCTGCACGAACTATTTCCGAGCCCGGAGTGAAGAGCTCCACCATTCGGCCAACGATTTCCTTCTGCGAGAGGTTTTCATTGGATTCCGGAGTGGTATCTTGGGCCCCCGAGTACTCGAAGGCAAGATGCACCCTCTTCTTTATAGGCTGGATACGGCGCTGGGTGAAATTCCAAACAACCCCAATGCCGGTCAGCCCAGCGGCTTTAGCTCTGTGGAGGAGAAGGAGAAGTTCCTCAACTTGGCCTCCCTCGTCATCGGCGAGAGGAGAGGACTAGGAGGGACGGACCGTTTGGCATTCGCCGGAGAAGGAAGGGAGAACTGGAAGAGAATTGGCGCAGTAGAACTACTCCAAGTGCCAGCCTTTGTTGGAGGTTCTTAAAGGAAGATCGAAATAGTACTTTCGGACCCCTTCTCGCAATTGGAACCCCGCGCCGCCGGCGGCCTTGGGGGAGTCCTTGTTGGGATAGGGTTTGAGGAGGAAAAGAAATCTGAAAAGGTCGAAATGAGGAGCAATCCCCAAATAGGCCTCACAGACGTGGACAAAAATCACGATCTGAAAGATGGAATTGGGGTTCAAGTGTGAAACCTTGATCCCATAAAAATGAAGCAATCCCCGAAAGAAAGGAGAACAAGGAAGGCCGAAGCCACGGAGAAAGAAGGATTCGAAGACCACTACCTCGTCCGGGCGAGGGGTGGGGCAGGATTCACCGGCGGCAGCGCGCCAAGATACAAAATCTTCGGAGGGGAGCACGCCAAGGGAGACCAGCTTCTGCAGCCTCCGTTCGGTTGTGATGGACTTCACCCATTTCTTGCCGCTCTGAGCAGCCTTAGGGGTGGAGGGAGATGGCGGAGCCATTGCAATCGGAGACGGATCGTGGCGGGGGTGGTGATGGAGACAAACCCTAGCGGCGGAGCTTTCTGGAGAAGCTAACTGACTGGTGCGAAAAGGGAGCGGGGTGGACCAATTTAGTTCTCCTGTTCCTAACTTATAGCAACGGGCAGAGCTTCGCATTCTGGGCCGGGCCTTAGTCTGGAGCTGGATGCAGTCCCTTTTGAGGAGGATCTGTTAAACCACTCGGCTGCCCGAGTGGTTCCTCCCGAGAGGCTTGCGTTAAGTACCGACTGCCGGTCTGGGAGCGGGCAGCCTTAACTACGCGGAAGAGGCAATGCAGCGGATTCAAGATTGGAACGGAGACAAAAAAAATCTGATTCTCCAAAAGATTTTCACTAAAAGGGCTGTTAGGCCCGATTACATATTCTCCGCGGAGCAGCACACCGAGCTAGAGCTCGTCGCTGGCTCGCGGGGGAGCGAAAGAAGAAGCCCCCCGGCGGGAGGGCCTTAGTACCCCCCATGCGCGAGGAGGGCTGCGACCAGTGCGTCCTTCAGGGAAAAGCGCACTTTGTGGAGTTGCGGGAACCCGCGGATAAGAACCCTAATGGATTCTTCCGCGTCGACTTCCGCCCTCATCTGAGCGAAATCCCACTAGACCTCGTCCTCAAAAGCTTTGGCGATGTGACGGAAGTGGATACAAATACGGTTTCCGACGGAAGCGCGTGCCGCTCTGGCTGCGTGAGAAAAAGGCGCGAAGACGCTTCGCCTCCCCCTAATTGGGCTTGGGCTAAAACTGCAAAGGGCAACCCCCTTAACAGGCTTTCTTAACACGCCGCTGACAGTGGCAATGTGTTAAAATCGAGCCTAATTCGGCCTCGGTGCACCCTGGAGGGCATATCATCGGCAGCGCCAAAGTTAAAAATATTTCACGGCATACCCCATGTTGGGTCACTAGCCAACTGTGCATGCTCAAGGTTGGGTGTTGGTGAAATTTGGATTCAATTTCTTGAGGTATGCCTTTATAAGGTCGCCAGTTGTATACCGCTACCCGGATACAAATACCTCTCGGTAAAATTGCGTCCAATTGGTACGCCTCGAGGGGCCTATGCTGATCCCTTTCCTGATGGGGACAGGTACCGCCCGGCTGAAGGGTGCGCCCCATGTTGGGCCATGTGCTGTTTCTCACAAGTTGAGACCGGGCGCCTGACGCTGATATTCCTTGAAACGCTAAGGCTACAGCATGCTGCAAGACAGAAGTTGTAATGGCGTGGCTTAAGGCATGCCCCATGATGGGTCAATAGCTGCTCTTGTATTGCAAGAGTGGGTGCCTAGGAGCCGAATACTCTTGTTGAGATAACGTGCCCAATGGGCCGAGTAAGCTGGAGTTTGGTATTACCAATCTAGGCGTTGTTTTAACACAAAAACTTAAGATTTCTTGAGTTCTTTACAATCTCTTTTCAGATTGCAGGAGATATGGGCAAAACCAGTCGGCCAAGCATATGACTCGATCGTAAAGCACTCGGGGGCTACTGTGGACTGCATGGGCCCCGGGTATCCTCTAGAAGGCCCATAATGGAACAGATGGGGGGCGATCCAAGTCGGTTGATTAGGGATAAAGACTACTCGGGTCACACGCGCCTTGCGCCGTAAGAAAGGATCCGGGGATATGGTATATCTCCATGTAATTAGCAGATCAATGCATACATTCCATGTAACATCATAACGAAAATAGTTGCCATATACCTCGCGACGTTCTGTAACTCCATCTCCCCCTGCACTATATAAAGGGAGGGGGTAGAGGCCATCGGCATAGAGTCATCTAACAGGAGCATCATCTTGCATCCCGCATCTTGATCGACCATATAATCCCAGAACACAGGAAGTAGGGTATTACCTCCTCCGTTGAGGGCCTGAACATGTATAATATGTGTTACCCTCTGACTTAGTTCTTGATTAGCGTCCCCTCGTACAAATTCATTGCCGGCGGTGACCCCCCCAGTTAGTCACCAGTTGACACGTAGTATGAAAAAATTGATTGAATAATACATAGATAAATATAAATTGCAAAACTATGCGACATCGTCTGAATATGCGACATCGTCTGAATACACTTGGGATGGCCCTCGTGCCGCCATGTGGGACAACAGCTCCCTTTCGCGTGCACCGGCCCGTTGCTCTGCTCTGGCACGCAGTACGAGACAACGGTTTTCCATTTTCCCGCCCAAATGCATATTATCACTTATTTAAATTGCATTGTAGTTACTTAAGTTAATAATGTAACATTTTATGTAAATTATAAAGAGATACATGCACTCATATATTTAGAAATATTTTATTTACTTTAATTATTAGCGCAAAAATGTAATATTTGGAAAGAATTAGAGAAACTAGATTAAACGTGATTGATAAAATTTTTCTAAAATTTTAACAAGTTGCGCACCACTCTATTGTTCAGTACATGATATTGTTTGATTAATTTGTTCACTCCGTTGAATTGAGTAGGAAAAATAAAAAAAGTAAACAATGCTAAAATTAGAAACGGTGATTAGTTCGTTGTGTCGAAGCAAGTAACGGTCTACGGTTTTAGAGAACCAGAGATTAAATAATAAAACATTAGGATTACATGATACAAGAAATGGCACGTATGATGCATAAAGCAATCTACCACAGTAGTGCATCATAACTAAACCTACATGTCTTAAAAGATTTAAAAACATAGTTATGCTATACGATAATCATACTACTGGGTGCAGCGGGGGTATTTTACCTTCGCAAAGGCGCTAGAAACGCGCTAGGTCCTGCTTCCCTGGCTCTAGCAGCCCTCTCGCGCTTTCTGGCATGGTCTGCTTCATGCTCATTGAACTGTCGCTGCCGGTCAGCCTCGCACTATGCCTGAAACTCCTCTCGAACACTTGTTTCTTTCTTCCCTAAGGACGTCTTGCCACCGTTCCTCGGCCCTGGCCCTGCGGCCCGCCGCCTCCCAGTGCATCTGCCGCTCCTGTTCGGGAGTCTAATCCGCGTCCAAATATTGCACAAACTCGCACAATGGAGGCTAGTAAGATTGAGGTTAACATTGCATGTATATGTTCGTTAGGAAAGAAATAAATAAGAAGTGACTTACAGGGTACTTTGCCTTCCTCTCCATCTCAGTTGTTCGGTCGTATGCATAATTTACGCACATCCAATACCTTCTCTCGTAAGTGTAGGACATGTCTTGAGGCTTCATTAGAATGCAAAGACTTCTGCATAAACACATGGGCGGCTGAACACCTTGTGGGATAGATTCGAAAAGATGCTCTCTTGATGGCGATGGAAACTACATGTCACTCCCTTGGTGGTGAGAGGTTGTCTAAGAATGAAGTGGTTAGAACGCTCCTATTTGTGGTGTTTGTGGCTCCTGTCACCTGTTGGTTGTGTTGTTCGGAGTGAGACTGGGTGGGTTTAAATAGGTGATATCGGCCAATATGCTCGAATGGAATAAGACATACACAATGCACAGTTCAAGATGATTTAATGTGTCACTGCAGACCTTTGTAGTGATAGATCAGTTCAACAAGGACCGCTGGACCACACAGCATGGCCTTTTTTATAAGCAGGCTAGTCACATTCCACATAATATGCCGTGCACCGACATATTAATGGCCGACATGTGCTTTGTAGTGAAGGGTCACATCAGTGGCCTCTAGCTGAGTTATATTATTGTTCAGAGATTCGCGGTGGTAGGTGCCAAGTTAATAATAAATGTTTCCATGTTACAGTAGACTAGTACATTTGTGACATATTATGCCGGATATATTTTGCATGAGTTTAAGGCGTCTGGTTTGGATTATGACATATGAAAGGGCACCATCGAGTGTTACATGAATAATTTGGTTCGAAGTCAATATCTTCAATGTGGCTGTATTCCCTACGATGTATCCTTCATTGGTGACGCAATTCAGCAGTAGGCGTGTCGAGGTAGTGGCAGCCACATAAGCATGCGAAGTTTGTACACGGAGGGTTTACTTCGTATTGTGGGTTGAGAACCAATTCTCTTCACTGCGCTGCCATCTGTTGTGACCTCTAAACACTCGTTAGTCGATCCTCCAATTCGTGTATCCTCGCGTGTAGGTGCTCTATGTAGGTTGAAGCAGCCATCGGGAATGGATTGTCCATTCATTTCCTAAAGCCGCAGTCCTGTATCTGCAAGGAATTGAATCCCACTATGTTGGTGTTAAACATGTTAGGGCATGTCAACTAAATGCTATACGCACCTAAAACATGGCACATCGGTAAAACCTACGTCCTGTGAACCCATCTGCAACAATGTCAAATGTCTGCAAAACAGTGTCTACATGGTGGTGTCACTTAGTCCAGCCTCGATAGAACTCAGAATCTCGTATCATGGTAGTGTTTGTGTTGTAGTGAGTACTATGCACGAACGAAAACTGAGAAGAGTGTGCGTGTGCCTGAGGTTCGGGCCCGTAAGATTGGCACAAACGAGCGTGTCAAAGAATGAACACAATCCATGTGTTGCCGCACTAGACTGCACTGCTGGCATTATATAGGCACGTTCATAGTGAGGGGTCACGTCGCGCAGAGGGTAGGACACTTTGACAGTGATGGGTCACGTCGCGAAGAAACTAGGGCACTTTGGCAGTGAGGGGTCACGTCGCACAGAGATTAGGGCACTATGGCAGTGAGAAGTCAAGTCGCGCAGGGTGTAGGGCACTTTGGCTGACGTGTTACTGTCCACATCCCACATAGGCATGTCGTGCACAGACATGTTAATACCCAACTTGTGCGTAGAAGTGATGGGTCACGTTAGTGGCGAATGGTTAAATTATTATTGTTTAGATATTCGCAGTGGTAAGTGGCAAGTAAGTAGTAAATGCAACGCCTATATTTTTTGCAGTGGTAATGCAATGGCCACTGATTTTACATGTTTATAAATATATATACAAAGTTAAGTGGACACAGAGTAATACAAATTGTTAACAGAGGCAACTTGTAACAATTTATTGCGGTCCCCTTCCACTTGTGATGTTTTCGGGTGTGAAACGGAAAGGAGGTCGTGTTTGACGCATCCCCGCAGCTTGTGACGGGCCAAACCGTGTAGACTGATGCGGCATGTGTTGTTAGGCAATCTGCGACGTGGTGCCAAATTGATACGATTGTCCACTATATACATTCCAAATCGTAAATGTATCCTTCTGTGGTGGCGAAGCTGGTGTCTGCTTTTACCAACTCGACCCGCCTGGCTAATCTGGCCGTGGGACGGGTGGGTGGGGTGTATTAGTCGTATGTAACAATTCAGTAAATCCTACGTCCGATCCAACCAGTTGTTGCCATGCGTTGTTCACGTCGTCCCAATCGGCCAAGGTTTGCGTTGGTGCGTCGCCCCCATAACCGAAAGATTGTTGCGTGTTCTACATGTCTTTTCCCTCCCGACCGATTGAGTTGGTTCACGATTGATATCTAACCCATGGAGTGACTCATACGTCGGTGGTGATACAAACGGAGCAAAATGTGAATGTTGATGACTACCTATATCATGTGCCGATGTCGAAGCTCGTGTCGGATCGGGACGGTTAGCAAACGGAACACGTCGATGATGCCTCTCCATTGACATTGTCCTCATAGGTGGGGCCGAATGCTGCGGGACAAGCTCGTGTGTCTCGACACACTCGGACCTGTCTCCGTACTTTCTATGTGTGTTGGATCGGTGGCCTCCGACAGCCCATGTTGTAGATCGCACACGGTCGCCCGTCCTTCGAAATAAACTACGATAGGGATTCCCACAACGCGATCCCCTGGGCTGCTCCGTTTGGGTCATGAACATGTCCGCCTCGTCCTGCATGTACGCGGTCTCCTGTGTCTGTATTGAAACACATAAATCCGTTAGGTACATAAGATATGAAGTTAAAACATATGATCATCTATGTGCACAGTCACATGTACCAGCCTGTGCACTCGTTCAGATAGAGTTGCTGCGTAGGGTTGTTGATGCTGCTCAACTGGTCAATCCAAAATATGACACCTTGTTCTTGCCCTATACCAATTGTAGTAGACATTGTAGTCTGGTCGATTGTAAGGTCCAACAGGTACCACCACATCTATAGTAGCTGCCTCCATCCATTGTGAGATGTGTGATGCATGCTGCACGGTCCACTTAGAGTTGTGTCCCTGACTGGTCCTCCTGAAATAACAAATAGTTAGCGTGGTTAGTGTCGACGGTTGAGATATGATCCCAAGTCGATTAAGGTTCTTTAAAGAGGGAGATAGGAGACACGCCGAACAACACGAACAGCAATCAGCGATGAACAGGGAGACAAGGGTTTTTATTCTGGTTCAGGCCTCTCGGGAGAGATAATAGCCCTACGTCCAGCCTTTATATCAAAGAGTATTACAGGAGGAGGCTCGACGAGACGAACAAGTCTCGGCGAGATTATGGGTGTACAAGATGTGTTATGCAAAGGCTTTGTGCGTACGTAAACTCGTGCCCTCTACACGCGGTAGGGCCCGGTTTATATAGCGTTGAGGAACCGACCTACCGAAGGATAACCGGGCCGGGCTGACTACAAGATCGTAACAAACTCGTACCATGCCAAATACATTCTACGGCAGGTAAGGTAAACTCCAATTCTTGGGGATCACGACTCCTATTCCAATCCGGGAAACCAACGTCTGGGTCTTCACGTAGCCGGGCAGAACTCTTGTTCGAGACGGACTCAAACACGATTACTTGGGCGCCACGGATCATACCGACCAGGGAGCTGTTCGGTACGGCGCACATGGGCCTAATAGAACCTTCCAGGGAACTGGGCCCTGGTAGGCTGTTCGGTTGGGCTGTCAGGGAGTGGGCCATGGCGACGGGCCGTAATTTTATCCCCGACAGCTAGCCCCCGAGATTCAAGTGGAATATCTCACCAGAGTGGGGTCTTCCTCTTGAGACTCCAAGTCACGAAGTGGGAAATTTTGCTGCTACAAAGACATGTAACAATTGACCGAACAGGTTAAGGTTCAACCGAACAGGACTTGCTCGGGACTGAACAAACCCGCCCAGTGCCGAGCAACTCTGTTGCGTCGAACAGGGAATCACATCTGCCCGAGCAGAGCACTCAGCCTTCAGTGCAGACACTGGAAAAAATAGCCGTTGGCAGATTCCAACGGTAACTTCCTATCGCTGCACGGTGAAAACAGGCGACCATTTTACCTAGCCGTTGTGGTAAAAACTAGCCGTTTTGTGACAAACCGTTGCAGAGCTGCTGATTTGGGACTTTAAAAGCACCCAAACTGCCCGCGGCTAGCCACTTCTGCTCTCACGCCTTTCCTTCCCAAGCCCTAATTCCAACCGCGCTCAGCATTCAGCTCCCAAACCCTACCACCAAACCTGTTTGTCCAACCCTGGGAATCGCTATGGCCAAGTTCTCTGGCACTAGCTTGACCGAGGAGGACTTGAAGATTTGGGAGGAGAAAGGACACGTCGACGCCGATAGCTGGAGGCTGCCCAGGGAGGAGGAAACTCCGGAGCCGCTCGGGAACGAGTTCATCAACCTCGAGCCGTTCGCACTGTTCGGGTTGAGGTCTCCCGAGAGCGACTTCGTGGAGGCCTTCTTCAACATCAGCGGATTGGAGGCGACGAACCTCAATCCGAACTTCATCCTCCAGATGGCCGTCTTCGCACACCTGTGCGAGGGCTATCTGGGAATCGATCCTCCGGTGGGGCTGTTCCTCCATTACTACACGGAAATGAGGAGCAGCTCCGCCGCTTCGGCGCTTGGGTGCTACTACCTCAAGCTCCGGACCACCGCCGACGACGCGCAGTACCCCCGTCCACTGCTGCTCGACTCGATGGGCACGTGGTGGATGAGGTGGTTTTACACCAAGCGGAGCGACGACAGTAAGCTCGTCTTCACCGGACAGGCTCCGGCAAAGGGAACGCCAATGCCTCAGCCGGAGATGTCCGACGAGGACTGGTACCTGACACGGA
>SPJY01034035.1:343419-379367 GCA_005191435.1 Raddia distichophylla | reverse complement strand
TGTATATTTTTATGTATTAGCACCTGATTAATCACGTACTATTTTTAAATGCTGCTTACATGTAGCAATTAATATTTTCTTTTTTACATTGAGATACTTGCTTACACAAGTACGTGTTTATGTTACGAAAATACCTCTAGTACATCAGTAAATCGGATAGAACATGTATATCACTATATTGTATGGAACATGTATAATTGGGTGCGACATGTATATTGAGAGTATGATGAAATAAATAAAATTGAGAGTGTGTACGATCAATCTTAATGTACCCATACGTTTTGATATTGTAAAAAATGCAAGTAAATCTATAAAAAATGAAATTGAGAGTTTGCTGGTATATTCTAAATATACATATACGCTCTGATATTCTTAAAAAATGCGAGTATGTCTAAAAAAATAAAATTGAGATCTTGTACGGGCAATGTAAATATATCCATACACCCTGATTTCTAAAAAAAAATTCGAGTATGTCGTTAAATGCTTTGTGATTTCTGAAAAAATGAGTATGTAAAAAAAAGTAAAATTTGGGAGGATATACGCTTAGGCAAAATACGAAGATTCACTAAAATTTTCTTTTATCAGATTACATTTAGACTCTTTTTCACTTTGATAAATACTGGTAAAAGGTATGTGCAAATTCATCACTGTTAAAATGAATAATTGTTAAAATACATATCGATTTCCATACACACCATGATATCATTTTGTTCTATCATTTGAGTTAGTACTAATAAAGGTATTCTACATCCACTACAGGAATTCGAACTGTTAACGTCGGTCAACTGTATTTACTTCAAGTATAAAAACTGACGTAAATAAACCAGCTATTTACGTCGGTCTGGCCTACGTAAACACATGTGATCAGGACTTAGCACCGAGAGCATTGTGCTAGTCATTTTTCCGTCGGTTTCTGCGAACCGACGTAAATAACCGGTTTATTTACATCAGTTTTTTCGGGTCGACGTAAACACTATACAGGACCCACCGTCACACGCTTTTAAACAAGCCTACCCTAGCACATCCACTATCTTCTTGCCAGCCACTGTTGCCGCCTCCATCCTGCGCCATACCACCGCCAACATCACCGCTCCGCCGCTCGCCGCCGCCGCCCGCCAACACCGCCGTTGTCCACCCCTCCCATGCCGCTCCGCAGTCCCTCGCCACCATGCCCCAGTTGTACCCCCGCCGTCCCCGCCTGCGCGCCAAGGCCCATTACCGCCCATCCCGCGCCGTGCCACCGGCCATGCCCCCACGCCGCCTAACGCCGCCACTCCCACCCCTCCACCGGCCCCCGCCGCCACGCTGCCCCTCGCCGCCTCTCCAGTGCCGAGGGTCTAGGGAGCACAGGGTCTCCTTCCTCGTTAATATTTGAGCAATGTGTGAATCCACTCATTGACTCATTATTTTCGCGGATACAATGCGATTGTGCCTTCTTATGGGCAGGTGATTTTTTTCTTCTGTTTGGACATTATGTTTCATCTCCTTTGGGTTCTACTAAATTTTAAATAGTCATAACTATATATTCGTTCTCAGCCATAAGATGTGACGCAAATTAAAATTGGCTTTGATGATGGTCTGTTTTTTTCTATAGCCCTCTCATGCAATTTTTACATTTTTTATCGAGCAAAAAGGATTTCAAGTTCTACATCTGACAAGTCAGCTAGTATTGACTATTGACTATGATATTTTATCATCAAAGTTTCATCCAGTTGATTTGGCCTATTCTGAAAGGGCTAAATGGCCAGTTGATGGATTAAGGCTTAAAGAAGGCAAGGAACACTATTCTGGCCTTTATAGTTCAGTATATATCTGGGAGCTGATTTCAACTTTGTTGTGTCCATTATATTTAGTTCATTATATATTGGGTTGCTAATTTTAGCATTTTATGTGTATATTTTATGTGTATAGGGATACACATAAATAGAGGCCTTCAAGCATTTGGCAATGTTATTAGTACGTTAGGTAATGAAAAGAAGAGAAAAGAAGGAGCATTTGTCCCATACCGCGACAATAAATTAACCCATCTTCTGTCTGTATGAATATCATATTCATTGTTAAGTTATAATGAAGTCATAATTTCCAGGACTATAGGAGGAAACAATAAAACTGTAAGGATTGGTAAGTGTTTTTCCACAGACGTATCTTTACTAGCGATGGCGACGCACCCGTGGCGCGTGGCACTACTTTCGTAAGACACAAGCACATTTTGTTTTCTTGGGTTTTTAAAAGTTTTCTATTATTTCTTAATTCATTCTATAGAAGCTAACATTTATAATGCTCAAATATATTTATACACCCTCACCATATTTTTTTGTTGCATTTATGTAGCGTCAATCCTTATTTTTTTGGTGTGACCTACCATAAATGAAAATGGAAAACGGAAATTCAACAAAAAAATATGCCTTTGATAAAGAAGAACGAACTATTTATGAAAAAATTAATTTTGGATGTTCTTTTGCAGAAATTGTCCCGAAACATTCAATTTTCATCATTTTTTTAGATTGATCACAAATAAAACCGAAAAGTGGAAAATCAAGAACAAATGTGCCCTTAATAAGAAAGAGTAAACTATTTATAAATTTGGGTTTCAAAAAATTTCAAATAACATAAAACTTTTTATGTATGTTCTTTGTGCAGGCATGGTTTAATTTTTGGAAACTTTCAATTTTAAAATTTTTTTCGACCTGTCAAAAATGATATCCTTATTTCAAATCTTGCATTATGAAAACTTTCAATTTTTGAAGAAAACTAATCTTGAATATTCTTTTGCAAACATGGTTCTGAAACTTTTCATGTATGTTCCTTGTTCCGGCATGTTTTAATTTTTGAAAACTTTCAAAAAAAATTTGCGGACTGCGAAAAAAAATCTTTGTTCGAATGTTGCATCACGAAAACATCTCGTTTTTTATTTTCTTTATATTCTTTTGCAGACATGGCTACGAAACTTTTAAATTTATGTTTTTTTTTTGACATACCGTAGGTAAATTGAAAAGTGAAAAATCGAGAAGAAATATATCATTAATAAGAAAGAGCAAACTATTTGTAAATTTGGATTCTTTTGTAGACTTGGTTTAAACTCTTAATTTATTTTTTTGACATACCGTACATAAATTGAGAAGCGTAAAATCGAGAAGAAATATATCCTTAATAAGAAAGAGCAAACTATTTGTAAATTTGGAATTTATAAACTCTGAATAACATCAAAATTTTTATGGATAATCTTTTTTTGTAGCCATGGTCTAATTTTTGGAAGCTTTCGGATTTTTTTCTTTTTTAGGTGACCTAAAAAAAATAGGAAAGGGGAAAAAGGTAGCCCAGTCTGGCGTGCAGGTGAGTCGATCCATGGTCTCCAGGTCGGAAATTCGCGGAGCTAGCCAACCGAGCACGTACATGCTGGTGCCCAATACGTACATGCTAGGTGGCAGGACTCGAGCTCTGGTCTTCGACCTGAGATCTAGCTCATCTAGCCAAGAGGGCAACGCGCCCGCGTTGTTGTGCAATGTTTGGAACATTTCCTTTTAAATGTTAATTTATGATGAACAGTCAGATTTGGTTTTGCGACAAAATCGGACGGCCACCGGTTTTTAGATGACGTGGCCTGCGCGATTGGTAGGGCGAGGTGGCGCCCTCTGGTAGCGGAGACATGGCCCTTTGTTATATAGAATAGATATTAGAAGCACTGATACTTTGTCTCAAAAAAAAAGAAGAAGAAGCACTGATAACATTTATTTCATGGTTACAGCTTGAAAACCATCTGTTGGTGCTTAAACTTGAATCAATATGCAACGGAAAGTCCTAGGATGATATTGACAATGCTGATATTAACCAGGTGCATAAAATCAAATATTCATGTGCTCTACAGATTTCTCTATGCATTTTGTGTCAGCCTAACCTTCTTGTTTTGTTATTTTTTGTTCTAGGTAGGATGTAGACCTTATGAAGAGCTATCTATCGAAGATTCAACAGTTGGAGGGTGAACTGATGCAGCAAAAGTTTTCCACTACATGCGAAAGTAGTTTACATGATTGGCTTGCGATGGATAAGTACATGCTTTTAGATGACCTAGGTTCTGGTTGTCAAGTTGTGTACTATCTTTCCGTGTATGTGTGTGGACAATTGTGTGGACTATCGTATGCGCGGACATTTGTATGGGCCGTCGTTCTTGTGCATATAATATTGTCGGTGAGATATTGTGGTGGACTATATTTTTGTGTGTGTCATATTGATGCTTGAATTTTGTTCATGGTTTGAAATGTGATGCAAAATATGTTTTGTTAACTATATTTGTGTATTGTTGTTGTTTGGACAGGGTTGGGCTTCACTTGGTTATATTGTTGACGCTTAAGATGTTTGAATTGGGTTGGACAAAATGAGATGTTTGCATTGGGCTAAAACTGCATATATTTATTGATGCTTGAATTAAGTTTAAAAATGGCGGCTATTTTGCTGGTTAGTAGTACCCCAGCATGCCGATGTAAATACGGTAAGTATGAGTCATCACATACTGTATATACGTCGGCCTGGCCGACGTAAATACTAAAATATTTATTTATGTCAGCTAGACTAGTGTTTACGTCGGCCTGGCCGACGTAAATACTAAAATATTTATTTATGTCAGCTTTACGCCAGCCTGGCCGACGTAAATAGTGTAAAGGCTATTTACATCGGCCGTGGTCGGCGTAAACAAGTGGCCTATGGCGATGCCGCTATCCAACGGCCAATATTTACGTCAGCCATGAGGCCGACGTAAATAAGGGCTATTTACGATCCTGATCTCTGCCAAGCACAATAATTTTATTGTGCAATCTTTATCTAGGCAGCCAATTCGAATTAGTTCAACAAGCACATTGCTCTACTGATCAGTACCAATCTATACTAAAATTATCCCTTAAACAAACCCCAGTGAGCAAGATGTGATGCAGCTGGATCAAAACTTTGATCCAACCAAATAAACACCGCGATTAAACCAAAGAGATACAACACCAAATTCCCAATAAATAAAACATGTGAAGAAACTAACTCTAGTCCAAGAACACGATATCAAGCACCAAATTGGCCAAGCAGCCACCCAAATCGAATCAATTTATCCCCTTCCAAGAACTGAATCGAGCCTGTAATGTGTAGAATCCTACATATGATACACATTGTTGATGCCAAGCCAGACGAACAACACTTTCACGCTCATGCCCTCCAGCGTGCGGATCGACCCAGCGCAGGCGTTGCCGGTGATGCGGCGGGAATGATACGTCGATTTGTTGTGGTAACGACGCAACTAATCCATGGGATCAGCAACCGAACAATCGCAGTGTCACCACACGAGTCAATCAACCGAGCAAGGCACGATTGATCCTTGAACCTGCTAGCAATCGAGAACAAGCAAGAACAAGAGGATAACTGATAAATCAACTCATCAAAGGGTGAGGTTCTGTTTCTCGTCACGGGTGGTCTAGTCGACACACGCGAACACGAGGAGGGACGCACACGGGTCTACCAAAACACAACAAAACCTAAACGTAGAAAAACGGTGGCGGCCACATATATAGCGGCGGCCAGGGGGAGTGGGGCGCCCAAGGGTGCAGCCACCACCAAACCCTAGTGATACATGGGCCATAGGCCAAAAAATACGGTGTTGCAGCACTCGGAGTTTCAGGCCCGAAACATTATTTTACATTTTCCCAACGTTACTGGAGGAATTTAGATCTGGGACTGGATCCATTGGAAAGCTTATCTCGTAAGCTTTCCAACGAGTGGTCGCACGCCGAAATCGGAGTTCGGGAGCCCAAGTTATGCCCGTTTGAAGTTGACGTGATGCTAGATGGCCGAACCGGGCTTTTTGGCGTCTTTGGCCTCCATGTCGGCCTTCCTTGAGTCGTCGAGGCCTCGCGAGTCGTGGACTTGTTGCGTCGCTTCTTCGGAGAAGACTTGAAAGGCTGGGCTTCTGGATTAAGACCTTCCGGCGATGAAGATCTTGTTGCATCGATCGTAGGCGGCAAAGATGAAACGGCATCAGTAGTTGTTGGAGTGGTCCGAGAGGAAGGAGGGGTAGCGGTCACACTGATCGTATCCATTCTTGAATTGGAGTCGTCCTCGACTCCATATTATGCTCCTGCAAAAGATTAGTGACAACAGGGACAAAGAAACATGTGTTTCCAATGCAATATTAGGGGAGATCACAGTTTTATCTAATTGAACTACCACCTTTATCTTTGTTTCAGTGTTTTGTGCATCGCAAACAATCTTATCACCCTCTTGGACATGATTTTTAACTCTATAAGCATTAATCTTATTTATTTCAGCAGGAGTCATTGGTTTCAAAATTAATTTCTCACAATAATGTATAAATGAATATTGATTGGTTCTACCATTGTGAATAGCTTCCACATCATATAACCAAGGTTTTTCTAATAAAAGTGAGCATGCTTCCATGGTCTGACATCGCAATCAACGTAATTATAATATGAACCAAAGAGAAATTCACTCTCGCAGTGTGTATTACCTAAACCTTACCATTTGAATTGAACCATTCGATCTCATAACATTGTTCAAGTGGAGTCGTGGGCAAGCCAAACTTCTCGACCATGTTTTGACTTGCTAGATTGCTGCAATTTTCTCCATCAATGATGACTTCTACCCTTTATTCTCGCACAACAAACCTAATATGGAATAGATTGTGGCGCTGAGTTTGACTAGCGTGTTCCGACGGTGCACTAAGTATAAGTTGGGATGTAAGGCTCTTGTAGTTGTTCGTCATTATAGCACTTAGATGCACACCATCTTGATCATTCTTGCCTACAGGGTTAGTCATAGGAATAGAAAGCACATTCTTATTTTTACAAATTGAAGTACACTTACTATCCTTCTTTTTGGGCATGCAGGCTTCAATTCTTTCTTCAATGGTGTTTTCTTATTCTTGGTCGTAGAAAGATTGCAATTCTCGACAAGTATCTTTAGTTTATCCCAGGCTTCTTGTGGACCTGTCATTGTTAGTAGTAGATAAGAAAATACACAAAGTGATGTGTAACCCTATCAACTAAATAGGAGCTGAAATTGACAAGTCTCTCACACTCTAAGCTCTCACCAAGCTCTTACAAGTTCTTATCCTGCAGCTTGTCAAGGTCAATCGATAACTGGTGCTATCCTGCACTCAGAAGGTGACAAAGCGATTGTAAGGTACTTTAATGTAGATTAGTAGCATGTGGAGCTTGGACAGATTCAATATGTAGCAAGGAATATGAAATAATCGAAATCAGAATAGCAAAATTGAATAAATATTCAAAGTATTTGTCAAAGTTGCTGGCCTAAACTCGTTCCTTAAACTAGTTCAAACAAGCGAGAAATACACCAAGTACAAAGGATACAATATGCAAACACTTCTGATTTTTTTCTTTCTTTTTTTTGTGCGGCTCTTTTGTATGCACTTGCCTTTTTCTTCTCTTTTATTTTTTTTTTTTTTTCACCGACAAATAAAATTGCAACACTGTATTTTCAGCCTCTAAAGACAGCAGATCTTCTAGCACAGTTTTTGGATTTTTAACGACCTGGGATGTAAAAACTCACAACTACAAAATTGTAGATCTTCCCTTCCTGATCAATTTGCATATATGGAAGTCCTAATTTGGATAAAGGATCTAGGATATGTGGGCCCCGCAATGCAGACTGCTCAGAAAAATCTAAGACACATACAGAATCACTTCCAACGCGATTTTCGATCTGCAGATGGAGTTTCTGGATCTTCTCACAATTGACAAAGTTGTAGAGAATTTTCGGGGCTACAATTTAGGCTATTAAATCATCCAAATCGGAGTTGATATGATAGAGATATTGCGTTTAGAATAACAGATCCGAAATAATTGCGAACCATTTCAACTCGAATTCCTTTGGTTCTCGGGTTTGAAGTCAACAAAACGGATTAACTTCACACTAGGCCATGAACTTAATCTAAACCAGCAACAAGACTATGACCATGGACACAAATTCAATAACGCGAAATTGAAAACGAAAATTGCGAAAGCACAAAGTGGCTTGGACAGTGGACGCGACAACGAACTCAAATCTTTTTTGTGGAGCAAATTTCTGGACTCTAGGACAAACAAGAACAGATCTAAAACAAGATAAGGGGTGTTCTCACCAGACAACCTGGCTCTGATACCACTTGATGCACACTAGGTCGGTCCGATCTTCTGGTGAGGAACGATACGTCGATTTGTTGTGGTAACGACGCTACTAATCCACGGGATCAGTAACCGAACAATCGCAATGTCACCACACGAGTCGATCAACCGAGCAAGGCATGATTGATCCTTGAACCTGCTAGCAATAGAGAGCAAGCAAGAACAAGAGGATAACAGATAAATCAACTCATGAAAGGGTGAGGTTCTGTTTCTCGTCACGGGTGGTCTAGTCGACACACGCGAACACGAGAAGGGACGCACACGGGGCCTACCAAAACACAACAAAACCTAAACGTAGAAAAACGGCGGCGGCCAAATATCTAGCGGCGGCCAGGGGGAGTGGGGCGCCCAAGGGTGCAGCCACCACCAAACCCTAGTGATACATGGGCCATAAGCCAAAAAATACGGTGTCGCAGCACCCGAAGTTTCTGACCCAAAATATTGTTCTACATTTTCCCAATGCTCCTAAACGAATTTAGATCTAGGTCTGAATCCATTGGAAAGATTATCTCCTAAGCTTTCCAATGAGTGGTCGCATGCCGAAATCGGAGTTCGGGAGCCCAAGTTATGCCCGTTTGAAGTTGACGTGCTGCTAGATGGCCGAACCGGGCTTTTTGGCGTCTTTGGCCTCCATGTGGGCCTTCCCTGAGTTGTCGAGGCCTCGCGGATTAAGACCTTCCGGCGATGAAGATCTTGTTTCATCGATCGTAGGCGGCAAAGATGGAGCGGCATCAGTAGTTGTTGGAGTGGTCGAAGAGGAAGGAGGGGCAGCGGTCACACTGATCGTATCTATACTGGTGATGTCCTCATCAGGATCCAAGGGCGACGACGTCGGATAGGCGCGGATCCAAGGGCGACGGCATCGGTGGCGGCGCGGACCGTCTTGATCTGCTCGTGGGTCGTTGGTGGCGGAGGATCGGGGGAGGACTATGTCGGGGTGGTGGATAGATCCACGAGGCGGCGCATGGAGAAAGATGGGGGCCATCGCGCTGGGTGAGGAGTAAGTATCGGCGGCGGAGAAGGTGATGGCGAGCACGGCCACCGCCACCACATCGAAGGTCAGAGCAAGGGCGGGTACCGGGGTCTCGGCAGCGGACAAGAAGGAAATTTTTTACAAAGTCATAACCATCTTCTTCTAAACATGAAGAAGAGATAATGTTCTTACTCAAGGAAGAAATATAATAACAATTATTTAATTCCATGACTAAACTAAGAGGTAACGACAAGGGATAGACGCCGACGGCCTTCGCAGCTACCTTTGCTCCATTGCCGACACAAATCTCTAACTCGCCTCTCCTGCAATCTCTAGTCCATTTTAGCCCCTGCAACGATTTGCAAGTGTGAATCATTGCACCGGTATCAAATACCCAAGATTCAGTAGGACAATTTGCAAGATTAACTTCTAAAATGTTAATACCTGAATTAGAAGGTGGAACATTTCCATTCTTTTTATCTTTTAGGAACTTTGGACAGTTCCTCTTCCAATGCCCATTTGCTTTGTAGTAGGGGCATTTGTCAGAAGAAGTAGAGCCATTTCTTTTGGTCTTACCATCAGATTTAGGTTTGAGGTCTTAGATTGTATCCTCACCCTTACCCTTGTCCCCACGCTTCCTCTTCTTACCCCATTCCTTTTGAACCACTATAACATGTTTATTACTTTTCTTAATGCTCTCCTTAGCTGTCTTTAACACCCCATGCAATTCAGCCATGCTTTTCTCCATGCTATTCATATGAAAGTTCATGATGAACGGCTCAAAACTTGCACGAAGCGATTGGAGAATCACATCAGTAGCGAGCTCTTTACTTAGAGGAAAACCCAGTTTCTCTAAATTCTCAATATAACCAATCATCTTGATCACATGAGGGTTCACCAGATTACCTTCAGCCAACTTGTACGCAAATAAAGCTTTCGAGATCTTCTCTCAGCTCTTGCTTGGTTCTCAAACATGCTACGGAGACCCACGATCATATTGTAAGCATCCGCTTTCTCATATTGCTTCTGAAACTCAGAGTTCATAGTAGCAAGAATGAGACAGGTAACATTAAGGGAATCATTGCAGTGCTTATCATAAGCCCTGCGATCAGCGGCAGTAACATCATCGCCGGGTTCTTCAGGATAGGGATCCTCTAGAACATATTCCTTTTTATCTTTCTTCAAAACAATTCTTGAGTTTCGATCCCAATCAATAAAATTCGTTCCGAAGAGTTTCTCTCTCTTCAGAATAGATCGCAAATTAAAACCATTGTTTGCAACAACAGGTGGCATCTACAACAGAATTAAATAAGCAAAGCCTTAGCACTAAGTTCATGTTGATCTTCTATTAAGCAAAATTTAACAAAAGATACTCACACTAAGATCAATTTTCCTCTTGTGATCTCCATGAGACAAGATCCATGGTCACCGCGGTTCGGGTAATGATTTGTCAATACCACTTTAACCCGCGATATAGGTAGGCAACACATTGCCAATCACATCGTATGTGACTCTTGCTTGTTGGGATGGCATCATATGCCCTAGCTCACAACCCCGATGCCTCGAAGTCCCAAATCTTATTTGGATCTCCGTTAAGTAAACCAATACTATGCGTGTGGATGCATGGATTAGGCTATACCCACCCCATTGTAAAGGAAGAAGACGGCGTTCTTGAAATGTCAAGATCTAACCCACCAACCTACAAGACAATAGGTGCAGCTATTGGCAAAAGGGCATCTACTCTTAATTTTTCTAAGGAAAACTATTCAGTCAGGTTAACATATTTACCACATATGACGTGAAAGAATAGCCAATCAACATAGATAATCATATTAAACTGTGAACTAGTATGGCCCCATGACGCGGCGATCTCCATCTCTACGACCATCCTTGTCCTCCAGGCCACCTAGGGTTGAGTCCACCATGATATTGCACTACACTACTACATCTAGCAGCTAGTGATAAAATTACATGAGGATTCAAAGCATCACATGTTGGCACGCAGACCGTTATACAACAATGGAAAGCCTTCGGTTGCAATTAACCATGACACGCAGGTCATCAAAAATACAACAATGCATCAAATACACAAGGGTCCATACTGTCAACATCAATCCCTGCAAAAACAAGTTAGGTGCATAATCGAATTCCAATGCGCACGATGTGAACCAGTTTTAGTTGTTAATTAACCATAGTTTTAGTTGTTAATTAACCATGAGTACTCGCTTGTACTCGCCTGTACTCGCCGAGTGCTCGCCGATGCTTGCCGACGATCCAACCGAACAATGCGTCTGCGTACGGCAGCGCCTCTAGCGATATCCACACATACCGAGCAGAAACGCCACACGAGGTGTGCTAGCACCTCGCCGTTCGGCTAGGGTTTCTGGAGAGCAGGAGGGGCGCGCGACGGCTAGGCGTGGTGAAGGCTCGACTTATCATTATAACGCTGCCCTTATGCCTCTCCTTATATAGTCACGCTAGTGGGCTTCGGCCAGCTAGCGTTCTAACTCCTATGCAGATCATATCCACGTATAAACCCGTTAAACAGTTCCAACCCATTAAGTGTGTGACCCGTTAGTTTCAGTGCAAGTCGGCCGTGGATCTGGAAACCGTTTCCAATCCACCGATCAACAACGACACCTAACAGTATGTATTGACCCTCGAATGCACCAAATCAATATTCGGCTGAACCTTGATACACTGACATACCGATCCCTTTGCCACCCGATACCAGTCAAGCTCAAGACGAGATGCGCGCCACTCTTGTTGATAGCTCGACCACTTCACTCGGCAGTGGCATGACTAACTCCTTAGTCATATTAGCGCGGCCGTGCGCTTTCCCTATCCATCCACACAAGGGGCCAAGAGGTATCTCTCTTGTTATCATGGAGGGACAAATCCCATCTTGATCAACACATCTCTAGCTATGTATCGTGGCATACTCAGTAGGCACCTTTATAACTACCCTGTTACGGTGTAGCATTTGATGATACCAAGGTATACGAGTCAACATGCTAGGCATCCATTACAATCTTATGTCTAAGGACCATATAGCTATACCACTCGAGACTATACGCTGATGGCGCTATAAGAGATAACAACTCACAGCGTCTCGGAGTAGGTCTGTCCGATTGTCCATGTTCTCTAACATGCGTCCAAACTATTGGTTTGATATCTCTATATCTATAATGTGTGAAACATCACCATCAACCAATACGTATGGTGATCAAATCATAACCGCTCCTTGTAATGATATGGATCAGGGACCTGGTTAGAATAATGTCACTTAACAATGTGTTTTACAATCAAGTCGTACCCAATGAACAAAGGCATGACATTTATTTAGGGAACTGATAAACAACGTTATCATATGTACATGAGTAAAGGCATGGTACAATCATGATTAATGCCTATCCCTGTCGAGAATGGTCCCAGTGGGCCTCTGCAGAGCGCTCACAACTGGCGATCCGAAACTCGTACTCCATGCGATGGCCACGCGTTGTGTTGGAACCATCCTCAGGATGGCAGCGATCTGCCCGCTACGCGTGTTCTTCCGCGCTCCTCCTGGGTAAGCCCTGGCTAAACCCAGCACAAGGCATCTCGTGCCTTAATCATCCATCAGGATGTCATCCATGGGGCAACTCTCCAACCATCTTATTTCTACTTCAACAATCCATGACTTTACCTCACATGAGCTGTCCCGACCAACTGAACAAACCGGACCGACACACCTCATAGCTATAACCACAAACACATCCAGCCCATCATGCATCTATTAGCCCTAACTGTCACATGTCATTGTTTTGAATGAATGAATAAATGATCGGTGAATATCGGTTCACCGTTCCGTGGCTAATTGCCAGAAGATTTATTTAGTCCTAAGCAAGTTTAAGCAGGTTTTACCCATTTGGTAGGGTTAACATTGTTACCAAAACTATTCTTAGGCTAACAACGATATGACAATCAACACGGTCATAAAGGCTAGATAATACAAGGAATGGCATGTATAATTATAACATGATTAACAATTGGTCAGGTTAATAAGCATGCACTTTTATAATAAACAACATAGTTTGGGAAAACTGGGTAACGAACATGATTATAGTAATGTTAATCCGCACTAGGGAAAGTCGCAATCTCTCCGTAATACGGGTAAACATCTATAAGAGTAAGTGTTAGCTCGCCTTGGTCCAGTGGAAGATCTTCCTCGGTATCCCCGAAACTGGTTACGTCAAGCACCGATAAACTTCAATAAATAACCAATAGTGCAGAAAAGACATGATGCATGAATGCAACAACGTTTTCGTTCGACGATCCTATTTCACCCTAAGGGGGGATCTTGTCGATAGTTCGGCGAACGGTCATGCCATGCATGATATGCAATTGTTTCTACGCACTAGTAACGAGCCTACGTAGGCTACCTTAGCATCTCTTCGGTATTCCTACTTAGTAAGAGAATCCTATGAGTATCTATAAAGAGATGGGCTTCATAGGGGGTTTAGGGGCGTGCTATGACATCATCGAGATAATAATGCATGAAATGCCTTGGGCTAAAATGTGTCATATTCTCGATTAAGTTCCCTTACTGATATTTAATCTTGTTTTTGAAAAATAGTCTTTACGCATTATATTTCGAATTCAAGTGAGAACTATGTCAATTCAATGTACATGGGTTATTCTTGTTCTTTATTTAGGATACCCAACTTAGATAATTAGGGCGACTTTGTTGGACTAGGCTAGATATAGCTTGATCACCGTACAGATAGGCTGGTTGGTAAGTAATGTGTGTGCATCTATATAACTAAGTCGGCTTGTAAACGTCATGGTGTCAAATTTGTACTTATTCGGTCAAAGGCAGTCTCTCTACTCTTCCTCTTATAGACGACCACTTTATCTAGTATTTGACGTATCGATAGATTTCTTATTTATATACAGAGGAAACTTTATTCGGATTATACTACATACACTTGTTATCAGCCTTATTAATTGTCATGAATCCTTGCAGGACAGGTTATTGTTGGAGAAATTAGCACTTTCAGGTTTATTTTAATCATGAGATAAATCATGCACAACATCTAACAGATAGATAACAACACACAAATATCACAGGAGTACATCCTAGATACACATACAGTAAAACTACACATATACCCCCACTGATATACTCACTAGCAGCAGGCACAGAAACAACTTAAATAAAAGAGGAGCGGAAAGCATAACGTACTTGATGTAGTCGTCGTCGCCGTATGGTGCCAGCGTCGCACCCTGGTTCTTGTTCTCCGCGTCGGACGCCGTCTTGATGAAGATGTAGACGACGCAGATCGCTACGGAGGAAGCAGCGAGCAGTCGCGCGACGCGCTTCCCAAAAACCTGATTCGCCCTTCCCGATGTAGGAGCTCTCGGGCGAACGATTCCGGAGACCTGCTCTCCCACTCGTCGGTGCACGCCGACGCAGCGGGACGGGACAGCCTAACGGTGGTAGCACAGAAAAAGAGAGAGACAATTCAGAAAGAGGCTCTTCCCTTACTTGGGGCTAAGCCTTCTTTCAATTGTATGGATGCCCTTAGGAGGAGGCATTGGGTTGCTTATACAGGGGATGAGAGGGGGCCTCTCCCCCACAATTAGCAATATGGTACTAAACTACCATGCCTTCCACTAAATGGGCCTCATACATACATGGGCCTTTGAGATTTTTTAGGAATTATTTTAATTATATGGGCCAAGGCCCACCAAGGCCCAATAAGGCCCACCAAGACCCAATAATTCCAACAGTTATTTCACGTCTAAAGACGTTCCCTTGACAATCTATTTAACCGCACACGATCTTAATTAATGGGGCTCTCGTCTAGTATAAGTATACTCGGTAATATTTTACCTTTCTGGGTCTTCTAACATTTCCTTTGGTCTATAAGAGTATCTTATATTTTATATAACTCTCCTACAATTTTCCCAACTTAGTTTTAGTTTTTAATAATAAGTAAATCATATTAATTTGCTTTCTATATAGAGAAGTACTGCGTAGGTTCACTAATAACTTAATAAGAGGAAACCTATGAACCATGTTTAGGTTAAATAATGCCTCAAATGTTCCTTAGTATTAACCATAGTTTATCTAGGAATTTAGGAGGTATCTACGGGTTTTTAATAAATTATGGAAATAAGAAAAGGTTGTCACTAGGTATTATATAGTTTTATTATTCCAAATTTTTGCACTATACTTATTTACTTTGATATTTTCCCAGGTAGTAAATCCCCTTGTAGCATTTGGGTACTTAGGTTTATACGTAATGATATATAGTAACAAATTGTAAAATCACTCCCCTAATACTATATTGGTATAAACATGGCATTTTCCCAAATTTTTCCTAATTATCAGGTATATCCTAGGTCTCAAGGTATTTTGTTATAAACTTCCTAGGTCGGTACATATTTCTAATAAGAAAGGTTTCATTTAACCCTTTAGTGGGAATTTCTAATTACTAGAGATATGCTAACCTAAATATTATACTAAAACAGTAGGATTTTATATTTTTATAAAATCATACTCTGTCTCTAGTATTTACTCAAATTTTTGCGGATTTTTTGAGGTCTCTGGGTAGTTTTAGTAATTTGAAATCCTTTTTCTGGAATTATTAAACTTGTTTAATCTGCGAAAAACTCGATGCATAGTAACAGGCCAAGCCAGCAATCGGACGCGGCCCAAACAAAGTTTCGGCCCACGGCCTGCCGACGCGCACCCGCACCCGCCCGAGTTGCATACGCCGAAGGCGTAATTCTCATAGGCGCCCACGCGCGACGCTGGCGTAGCACCATGGTTCGCCTCCACTTAAGCTGACCAGTAGGCCACGGGCCCACCCGTCAGTGTCTTAGGAACTCTCGGTCTGAAGCAAGCGTGTGAAGGGGGTTACCGACCGGTGGGACCCACAAGCAATGACTCTATCGTCTCGAGCCAGCACAGATCTTGGCGCACATCCGACGGTTGCCGTTCTTCGTCTACCTCAGGCTGCCGACGTGGCTATCAGCAACAGCTCGTGGCACGGCGGCGCTTCCGCCAGATTCCGGGCATGTGCGCGCACGCAGCAGCATCTACGGGTTAGCGCGAGCCTAGAGGTGCCCACGCTAGGACCGGAGACGGCCAGACGCGGCAGCGCTATGATCGGCGGCGATGCCGTGGGCGCACCAAGGAAGCTAGGTCTAGCAACGATCTAGGAGCTAGGAAAAATGAACGGGGAGCGAGAGGGAAATATGGGAATGCTCACCGAATACCACGCCGTGGACGGCGACGCGCGAGGAAGGCTGGTGACGGTGAGCGCGGCGGCGGCCGGAACAGAGGCGACACGGTTTTGCCACCTCTGAGTACCACCACTGAAATTGAGGGAGGGAAAAGATTAGGGGCAAGGAAAGAAATCTTCGGGTGAGGGGAATTTTCCTAGAAGCTCAGGCGATAATAGCAATCGCGGACGGCGGTGACTCGGGTGAAATTTGGGGAATCGGGAAGAACGGAGCCGGCGGGGCCGCCATGGGTTTTATAGGCGCAGGACGAAGGTGGAGGGCTCGGTGGTCCATTCGGCACTGCAGGGAGCAAGCGGCGCGGCGCTGGGACATGGATGGCGCGACGCGGCGCGACGGGCGTGGCGTGGCGCGCGCGATGATGGCGCGAACGGCGCGGCGAGGGAGATTTGACGCACGCGGTGGGGAAGGCAGATGCAGAGGCAGGCGCGGCGCGCGGCGGAGCAGAGCAGGCCGGCGAGGCCACATGGCAGGGAGAGAGCGAGAGAGAGAAGAGAGAGGCCCACTTGGTAGTATAAAATTCAAACGAAATTTGAATTTCAACCAAATTTTGATTTGCCCAAAATTGGGATGTTACATTCCGACCCTGCCCCAAGCATCTCAATCGAGCGTCCGACGCGTAGCATCGTCCTTTTTGAGTGAACCTGTATATCCGCACCTGGTTTGCACTCTGCACAGGCACGGTCGTTTCAACAAATAGATGAGGGTCTTGGACACATCTCACACGCAGGCGACAAAGAAGAAGACGTTGATCGAACGCACTTGTGAGCAGGGGCGGACACAGCGGTGGGTCTGGTGGGGCTCCAGCCCCACCTACGCTGTCTATGACAGTGGAGCCCCACCTTAGACCCACCTATAATTTTTAGTGTATAATAGAAAGAAGGGGCTAAACTTCATGCTTAGATCTTGAGCTAAAACTTTAGCCCCTCCTATTATTTTTTGCTGCGTCCGTCCGTCCCTGCTTCTAACTGGCTATTGCATGCTGCCCTCTCTTGCCAAAGTTCCCTCGCCGGCCGGTTTGGGTTAAGGTTGTAGTTCCTCGCCGACCGTTTTGTGTTAAGGTTGGAATTCTGTAGAAACTTAGAGCTCAGTAGAAACCCAGCATTGGGAGTGGTTCGTGGTGGAGGAAAAGGGTGTGGATGGAAAAAAAAAAAAGAGGTGTGAAGTGACTAAAGCCTTGTTTGTTTCAGATTAAATTAAATTAAATTAAATAAAAATTTGTTATTTTTATGTAAGCCAAATGATGTAATGTTTTGTAGTCATTCTTGTGGGGTTTTAAATAGTACTTCTTAAAGTTTATAAAATATTTTTTCATAACTTTTTGAACAAGTTAAAACGTATTTTGAGGGGGTCAAAAATTTGCTACAGTAAAACAACTCTACATTAATCTAAAACAAACAAGGCGTAAGGTATGAACGCGCGGGGAAGAAGGGGAGAAGGTCAAGCGGCGCACAAAATGGCCTCGAGCCCTCGACCACACCGTAGCGACCAAGAGTCGCTCCCTTATTTTTTTAAAAAAACAACATTAACAATATTGTTGTCGCATCGATGACGCTAACTTGTCTCTGTGTACGAAAAAAATTGCTCTACATACAACAACCGGTGTTCTATGTCCCAGAACCGAGCACCTATTGCATCTATGGTTCATCACATTACAATCCACAGAATGGTGGTGCAGATGACGCCAAATTGCTAACATGTTCCCTTTCATACAGCTCAGAAGTGTCGACGATTTTTCACATGTTTACAAATGTTTACAGAAATCTCATCAAAATTTGCACCCCGTACTTTTACTATGTAGCAAAGATCAACTGCTCTAATTATCCAGAAGGCATGCCTAATCGAAACAAGTGCAACAAGTCATTTTACACTCCACTGCCCTTTTCATGAGTTTTGAACCCAAGTTTCCTCGGAGGAAAGCCGACTATAAACATAAAAACACAGCCGATCTAGCCCTCCAAGTAGTGCAATTTACAGAGCAGAACACCGCTGAACCTCCCATCATGGGAGCTCAAACTGTCTTTACAAGCATGAGTTTGAACGCCTCCATAATCCTTAGTTATGTTCACAACGAAAACCTTCCAGAAATCTGTTGCAAATTCTGCCGAAGGCATTGATTGGTGCCGCTACCTGTGGTGAGCGCCTCGCGAGACAAAGAACTGGTAGTCAGGATGGATAGCATGGCTATCTCGCAGCCAATCTGCAGCTGCTTGCAGCAGGTAGCTTGCCAGTTGCCTGTCTCCATCAGTTGAGGACCATACCGAGTTGCTGAACTTGTAAGAAGCCATACCAAAAACAGGAAGTGATATCACTGGTGCGCTATCAGGACCGTAAGAATGTTTTACAGCACCACCATGGTCTGGAGAAAAGAACAAAAAGGGCATAAGATAAGAACAATCAGGCAAGTAGGCCAAGTAATTTCACAGGTATAGATTCTAGCACCAACATTCATACAACACTAGTTTAATTTCACAGCTTCCATGCGAGACTACTACAAGAGCAAACCGCAATCTCAGCTGAAAAAAAAATAGCATGAAGCAAAGAGAGGCAAGGGCAAAAGGAAAAAAAAAATGGTGGCCTTTTCTTTCCTTAAATTCTTACTTTTCACAAGAAATGTAAACTCTCAGTAAACTATAATAATGCATTAAAATAAATAACTATAACAGTAATAGCACAGGTATAGATTCTAGCACCAACATTCATACAACACTAGTTTAATTTAAGCACCCAAAAAGTTATAAATTAAATCATGGTAGCACAATAAGACCTTATTGTATCAATGTTAATAAATGCAATGCACTTGTTTAACAACACCTTCAGCATTAGGAATAAGAAATTGTCAACCATTTTAGCGTTGCATGGTTTTCAGAATATAACCAAGTTTAAATCCAAGTTCACTGACTTCAAATCCCAACGAACTTATAGAATGGACAGCTAAATCGTACTTCAGTAGAAGTAGAATCTTTCTTGCATATAAACAATGCGTCCATAGGCGTCTGCTAAATTGGATAGATGATTGTCCAATTAATGCAGCATAGGGACAATCTGGCACCGTACAGATTTGTTTTGAAAAGGAAAAAACAGAACAGTACTTGGGACTCCAATTTTAAACACCAACAAAGAACAGAGGCTAGGATCACACGGCAATTTCAAATTATATGATCCGATATAAGGAAAACATATTCAAAATGTCATTACCTTCTGAGCAGGTTGAAAGCTGGTGGAAGGAGAGAAAACAAGCATCCAAATCTTTTAATGTTGGGCCAGTAGGAATACGGTAAATTGGATACCTGATACATCCAAGCAACTTGATTTATCAGTTACTAATATATTATACAAGTTGTTATAATATAAGCAACACATATTGTGTGCTTTATAGAAGAACTACATACCAAGCAACAGAAATCCAACTGCGTGGTGATAAATCACAACTTCTTAGGGACCTCAATCCAGGAAATGCAGCTGACAGACTAGAAATCTGAAAAACAGAAGAATGTTAGAACATGGAAGTGCCACGTAAAACCATACATACATAATTGAGTCAATTATTGCCTTATCAGTCAATGGTTCACGACAAAATGGAGAATCAAACTCTAGGTATTGAAAGAGCAAGCGGCCTCGCGAATCTCCTGATTCACCATCATCACTTGAGAAGCCTTCCTGGTTTAGATGTTTTACCCCTCCATGTCCACAATCGCTACTTCCATCACTGCTGGAATCATGGCTATCCCCCTCACTGTCATCCATCATATGTCTGCTTCAAAAGTTGATACACATAGTCAAGAACTACAATATTGCATAAAAAAGCTAGACAATGTTCTAAATATAACTAAGGATTGGAGAAATAATCACAGGAAAAGGTGAAAAGAAAATTGATAAAATCAATCGAGTTTCAAACAGAAACATGTCCATCATGTAGATACATGTGAATCTGACTTGTACGAAACACTGAATCGCACAGGGCCAGTTATAAAAATTGGTTTGCTAGACCATAAATTTCACCGAATGCATGTACTATGTGATCCTACCTGTTACCATATAAGCTTGTAGCCTGGTACTGATTAGCTAGTTGAGTGACTATTCAACCACCAGTTACTAATTTTTAGAACCTCATGCAACACATGAAACATGGTTGTTTTAAATCGATCTTAAATGGTTAGCTATTTCCCTGGCATATTTACCCTCTGGTGGTACATATAAAATTTTGGTTCATCAGGATTACGGAACATCAGCTGGCTCCCTTGCAGTGCCAACCCAAGTGGACAAAAGGATATCTTGCACAACACGTTGAATATAATTGACGTTGCTATTAGCATTACTAAACGTAGTGTACCAATATAACCATCACAGACAAAAGATGTTACACAATTACTAAAGAAAAGAAAAAATTGCAATGCAAATAAATTTTTGGCCACAGATAACTATTTCAAGTGATTCAGCTAATAGACAATGGAATCAGCTAGCATATATAAAAACAGTTGTACGTGTTTGCGGGAGCGTTTAAAATCACATTAAACCCATTAAATGCATAGTAGATAAACGCTTTTAGAGAACAACTAATCTAAACAACATAGCATATATTTTTTGATGACCAGACATATGTAACAGCCTAATTGGTATTTTAATAATTTTTTGTACAAATATAATCATGTCCCTTCAGAGATTGTAATGGGATCAATAAAGAAAATTGCTAAACGTTTAAGAAACATGGTAACTAACAAATTGTGCATTAAAAAAACAAACTTACAAAAAAGAAAAAGTGGGTATACGAAAGGCCGATAAGCAAAAAAAATACGGTTGTAAGTTTGCAATCCGTTTTACTGAAGTTTGGAAGTCAGGAACACATGCCACTGGATTAGAACATTACGATGTTCAGAGCAGCAAAATTGAACACCCTACTTATTACTTATCTTCATATTAATTTTGCCATTAATTTTCTAGTTCATCGTAGTGAAAAAATAACTAATAACTGCACAAGGGAACAATAACTTCAAATTGGGCTATTATGCTGATAAAAATCATCCTGGGCACGCTAATTAAAAACTTCTAAATGGAACCATAGAACTGAAACCAATAGTTACAGGCAACCATTAGAACAAACACAATTACCTTGGGCTAGAAGATGCGTGCAGGGTTGCGGGATCTCCGTAAAGCTGGATGGCAGACAAGTACGGCACATAGTACTGCACTACCCCGTCGCAACCATCAAGCACGAGCGGCACACCGGCACCATATGCGCTCCACTCCCTGTACGCCTCCCATACGTCGCCAAGAACGAAGAACGGCCTCTCCTGCTCGCCATCGATGCCGCAGCCCCTCCACCCTCTCGACGCTCTCTGCATCCCAAACCCCCAAATCAACCACCGATTCAGAAACAGCCACACTACCACCAGTCATGACGATCTAATCGCAAGTGCGGGGGGGAGGGGGGGTGGAGCAAGAGGCGAACCTTGGAGGGGTACTGCGCCCGCACGGACGGCGTGACGGCGGCAACGAACCGCTCGAGGTTGCCGAAGACGCGGGGCGCCGGCGACGGCTCCTCCGCCGACTTCTCCTGGGGGGCGCTAGGGGCCCAGCGCGGCTTGGAAAGGCCGTGCTGGTGGCCTCGGCGGGCCCTCGCAGTCGCGGCGTCGTAGAACCGGCCGTCGACCTGCCTCCGGCCAAGCTCCACGGCGGTGCCCATCATCCCACGCGCGAAGCTACCTCTCACGCCGAGAGACGAGCGCTAATCTGACGACGAAGGGAAGGAATAGACGAAACCCTAACCCTAAGATTTGGGGAACCAATTCGATTGGAGGAGACGCCAAGGCAGGGAACGAGGAACGCGATGGAAAGGAAGAGGAAGCCACGGCTAGCCGGGGGTAGGTTTATTTATAGGCGAAAGCCGGGATGGGAAGAGACATGATGAGGATGACGGCAAGGGCAGGACGGGGATTTCGCGCGGAGGACGCGAGCCTGGGATGCCACGGCTCGACGCTGGCGCGCGGGCCCGAGGTTCCCGCTGGGGTCCACCTGTCGGCAAGCCTTAGGCGGGAGGCGAGGGGCACCGGGCACGGGCGCACGGCTACGGGCTTGGGCTTCCCTCTCTTGATTGGCCGGCGATAGCGTCTCCGGATCGAGCCCGGGTTTGGTCGGCGCGCACGCGGGTACTCTACACGCTGTGGCGAAATATGGATGACTTGTGGGTCAGGCCATGTATGGGCCCCGTGCTGCAGTGGGTATTGCTCGGGTGAGGGGCGAGGCGCGTGACGGATCGACCCGGCCTCTGGATCGCGACCGGGTGGCCGCATGTTGATCGTGTCGGACGGCTGCTGCGGTGGCGGGTCGTGCGCCGCAAGCGGCACGTTGCTAGACTGGGTAGCTGACAGGTGAGCGGGGCTGCGGCTCTGCGCGTGGGGCGTGGGGCGTGGATCCGGATGCCAGCGCGTGGCGCACGGAGGTGGCGTCTACGGTCTACCGCGCGTCGTTATATTTTTTTTTACATAATAAATAAACTAATAATAAAGATGTTTAACCAAACAGATGAATAAAAAATGGCGAGCGCCAGGCGTCGGACGTCCGGCCGAGGCGCTCACGCCGGACCAGCCCCGGACGTCCAATCGCCGGCACCGCGCCAATCCAACGTACACCCCGCGCTCCCGCGTTCATGCAAGTCCCAGCGACTAGCTAGCAGTCGTTTGATTTTTTTTTTCCAATTAAACTTCTAATTTTTGTACAAAATTCAAACAGTGTGTCAAAATACGTGGAATAAATTTCATAATTTTTCTAAAATCGAAAGCAACCCATTTTAAATACTTTTAAATTTTTTTATTTTTTCACTTTTTCAATTTTTTTGATGTGAAACTATGAAA
Source organism: Raddia distichophylla (assembly GCA_005191435.1). Lineage (NCBI taxonomy): Eukaryota > Viridiplantae > Streptophyta > Magnoliopsida > Poales > Poaceae > Raddia > Raddia distichophylla. The sequence continues at coordinate 356,079 of SPJY01034035.1, read as the reverse complement.
AGGCACTTATGAAACTTACCCCTATACTAGCGAAACTTGGCCGTGTGTTATGAAACTTGGCCGTGTGCTGATGAAATCTGATGAAACTTGGATGAAACTTCGATGTAACCTGATTAAACTTGGATGAAACCTGTTGAAACTTGAATTGACCTGATGAAACTTGAAGAAACTTATATGAGACTTGTTGAAACTTGATGAAACTTGCATTAAACATGATGAAACTTGACAGTTCGGCAAGTTTAACGAATATGAAATCCAAGTTTCAGTAGACGAAACCCAAGTTTCAGTAGGCGAAACCCAAGTTTCACTAGGTAAGTTTGAAGAATTATATGGCAACAAATATCTTGTTTTGTTCGGAAAAATACGAGGAACACGTTGGTGCAAACGGTTTGTAGATTGGAGCATCCAGTCAAAAATTATGGTCACCGAAATAAAAAAAATGCCGTGGGACCTACCTGCATAGTGCAGCACAGTGCAGCACGCGTGTTTCGCGCGCGCCCGCGCGAGGCCGGACGAGCCGGACCTCCGGACACAAGCCTTTCCCATAAAAAATTACAATTTTTAATTTTTGTTATTTCTTATTTAATTCTTTCGAATTATTTTTCATTCCTAAATCTTTTTATGGGTTATTGTCATGATATTATAGTTCCATTTTATAAAGCTTAGTTTTTTCTAGATTTTCAGTTGGCCATAATAGTTAGAGTGAAAGAAAAGAATGAATACGATTTTTTTAGTTGGCCATAAAAGTTAGAATGAAAGAAATAATAAATTGTTTCTTAATTCAACTATTTGCGAATCCTAATTTTTTTAAATATTAGCTAAATATTTTTTAAGCACATCGACATGAAATTATGGTTCCATATGTTTTTAAACTATAATTATATTTTAAGGTTTATTTTTATTTCTATTATTTCTTAATTCATTTTGTAGAATTTAACATTTCTAATGCTTAAATTCATTTATGAACCCTTACCCTAAAACTTTTGTCGCATTCTAGAAAGTTTTAATTTTTTTGATTTATTTTCTATGTGGTGATGTGGCCCAATGAGATTCCGCCTCGTGGTGTAACTAGGGAGCGCCACGTGGCACAACATGGGTGGCCCAGTGCTGGCCCGACTAATAACTGTACCCGCTTGTCAGTGAGGGAAAACAGGGATGTGATGGATCAGATCGAGGCGACAGCGGTTTTGGCCAACAGTGGCAGTCCCGGTGACAGTGAGTGGCGGTGGAGGTACAGAAGGAGGCAGCGGTTTGGGCCATGTGGTTGTCGCGGCGGGAGGCAACCGTAGGCGATGGTAGTAGCGAGAAACGGCGACGTGCAAGGCGGCACGCCAGTGGTAAGGAGGGGATGGCGGCGGTGCTAGGTAGCGTCGCAGAGACAACGGACAACGCTAGGGTAGGAAAGCTGAAGTGGTGGCGCGACATCAACGGTCTTGGAGAGGAAAGAGGCACATGCTGGCTACACAGTATGACGAAGTCCCAGCCAAATTGGATAAGGGCGTAACTATGAGAATGCATAAGGATGTTAGAGGAAAGAGGAAATCACCGAGAGAGAGGCATTTGGAGGAGAAGGCAATGTTGACAGCGGATTAGACGACGTCGACTTCGGTGAGCGATTCCATTAGCTCCATTCACCGAAACCTATGGTCAAAAGGTAAAATGGATTCACATAAGATTAGGTCCTATTTGGTTCGTGGTTGGATACGATTTTGTTCGATTGGGATAAAATTTATTATTTTTATACAGGTATTCCGTGTAATATTTTGAAATAATTTTTTTGAGTCTTTTTAGGTTTTACTCAACGATCTCAAAGAAAAATTGATATTTTTTTAACCTTTCTGTACCTATTTTTGAAGGCATTTAATTTTTAGCTCAACCAAATAAAACTGAATCCAACCGCGAAACAAAGAGGCTAATGCTGGTAGGCATTCAACGAGGGAACTTTGCTTCAATAGAAAAAGAGAATCAAAAGAGGAAGAAGAAACTCAGCTTGGGGTTTTACAGTAACGAACAGGAAGCTCAAAGGGTTGATTAGTGCGCGATCAACATCCACTTAATTAAGTAGTAACAGCACAAAGGTTTCGTAGTCACAAATAGCAAATGAAGCAATTGGGGAGGAGTTTATAGGGAGTTTTGGCAAAGCACAGGGAGATGGAAAGGTTGTTGCAAAGAGCAACAAAGAGATGAGGGAGTTGCTGCGCGTAGAGAATAGAGAGAGAAAGGAGAGAGAAAGCATGCAGGGGGATTTCTCCCATGATCCTCCCTTCTGAAAAAAAAAAGTGGATGATATGTGGGTCGAAAAGGATAAGAAAGAAGAGTAGATAAATGATAAGATCAAAACAATAAAATAATACAAAATATTTCTCTTTCATTTCAATAATTATTTATCAAATAAAATATTTGAAGACAAAATATAAATATTATCTTTGATAGATCACCAACATTCATTTAAAATTAAAATTTTAGCATAAGTAACCTAGGGTTACAAATATTATTTTTAGGAAAGCCTTCAAATATAAATTTTATTTTGTAAATACAAGAGTCTTTGTTCGTAAACCAAAATTTAAAATCCTTTATTTTTAAAGCAACATACTTATTTTATATTTTGAAATATTTATTCATAGTTTTTTATTTGATGCAATTTCTAAGTTTGATTTTTATTTTTCATAAAAATGAGGATATTACGAACACCTATCGCTGCACTCAGGCCTGAGAATCAGGGATGGTGAACCTAACGTAGCCCGTAGTTACGAATATGTGGATCTCTAATCAAAGTTTTCTAGCTTGAGAATCCCTTTAGAATGTTGTTTTATTAGTTGTATTTTCATGTATAGTACGTATTGTCATTGTGAGATACTTCCTTTGTGTTATGTTGATGTCATGTGAAAACCTATTATGCATTAGCCAGATACATTTCTTACGCTGCAGGGACATTTCATATTTTCATGCACTGTGTTTGTAAGGTGCTTATGGTATGTCCTTTCTAATCCTATAGAGTTATCATTTGATGCATGAATTAATGCTTTGTACTCAGTTAGCTTGTATAATGCACATGGAAGACTTTGGACAAGGAGTCGTAACCATGGGCCTCTCATCTCTAGACAAGGGCCTTGTTTGTTTCAGTTTAAAGTTGTGTTGAGTTTGACTGTACCAAATTTGTAACCCTTTGAAAGACGTTTTAAAGAATTTGAAAAATTATGAAAAATTATTTTACGAACTCTAAGAATAACTATTTAAAACCCCACAAAAATGACTATAAAATATTACATCATTTGGCTTATACAAAAATAACAATTTTTTTAATTTAATTTAATTTAATCTGAAACAAACAAGGCCAAGGAGTTGCAATGTCAGCCGTTGTCCTAAAGTATGTTGCTGAGCAAGCTAGTGAGCATACGAGCTAGGATTGATAAGGGTTTGAAGAGTATTTATTTTTAATGTCTGTACGTTTACGAGCTTTCATGGATCACATCCCTATACAAGTTAACAACATTCAACTTAACCATCACCTTGCAAAATGGAGTATAGCTGGTCAAAGATTAACACTGTAGAAAATCAGTGGAGCAAACTGTGATGAGGAAACAAAAAATCCTTAGCGTTGGAAATATCTAACTGCTATACACATGACACATCACGGTAAAGGCAATTAATTCACTTGTATTCATTTACTAATGTTCAACAAATCTGAACCTTTGTTGGTTACTTTCACTTGTTGCAGACGCACAAGAAGAATGCAAAACTTGTCAACATACATATCAAATTCTATGATGAAATGACAACCATATTTGGAAAAGGGACTATGCGATCGATGAGGACATTAATATTGGTAACTCCTGCAAAGAGCATTCTATTAGTAAACAAGGTCCAATGATAAAAGCCCATGCAAAGCATGCACCTCGAATAACAAGTGAGCTCGTTTCTTGGAAAATTTAATTATTTGGTTAAAACAGTGATATTGCCTCATGAAAATTGTTTTCTTTAACATGCGAGGAAGTTGATGCAGAAATACTGACTTAAATGCTGCCAAGGAAGGGTTGAGTACTAGTTAGAGCTGTTAGACAACCACGCTACTGGGTGTAGTCCGAGGTTGCCTAGCAGTGCGTAGATCGTAGACGGCGAAGAACAATCACAGATGAACACGAGGATGTAGGAGAGGAAATATTCTTTATTGCTTTTCTCTTGTGTACATAATAGATGGGAACCTCTCCTATTTATGTTTGAGTGCTAGGGTTTTGGCTAGTCCATCCAAGTGGGCTCCACCCCTTAGCCGAGCCAGGTCTTTGCAATACATATAAGAGTTTTTTTTAGGACGCATTGATCCCAACTCTTTTTAATAGTTGAGCAACTTTAATTCAACGACGTCTATGAGATCTCAAGCTCTGGGGGTTGAGACCCCACTTCCTTTAACTTTCAGATGACTTATTCCAATTCTTGTGGCATATTCCCGATCGTACGATGTCGTGATCGTGAAAATCAACGTTGTATTTGCCAGCACCTAGCGCCGCCACAAGCGTCACTGCAAGCCGCAAGCGCCACAATCATACAAGGGCATCTCAATGACCTTGTAGACCAACTGTTGCGACAATGAGCAACAATTGTAACTGTAGCAACCTCCTGCAGGGCCACCTCGCAAAGCAGAGGAGGTGGGCAGCCAAAAAGCGCAACACGGCGATGCTCGACGCGTCAAGCAGCGTGAGGCAGCGACCGCCAGGAAGCACAAGGTGGCGGGCTTCGTGTGCGTACTAGACCACCTTGCCGAGCAAAAGAGGCAATCCACGAAGGAGCGCACGGAGGCGGTCGCCGTGGGGCAGCGCGACGCAACGGTGTGCACCGAAGAGCGGGTGGCCACGCAGCGTGCCAACGTGCATGCGTCGTTGGGCTATGCAGTAGTGGCGGCAGTCACCGGGAACGCACGGCAACAGCGGTGGTCATTGGGGAGCACGTGGCAATGGCTACCTGGGGGGCGCAGCGCGTCCGTGTGCACCGAGGGGCGGGTGGCCGTGCACCGCACTAGCGCGCGACATGGGGCCGCGCTGTAGTGATGGCGGTTGCCGGGAACGTGCGGCAGCAGTGGCAGTAGTTGGGGAGCGTACGGCCATGGTTGCCAGGGGGCCGCGCAATGCGTCGGCATGTGCCGTGACAGCAGCGACAACGATCGCCTAGGAGCGTGCGGCGACGACAGTGGAGTTCTATCCCCAAACATAGCATGTAATTCTATTCCCAACGTATCATCCCATGGAAACACACAACAGCCATACGATGGATGATGAATGATCAGTAACGCTCTCTCCCTGATGAGGGTTCAGAGGGAATACACTAGAACTCCCCGTACATATAAAGGTGTCTTCTCATTTGATTTATGTCTTACCCGCATGTGTGCTAACAATTAGGGATTGATGCTACAAAGAGACTTCCTTAGGTGATGTATGAAATTGATGGAATGTTGACAAAATGGACATGCTAAGCTATATGGTCCAACACAAAAGACCAATGTTACATGCTTCAACAAGATGCCAGAAAGATAGCAAAGCATGGGGTTGCTCCAAAGATGTTTATCCAACCATTGCTTCTATTTCCATTGCTACAATTAAAAGCGTAGTGAACTATTTGTTTGGTAGAAATAGTCCTTACAGATTTAGGGGTATTGGGTGTTTTTGTTATGTCCCAAGTACCACTATCGATTGATTTGTATGAGACATAATTTTTTTGGTATGCAAAATCTATTGTCCATGTCATGTATAGCAATAGTTTCACTTTCAATTGTTCGATACCATGATGCATAGACCCTATAGAAACCCGTTTGCATTATTTTGTACGATGTGTTTGCACGCGGTCGAGCTAACCAACTATAGCAGCAAGTAGTCCACCACAAACTATGAACACCACCTAATCTGTTAAACATATCGTAGCATATATTCCACATTTCCTCTACATCTTTTACATATGAACAACAACATAGCACAAAAATGGAATGCCATACGGTGCCCTCGATCTTTTCTAAGCATTGTGCATGTCCTAAGAGTTAGTAGATTTATCATTATCGAATAATGATGAGTCTCCCATTATACTCATATTTATTATATTTAAAACATTTGCATTTATTAATGACCACTCACAATGTATTCTCACAAGAGCTAAAAGTCTCAAGACCCCGTGACCCCGCCGTTTGGCGCTCCGCCGGCAGCGGCCACCGCCTAGCCTCTCACCTGCGCCGCCACCCCGACCCTCCTCCACCTGGCTCAAGCCACACCTCCGCGCACCCAGCTGCCATCGGGGTCCTTCAACTGCTCTAGCCCCGAGAAGCTTGGATGGAGCCCTTCTGATGGCGGTTCTCCCCGCCCTGCGAAGGCCATCAATGGCCTGCCGCCCTGCTCTGCCTCGGCGCTGCCGGATGGAAGCATTCACTCCGCCATGCCGCGTCTTCTCCTCAGCCCCCTCTCCAGCAGCACCTCTCACTCCCCTTTCGGTTCCGGATCCCTGACCCCTCACGCCTCCGCAGATCTAAATCGCCCCTTCCCCTTCCAGCGCCAGCTGACCCGTTTGCCGCTCCTCCTGCTACTGCCAGTAGCCGCCCCAAGCATAGTTCCCCTCCGGATGGCCAAGGCTGGCGTACGATGCTCCCAAGGGTGGCCAGATCCCACGGGCCGCTCCTTCTTTGGCTTCGTCTTCAAAGCCGACGCCAGGCAACCCAACCACCCGCATCACCCTCTCCGCCCGCTCCGCCGCCTACTTAAAGATGGTGCAAGGGAGATGCTTCCGCTGCATCGCATCGAACCACCATGTCTTCCTCTGCAGAGATCCGGTGAGGTGTTTCACCTGCAGGCGAAGTGGCCATTTGGCAAGGTTTTGCCCTCGGAAGGCCAGGCAGCCCGTCCACCACCGCCTCCGCTTCCCGGTTCACCAGCGGCTAGGCCCTTCACCGTCGTCCACCATGCCACCAACCCCGCCACCTCCTCCACTCACCATGGCCCTGCCATCCACGGAGGACTACTGCCCCGGGCTCGCTGCTCAGCGGCCACTTCACAGCACGTCCACTATCATCTCCACTCCGGCGATGGAACACCAAATGCACCGGCTCCGCAGTCAGGCAGCTCTACTCGTGGCCTCTAATGGCCGCTCCGGTGCTTCGGCTGAGGAGGCGGCCCACACGATTGAATCGTAGCTTGGGATCCCCTTCAACAACCTCCGGGTTCACAAGCACCAACCGGAGGAGTTCTTTGTGTTCTTCGATTTCCCCGTGCAGCGCGACATGGCCCCTTTTTGCTGGCACAACCCAGGTCGGTGGCACGGAACTCACCGTTCGGCCGTGGGGCGAGGAATCACACACCCTATCACACACCTGGTACTACCGTGCACATTTGTGCATTGAGCACCTGCCCCTTCATGCATGGTCGCAGGCGGCCATGGAGCAGATCGTTGGGGATTTCGGATTGTTCGATAGGCTAGACACTAAGACAGCAAACAGAGAGGAAACCAAAATATTCGGCTGTTGGGTCTGGGTTTCGCACCCGGACATCATTCCGAAAACAAAAGAATGTTGCTTCTTCCCCATGGGCTCGGCCCGTGCGCCGGAGATCGCCGGCCATGGCGTGCCCAACAGGCCACAGTCTCCGCGTGGTGACATTGTGCAACTGCTCGTCCCTCTCAATACTATCGAAGACTGGACCCCCTGCCAGGACCACTCGCCGGCTTCCCCTGTAAGCAGGCTGCCCTCTGAATCTTCTAATTCGGAGGAAGAGAACCTTCCCAGAATCATTCCGTTCACATGGCGCCCCGACTTCGTGGACAGCACAGGGCCACACTGTACGGGACCGGCGCAGCCAGTACGCGCTCGCCTGCAGGCTGCCCCGGTGGCCACACGCGGGCGGTTGGGTGGATGCCGGCCGCCGGCACGGCTACGCGGTCACCAGGATGATTAGCCCGATCGAGGCCGCGGATGGGAGCGGCACACCTGGAAGGATGTAATCCTCGGTCGCAGCCGCTCTAAGGAGGCGCCGGGCGGGGGCACCTCCACCTTCCGCCATCTGAGTCGTACACCTGCTAGTTAGTGCCATGTGGCAGGCCAGCCATTGATGGTTTCCGCTAGGTTGCGCGGCCGCTCACCGGTGCCCGCGCCGGTGCGACGCTGCAGCCGAACACGCACAAAACCTTCTCGCCACCGCAGCGCTTCCTGTCGTCGCGCCTCGCCGGCTGGAGGGGTTGGGAGAGAACCTTTCCGCGCGCGGTACTGCGTGCTCGGAGAATCCTTCTGAGGTTTCACCTACGGTGTGGCAAGGGGTAGCGGAGGAGGACACCCTGCTCTCCTTCTTTGCTTCGCTCCCGTCGTGCCACGATGTTCACGAGCCGGTGCGTGCCCCTGACCCAATGCTTGGTGAGTTTGTTGTTGCTTCTTTGCACGCACAGGCGAGGCCGTTATCCTTTTCGCCGGATAGTGCGGCCGCTGCACCGCCATCGCCGGTTCTCTCGCCATCCCTATGTGGCGCGAGAACACCACCGGTGGACAAATCAACCCAACCGGAGCTGATAACTACTGGAGCTTCTGGGCCGCCAGGTCTGGCCTCGACAGCAGTGGAGGATGGGCTTTCTGGGCTTCCTGAGACGGCCGTTGTGGGTGGGCCGGGGGCTCGGCACCCCACTCCCTCCGCCCAGGACATCAATGGCTGCCCGCTTGCTACTGGTTCGAAGACCGCTCCTACGGCCCAACAGGCCGCCGGCCCACGCGAGGCACTGGACGCCTCGGATGAGGTCGACTCCATGGCTTTGGATCGCCACTTCCTGCCGCCAGATGCTTCGATTCTATCCCTGCCGGCTCCCCCACCACCGCCTCAACCCGAGGGTCCTCGAGGGGCCAAGACAGGTGGTGCTGCGCGTTCCGTTCGTCGCAGCTCACGCCTCACCAAGCTGCCGGCGGCGCCGGTCTCAGAGCGCGCCAAACTGCAGATCATGAAGAACATGGGCATCGTTTCACCCAGCACTGAAGAGCTCACTGCCGAGGCGATGGAGGCTTATCTAGCCTCTTTCAAGAAGCCTATGCCGGAGTACGTGGTCTCTGGCCTTGCAGCTTTGGCTGGGCTGGCAGAGGAGCCACTCCCGGCCAATGAGTAGGCCGCATCTCAGCAGGAGGCAGTCGTTGGCTCCCCGGTCAGCGTCCCGGTGGTGGAGTAGGTCTCATGGATTCGTTCACTAACTGGCTTTCAAGGTCGTCTCCTAGTTCTACAATGTCAACCCCCTTTCGCTATCTTCACTGTTCGCTGGAGGATTAGCCTCGTGGCTCTCTTCATCTTGTTATGGTATTTCCGTTGTCTTGTTTGCCTGTTACTTGTACTGTGCCCCACTTCTCGGGCCACATTGTTTTCTATGTTGGGGCCGATTTGTAACAATGTTATCACAACATTGTAGTTTTTTAACCTAGAATGTTAGGGGGCTCAATGCCCTGGCTCGCCATGAGGCCGTTAAGCATCTTGTTGCGGCTGCCAAAGTAGTGTTTTGTGTCTCCAGGAAACAAAGCTGGAGGATTTCGACACGCTGGTCGCGACACATCTGGGTGGCACGCGGCTAGTGAGTTTCTTTGCACTACCGGCCACTGGCACTCGTGGGGGAGTTGCATTGCTTTGGGATGCTGATCGCCTAACGCTGTCTCAGCCAGAGTATGGCCGGTTTTTGATTTCTACCACCGCCACTCTCAGGCATAGCAGTGTACAGTTTCAGTTGACCACACTCTACGGCCCGGCGGCAGATTTTGACAAGGAGGAATTCTTTCAGGAATTAGTGGGGTGCGGCCTCAGTCTAACAAGCCTTGGTTACTTTTAGGATATTTCAACTTGATTTTGGCTGCCCCTGACAAGAGCAACCCCAAAGTTAACTATAACTGGATAGGCCGGTTCCGCCAGATGGTTGACCAGTGTCTTCTCAAAGATATCCCGCCCTGTGAGCGAAAATTTACTTGGAGCAATGGTCGGGCAGACCCTACCTTGGTTAGGTTGGACCGTGCCCTTTGCAATGCCGAGTGGGAACTTCTCTTTCCTAATTACCAGCTGTCAGCTCTTTCTTCTTCTTTCTCAGATCACTGTCCGCTTCTCCTAGCCTCAGGCATTCAAGCCTCGGTGATTAAGCGTTTTTGCTTTGAAAGTCATTGGACACGGTTTCATGGTTTCCACCAGGTGGTCTCACAGGCCTGGATGGAATGCCACCATCCGGATCCGTTATTATCACTGCACCTGAAACTCTCGAGGACTGCACGGAGGCTAAGATCCTGTAGTAGAGGCACATCCAGCTGTTTCAAAGATCATTTGGCTATCTCGAATGAATTAATCCTTAGACTCGACCAGGCTGAAGAAATACGGCCACTACTTCTGCATGAGCAGGTTTTCCACAAGATCCTAAAAATGAAAGTTCTAGGGCTAGCGGCTATTGAGTGCTCCAGGGCTAAGCAACAGGCCAGAGTGCAATGGCTTAAGGAAGGGGATGCGAACACTAAGTATTTTCACATTAGGACAAATGGCCGTAAGCGAAAGAACTACATTTCTCAACTGTGCACGCCTGAGGGGATGGCAATAAACCATGACGATAAGGAGAGGGTGTTGGCTCAGCATTTCTCTGAGCTACTAGGTGTGCTAGACCCACCAAGTCGAAATTTTAATTGGGACATCCTGAATATGCCACATGTGGATTGCAGCTCCCTAGATGCTGAGGTAGACTTGATGAGATCTGGGAGGCGATTAACCAGCCCCCAGTAGACAAGGCGTCGGGCCCAGATGGTTTTATCGGCTCTTTCTATCGAGCCTGCTGGGATATCATCAAAAATGACATCCTCAAAGCCTTCCAGAGTATACTGTCTTTGCGGGGAACACATCTATCCAACCTGAATAGGGCGAAAATTGCTCTCCTTCCCAAGAGCAAGGAGGGGGACGCCACCCTCATTAGCAACTATAGACCTATCAGCTTAGTCCACTCAGTAGCCAAGTTGTTCTCCAAGTTGCACGCCCTTCGCCTGGGGAAGATTTTAGGCTAGGTCATCTAGGAGTCACATAGTGCTTCCCTAAAAGGCCGGTCAATCCACGACAACTTCATCCAGGTGCAGTCCTTCGTTCGTCGATTACACCGACGCAAAACACCGTGCCTCATGTTTAAATTAGACATTGCATGAGCTTTTGACTCTGTTTCCTGGGAATACCTGCTTGACCTACTGTGAGCCAGGGGCTTTAGCGAAAAGTGGAGGAACTAGCTGTCTTCGATCCTGCCTACGTCGTCATCGTCAGCCCTACTCAATGGCCAACCGGGACCGAGCTTTAGTCACAGGAAGGGCTTGAGACAGGGAGACCCGCTTTACCAGTACTTGTTCATCCTTGCCATTGACACACTACACTTCATCCTCAACAAGGCCACAGAAATGGGAAGCATGCAAACGGTCGCTACTCGGGGAGGTGTGTTGGTGATTCTTACGCTCAAAGAAATTAATCCGCACGCGGACGGATATCGCTTGTAGTTTTCACCAGGAGTATTCCTAGAGTTATCGAATCCACAGGGAACGAGGGTTTAAAGAGATAATTCTCTATATCTTAATTATTTAAAATACCAGCCAGTCAAGGTAATGGGGGTTAGGATAAATGAAAAGACCGGGACACACACACACACACACACACACGATAAATATTCACACAATTAAAGAGAAAGCTACACTAGCTAGATAGACAGTTGGGAGGACAACGAGACAAGTTTTAATAAGTTCACAAAGTCGTGTGATTCAGTTTACTTGAGTGAGCTTAGGGTAATCAACTAGTGGTCCACTTGATATTCGTCGTCGGAGCTCGGACACTCACTACCACCCGCTATCCTGAATTGGAATCCCGAATGGTTATGATCGTTCCGATTTGGCTCTACTGGTCGAAAGCCGGACGTTGTGGGTTACACATGAGATACTTAGTATCTACGGATGGATAGGGCTGTCACCACCTACCACCTACCACATATACGTGGGCCCGAGTGTAAACCGAGTTAGTCCTAGTCTCAGACACCACGTCTGCGACTATTCCTAATCAATCTTCCTCAGTACTAAAAGAAGTTGATCTAGGTTCAATGCCTGGCTCTAACAGTATATGAGTGAGAACCTAAACTGATTCCAGACGAATATAAGCTACCGGTAAAGCAAATCTACACAACTCATTTATGCAGATATACTCAGCTCAAATAAAGTTCAACACTATAGCAATGAATGAAGTAATCTCACTAATTGAAACAATTAGGAAAGGATACAAGAGCAGTTACCCGAATTCCCGAAGACTCTTCCGAAACTCCGAGCGAAGCTCGACTTGACTCTAACTCCCAACTTCTACTAACTATCGTATAACTTCGTATAATGTATGCTATACGAAGTTATTACGCACACACGATAAATATTCACACAATTAAAGACAAAGCTACACTAGCTAGATAGACAGGTGGGAGGACAACGAGACAAGTTTAATAAGTTCACAAAGTAGTGTGATTCAGTTTAATTGAGCGAGCTTAAGATAATCAACTAGTGGTCCACTTGATATTCGTCGTCGGAGTTCGGACACTCACTACCACCCGCTATCCTGAATTGGAATCCCGAATGGTTATGATCGTTCCAATTTGGCTCTACTGGTCCAAAGCCGGACGCTGTGGGTTACGCACGAGATA